>JZKD02S0627533.1:596626-628391 GCA_000966675.3 Picea glauca | reverse complement strand
CCACTTAGCCTAAAAACTATCTCTCCATCCAAGCTTTGCTCTCCAAGAACCCCAAAATCCCTTGCACAAATCCTCTCTTTGTCGAAACAATACCAAAATCTTTTTGATATCCCTACTTATTCATCAGGTAAAAAGACCAAGAGAAAAGACCAAAAGAAGTCCATTGTTGACCCCCCAATGCCTTCACTCTCTCTTGATCCTACACCTAAAAAGCTCCAAGAAGTAATGCAACAAGAATTTCCCATCATTCCTACAAATGGGAGGTGATCCAATCGATTTGGTAAAGGACCCTTTCGAAAGAGTACCCAGAACACAAGAACCAAGCCTTATGTAAAACCTCCACCTGCTTCGGAACCCATCCAAGTGTCTTCCGACCTTGAGAGCCCTCATAAGAAACCTAGGGAAGTCTTTGCGGATGGATTAGAGCCACTAAGGAAAACAAAATCAGAACCTACCTCACCTTACCGATCTCCCATCACTCCTACTTCACCCATGCCCAATCTGGATCCTAAAACTGATAGATTGTCCACATCCCTCAAATGATCTAAGCCTTCCTCAGAGATCATCAATTATGTYCCAACCATAGAGCAGCTACAAAAAGAAAACCATCAACTTCTCCAACAATTGGAAGAGAGGAAGATAGTAGATGTACACCTTCATCATGACAATGCAGTCCTTCAGGCAAAGGTCAAATCCCTTCAGCAGTTCGTTGATGAAATGACTAAATATAACCGGAGCCTCATAGCACAATTGAAGAAACACAAGAGGCACAAGGCTAAGTCTACACAGCAAGAAGGAGAGGCTTCCAAAGTTGATCCTCCTCAGCAAGCCTAGTCACGAGGGGTAACTTATTTTTGTTTGCAGTGGTACCTGCAAAATCGTAAGTGTGGGGGTAATGTTGGGCCTGAGATATGATCACTTTCATTAGGGTTATTATACACTTTTTCCACATGTACATATGTGTTTTTCATACTTTAAAGGAGATTTTTGAAGAATTTCATGATAAAATGGTATGATCGCCATAAGGTACGTGTAATTTGTGTTTAATGATTGAATCAAGTATAATTCATCATGTTTTATGATTTCTAAGAGCTAATTCACGTTTTTTGGTGTTATAGGGAAAAAACACACTACGTTTCTAGTTCCATCAATTGATCCGACACTCGTTCCGGCACTCGATCTGGCACTCAATCCGGCACTATGTCCAGCACTGCGTATTTCCCAAAAAGGCAGGGTGACTTGGCGGTTAAGGTATTGGTGGATAGTGACGGGCAAATCAGGCACACAAGTTTTGTTTATCCTTGCCCCCTCCAACTATTGAGTTCCAGACAACTCAGTTTCAGTTGACCAAAGAGGGTGATTATTGGCTCGCTTTGTTTTATCAGTTAGGGCATCATTTATTGTAATTTACCGAATTTAGAAGTGGTTCAACCCTCTTGTGGTTGACCACTTGATTTGTAAGCTTATAAATGCTACTAGGATGGTCAGATTATTGTTAAGTAGCATAAGCAAGTAGAAGAACCATTGTATTGGAGACAAACTCGTTTTCCTCTATTTTTTATATTTTACATTGCCATAATTATGCCAGAACTGCGTTTTCAACTTTTGATGGTGAATTCACCTTGTTAATCTTGTGGTGTGCTTGTAGGAATTAGCCATGACTTGTTGGGGGGGCCACCAGCAGTCTGGTGACTATCAGTGTGTTGTTTATGCAATTCTTAATTTAATTACTCTTTTTATTTTCCTATACATGTATGTTTTTATTATGCTAACTAGTTTGTTGTAGCTTAATTGTTTTAGTTGTTTTGCAGGTTAGATGTTGATACATATTAGCATGCATTGATTTTGTAGACTAGGAAAAGACTTGCAAGTCTCTCTCTCTTAATACTTACGCCATATGCAGTTCAATTATGCTTTCTTTTATGATTTTACAGTTAATCTTAAAACACAGTTTAATTGGAATAGAACAGAGTTTGATTTGGGTTTTCTTTGACAAAGATTGATGGATGGACAGAGTTAATTCCATATTTTTATTATAGCTTGTTTATTTCAATTTTATATAGATCTCATTTAATTAGTTGTTGGTTAATGTAGATTTTTAATTTACTTTCATAGTTTAATTTATGTTTTTAGTTATTTCTTTATTGCAGTTTGAATGGTTAGAATAGATATAGTATAGTTTTATTTTACGCAATTTCCTTTCCTAGAATTAAAATTAAATTAAATTTCTTAGTTAAATAATGATGATCTCGTTATGTTGTTGATGGTTTATACATGAATATGCAGGGTATTTAACATTATTTTTTTCATGGCTAAATTCTCACTGGATTGTTTAATCCATACCTTTCATTTTTCCATCGAGATTAGTATTGAGCTTATACCATTGGAATTGTCCTTTGTTGTCAAGTTCCATCGAGATATTATCTGACACCGAAGACATTCACACAACCACCAACATTATATTTGAATTGTCATAGGTTAAAAGAATAGTTTTCCTACTTTCATAGATATAGTTTCTTGCTTTCATAGCTTAGAAAATAGTTTTATTGTTGTTGTAGGATAGATAGACTTTGCTTTGATAGATTAGATAGTAGTTTTCTTATCATAGATTAAGAATTAGTTGTTAGTCTTTCTTGCTTTCAATAGAATATATTTCCTTTCATGCATTGCATTGAGCATTTAGTCCAGTTGCCTCTTAGATTTCCTTTCACGCATTAGAAATAGTTTTGCATTAAGCATTTAGTCCACTTGCCTCTTAGGATAGATAGTTGTTCAATGAGAAGTTTTTGCTTGTAGTAGTTAGTTGTCTTTGCTTACCCGTCTATTTGCTTTAATAGGTTAGATAGTTGTTTTTGCTTGCTTGCTTATTTGCCTTAGTAGGTTAGATAGTTGTTTTTTCTTACTTGTCTATTTTCTTTAGTAGGTTAGTTAGGTGTCTTTGCTTATTTATTACTTTCATAGGACAGTTTCTCATTGAATGTAGGTTGGCAAGTTAAAATAGTTTGATTTTTCCATTTGCTTATTACGCTTAGTAGTTTTCTTTTGCTTATTGTTAAACTAGTTTGCTTTACATAGAGTTTTCATTTGCTTTCTTAGGACTATCCATCGACCCTTGGCCCAAAAGTACTTAGGTTACCTAGTTTCAAGTTGCTTAGTAGAGTTTTCTCATTAGATAGTTTTGCTTGAGTATAATAGCCTTAGACAGCTACGTTCATTAGTTAGACTATACCCCTACCATCCCTTCTACCTTTGACATATATTTTGCTACAACTCTAAGTTTACTTACCTCGAGTTGACAATTTAATTGAGGGTTTTTACTGTGTTTTTAGTGCATATATAACATCCATCATGGATTGAATGACAAAGTATGCCCTTTTTTTCTCTCTTTCTCATCCTTTTAAAGCAAGTATAGTAGCTGCAACATTCATGGAAACAATTCAAAAGCTACATGGAGCCCCCAAGATTATTATAAGTGACAGAGATCTAATTTTCAATGGAAATTTTTGGAATGAATTATTTTCTTGTTTGAGGACTCAATTGGCTCACAACTCATCTTACCATCCTTAATTCAATGGGAAAATCGATATTGTGAATAAATGTCTAGAAGGATACCTCCATTGCTTTGCATCTAATAAACATACATAATGGGTCAAGTGGTTTCCCTTGGCAGATTGATGGTACAACACATCCTTCCATACTTAATAAAAAATGTCCCCATTTCTATCACTTTATGGATATCATCCTCAATCCATCATATCTCCCTTGAAAAGGACCACAAAGGTGTAGGCAGTGGAGAAACACATAGGGCACCAACAAGAGGTTCTCAAACTATTGAAGGGAAACTTGGTTATGGCACAAAATATGATGAAACAACAAGAAGATCAACATCGCAGTGAAAGGGAATTTGAAGTGGGGGATTGGGTATTTTTGAAGTTACAACCATATAAACATATGTCCCTCGAGCAACAAAAGAAGGACAATAAATTAACACCCAAATATTCTGGCCCCTGTAAGGTGTTGCAAAGCATTGGAAGTATGGCTTACAAATTGGAGTTGCCTCCATCTTCACGTGTACATCCAGTCTTCCATGTTTCTTGCCTAAGAAGGTAATCGGTGACAAGATCTCAGTCAAAACTATTTTACTAAAGGTTAATGAAGAATGAAAAATCATACTAGAACCAGAAACAATCCTTGAAACAAGGATTAATCAATTGTGAAAATGAGCAATTTATGAGTACCTCATCAAGTGGAAGAACCTACCAGTGGAAGAGGTGGCATGGGAATATGAGTTATTCATGAAGAAACACCCACAATTAGTCAAGTGTCAAGAACAACACTTGTTTGAAGGGGAGGGGGATGTCAAGCCTTAGACAAAGCCCCATGTTAAGTATAAAAACCCTTATTAAGCCCTATATATTGAATTACTACATTTCTAGTGTTATATTTGTATGCAGGCTATAACCCTGCATTGTACCCTTTCATTAAAATTGTACCCTTTGTCTCCTATATATATACCAAGTAGACTTAGTCTCGGGATCATCTAATCTTGTCTTGTACATTGAATATATTGTAAAAGGATATTTCCACCTGGATTGTTACTCATTGACTTTTTATCATTCTCAAGGTGTTGGTTCATAACAATCATGCCATCAAACATAGCACAACAATAATCGACAGCAGAAAATAAAATTGTCACAAAAAATGGAAAACCACCTAATTAGTCTATGCCTATGAACTAAACTATCTACATAGTGCATCAAATGGCAATTAATACACTTCCCATTATAAGTATAGTGCACTAGTGTCAAGACCATAAGTGAATGGTGTGCTTATAATATGAAGAAGCATTGCTTATGATGCCTCCTAATATTATAAGAGCATCAAAAAAGTGGGATTTTTATTTGTGTGACTTGTTGGTGCACTCCATGTCACTTGATGCACCACTAAAGATATGTCCTAAAATTTACAAGACACGCCTCATACTCTAGTGTGATATGAACAACTTGAATGCGCTACACCAAATTTTAAATAAATAAATAAAAGGGCAAATTTAAGCCAAATTCTAAATTTTAATTTTTAGAAACATAAATGAGGAGATAACAAACAATTTAACTAGTCTCTTCCCTATCAGGGAGGAATTGTTGTCTCATAGATTAAAAATGGTATTGTTTTACAAAATTTAAAAACAAACCAAATCCACCAATGGAGCAAAGAAATCAAGGAATTTGACAACACAATAGCACCAACGACAAGTTGGTTGTACAAGGATGGTGAGCTCTGAAGCTTGTATGGTTGGAAGCACTAAAGGAAATGAAAAAATGAAATTATGTTTTATTAGTTTTTTTATTTTATTTTACCCTACCTCGATGTGCCCAACTATAAGATTCACTAGTGTGTTCCAATATTCCCAATGCACCATTCAATTTTTAAAACATTTGTAGATTGTTGCACCATTTCTTGGGACACATCGGTGTGTGTCTGAGCTATTAAGCACATGAATTAGTTTTGGACTTTTTTATAAATAAAACCCCCTATATTTTATAACAAAATGTCTAAACCTAATTTAGTGGTTCTTACATATAGATGTACCAATGTGCGCATAGTTCAACAGTGCACCATAATATGTGTTATCACAAAATAATGAAACATTCTTTGGTGCACCTATGTGAGGAACACAATGATGCTTCTTCTATGGGAGCACACTGATATGTTTTTGTAATTTAGAATAAAAACAATATTGCATTGTAAAATGGCTAAACCTCATTCGATGCATTGTAGATAACAATGCACCAATGTGTTTATCAATTTTAGACACACCAATTAGAGTATGTTTATAATTAAATTAAATTGATATGTGTATCACACGTGTTATAATGACTTTCAATGTGACTGGTGATTTAACACACTAGTGCGCCATATATATGAGCACATTGATGCAATTCCTACGATTTAATTGCACCAATGAAAAAACCTCCTCTAAAAATTTTGATCGACCACCTCTACTATAAACAGACAAGGGATAAATTTTTGGGGTGGTTTCAAAAAATACTCCACTAGAAGGTGTTTTCCTTGTAGTGTCACTTGGAAAGGTCGAAGGGTGAAAGAGTACACATTTTCCCCTGGACATTGCCAAACTCGGTCTCCAAACAAAATTGAACTTGACTTTCAACCTACAAGTTAGGCAACCATTGGAATTGGCCTTCATCTTTCCTTCATGAGTACTTATAAAGACTTGAAGATTCATCATCAGTATTTACCAAAGGATAAAATATGATTTTATCCAAGCTAAGCAGGAAAGAGATTTTACAGTCATAGTTCAAGTGAAATAATGGTGTAAATGTACGACTAGTCTACCTAAGATTCCATCTCTTCCTCTTCTATCCACTTCTTTAACTTTACCATTGTTCATAATGTATCTTAGATTATGCTTCACAGATCCATTTTGGATTGCACCTCCCCACTTGGAGGCTTTTGAGTACCACCAAATCTTAGATTCCTGAACATAATTTTCTTACACTTGAATTTAATGACTATGTGCAATTTGCATCTCACAATATGATTCAATATTCATACCAATAATGGCCTAGATTCCATAAAAGGTTATGCACCATTTCCAATGTGTCTATTTTTCCTCCTAACTCAATAGGTTCTAGCAATAATGGTTTTTCTTTTCTGTCATATTTAGTGTTTTTCTCAGCTATAGTTTTGTTGTTATCCCACAAAACGTATGATGGAGAAAATAAACTTCATACATTTCTACTTCCTCCATGTAGACTTGTTTTTGTGGCCTTTAATGGCCTTGTTCATGAAAAGAATTTGCATATTTGTTTCACAACTAGACTCTATAGAGATACATATCTTGAACACTGCTAACTATGCTCTCTTTTTTCCTATCTTGTGAGGATTAAGGAAGCTATGATAGAAAACCTATGGTTTCCATGGCATCTTTCTTCCTTTGTCGATGTGTAACTGGAACTAGAGAAGGCATGATGTTGATGCTTTACCCGGAGTTACCTCACATGGTTGTTAGTCTGTCAGCATTCACAACTTGTCCTTCATTTCCATTACTAACCTCCCAAAATGATGGGAATGGTACATATACTAGCTCCACGTCCCCAACTAACAAACGAGGATTCCAAAATAATTTCACATCATCAAAAACTAGTTGCAAATCTGTTAGTTCCCCAAGCCATGCACATATTTCGTGTTGGCTCATTAGATATTTTCCCCTTCAAATATAGGAATATTGGGAATTGTTGTTGCTACTCATGCACCTATGTATCTATGATTTTCCATCTTTTATTATGATTTGCATTGATGTAAGAGTAAGGAGGGAGCATCAATACCCACGGTTGACATTGCATCATACAATTTAAATAGAAGTACACTAAAAAATTAAGTGTCGATGATTGGAACAATAACTTTTTCTTCTTCTCCCACTTTTTGGAATGGCTTACCTTCACACCTCTTTCTATGGGAGTGTACTTTTCTACAAGGACCCTTACACTTAAAAGTCCCTTTAATACTAGAACATTCTTCCAAACAACACAACAACCTTTCCATGGATGCCTCCTTGTGAGTGTGGATCAACATTGGTGGTGAATTGGTATTTGTAGATGAGCCCTCTCTGATTGATGCTTCCATGGGTGGCTTGACTATTTATTCTTATGACATCACTATTCTTTGGATTATTTTTGGTTCCTTGAATAGAGATGCAATCAAGCCTTCTTCTTCATTGACCTTAGATATTCACCTTCAATTAGGTTTGGTTGCTCGGTTCTTGGGATGAAGCTCAACATGTAGCCTCCAATATATGGCATCCTAATGCACGGTGAGTTTGCAATGGTTATAGTAGTTCTTGACACTACTCAAGATGCTTGGAACTGTCCTTGTGTTTGTGCTCCTCTAAACTTTATATTGGTTTGGAGAAGTGATGTTAGGATCCTTCTTCTTCTTGAAACACTTTGTTGTCTTGTTGAAGGCTTGTCTCTTCCAACATCCAACCATGCAATGGTCTCTCGATCCACAAAAAGAAATGGATTGGAACATCCACAATTATCAACCTTGTGGCCCTTATTCTTACAACATAAATAAAATATAGAAGATTATTCTTATCCATGCCTCTTCAGTTTTCACTTGTGCTTGTAGGCTCACTTGCTTGGGCTCCCAAGTGTTGGTGCAGTCTCATATGTCTAAAAACATCTCTTTGCTTCTCTTCTCCAATCTTGCACGAGATGTCTAGAGTGATGAGTTGTTGCTTACCCCAATTATTATTGTCTTCTCTTATGTTGAAGTTTCCATAACTTTAGACTCATTTTCTTCACAAAAGTGACTTTGGTGGTCTTAGCACCTCTTGGAGGTGGGAAACTTTCTTTTGCCACAGTGCATTCACTTCCTTACACAACATTGGACCACTCACTCGTATTCTCTTTTCGACCACCATAACCTAAGTCTTCATGTTTTAGCCTAAGTTCCACCACAATGGGGTATTTGATCCCTTTGACTCTTTTTGCAAGCCCTTAGCCACTATAGCCCTCCTCCTTCATCAATTTAGAGTCTATACTTGTGGTATGTAAATTGAAAACACTAAGTGGGACATTTTTTGATTTAGAATGAGAAAGATCTCGGGAGGTAGTGCTTACAACGCTTACCTCAGTCATGGTGTGGACATATTGTGTAGAAGTGGAAGGCTCAACTTCTCTCTTCATCTCTAGAACTTTTGCTTGAAGTTTCGACAATATTTTTTCCTTGGCTGCAAACACTTGTTGAGTTTGTGGCATTATTTTATAATAAATGTTATCCTATTGATCATCTAGTTGAATCACTTCTCCCAATTGTATGAATTGAGCTCTACACTTATTGAAGCATCCCATAGAGTTTGCAAGGGAGTCTTGGTGATGTTTCAAATTCTCCATTGTGGATTCAAGAAATTCTTGCTAGGTTTGGAGCTCATGCTACAAGTTTTCACTCTCCTTTTTTTACTGTTGCAACATCCTCCCAAGTGGTTGATTCTTTCCACAAATTTTCTAGTTGAGGATGTTCAACTCTTCAACTCTTCATCTTTTTAAAGATTTACCCATGGTTGATTTGTCACAACTTACACCAGCCAAAGATAAATGCTTTGATACATGACTTGTAGTTGATCAACCTATGGTGAACTTGATTCACTGAATGGATCTAATATTAAACTTATTTGGCTTTCTACATGTCTTTTTTGGTGTAATTAGGTTACTATTTATGTTGTATTGTATTAATACTACTACTCCTCAAACAAAGAATATAGTGCGACAAAATAACCACACACACATAACCTTGCAAGAAAACTCCAACAACAAAAGGAGGATTTTCTTGACTCCAAGCATTCAAAAAGTACATATTAAAAATGGCATGAATAGGTTTCTAATCATATATGCCAATAACTCAATGGTTAATGAAGAAACTACTTTTGTTATACTACTCTCAAGGCTTTGTACCCTTATTCCAAAATTAAAATGGGACTTAGACTAACACATTTATAAATTTCTTATCCTCTTGGGAATATGAACCAAGCCAAATAAATAAAACCTCCTATTCGTTATTTTAAGGGAGGACTCACAATATAGTTTGTAGGCAGAGCCCTTCATAAAGTAAGTCGCAGGATGAAATAGGTGCTCGAGTAAAAGTCCTCTTTCCTCGACAAGTAACTAGAGGGTAATCTCTTACTATAAACTTTGACCAACAAGTTTGTCCTCTCCTTTTGCATTGGGATTCTCAACTTTGGCATTGGCTATTGAACCCAATGACATTGTCTCCCCCTTGGTGCAATGAATATTGAATCTTCCTCGATTCTAGAAGGACATGTCCTTGTTTTCCTACTAAAAAATGGGCAATTTTTTTTTATCTTCCTTTAATGCCCAATCACGCCAATCAATAGCAATCCTAGTAGGTTGAACCCTTGTGAATTTTTGTTGACTCTACTATTTTCCATGAGTGATTCAATTTTCTATGTCTATATGGAAGATCAACTTCTCCTTCTCAACATTGGAAGGTTGATTCTCTCTCTATCTTTGTAGTGTACTCAAAATGGAGTCCCTTGACCACTGGGGCACAAACTACAACTGTCTCCCTTTTTACAATACCTTTGTAATTACCAATCGTGCACATCATTGGATGAAAATGCAAAATAACAATTATTGATGCATACCAAGGTGTAATCAATGCACCTAATATAATTAATCAACTATTTCCATAAGTTAATAGAACAACATGAATAATGAGGTATTTAAAACACATAGAACACATGCAATCCATTGATGCATTTCATGGTGACCTGCAAACATATTAACCTTGCTCACTTATCCATTATCACCAAATGATTCACAAAAGGAATTGAAAAACAAAAATGAACAACAATGGGCCAAAACTAAAGGATTTTCCACCCAACTATAAGTACTTTATTGCAATGACCACCCCTAATCCAAGGCTATGAGACCACAAGGGTGAATATCTATTTTTTGGCTCTAAACTCTCTCAAATGGTGTAACCTAAAGGTCTCAAACAAGGAATTAACTCTTTATATTTTCCAAGCACAATAATCCCATTTCAAACAGTGATACTCTTCCCTTTCAACCTGCACAATGCAAGGAGAGGAATCTCCTTCTCTACCATGTAGTCCCTTGGGAAACCTTCTTTCCCTCTGATTGTCCAATTCAGGCAAGGGAATCTCTTGTGCTAGGAACTAAGGATTTCCAGTTGTGAATAATGACTCTCCTTTCCTTGGCATTCAACTCTAACCCCAATCGTGGTTTTTCACATGTTTATGGTAGTAGTTGTACCATGATAATGCATTGTAGTAAGGTAAAGCAAGATGAGCATAGAGTGAACCTAATGGGTAATGAAAAACTTTCCCCCTTGCATTGCAAAAATCACATGTAATATATTGCATGTTAAGAATATGTCACATGCCTTCACAAGAATTCCACACACCTCTCTCTTGGATAACAATTTCTCAATGTTGGTGAATAATTAATGAGCATAAATAAATATTTGTGAACTTGGATCAAACAATGCGAAATGATAAAATATTTGTATTTCCTCTTATCCCTTTAAGCCCCATTTCTTTGCCTCTTATGGACTCATAGCCCCCTTTTATCTTTGATTGCAACCTTTTAGTGTTTTTTATATTATAATTGTAATGTACATGCATTATTGTTACACGTGATTTTGGTTATCTTGGTGATGTATTAACAATAGTGTACTCAGGCTCCCAACAAGAACTTTCTCCTGAGAAAAGTGGCATTTATCTCCTTCCAGAAAACATATTTTCAAAGTGAGTTTGTAAGCTGCATATGGCCTAGGGTGCGAGAATGACCCATTCTCGTAGGCCACCTTCATCTAGGGTGCAAAATTCTTGCAGGTTGCTCTATACACAAGGTGCGAACTTGTTTTTAAGCTTGGAAAAGGGATGAAGTCTCGAGGGTTCTAGAAGGGAATCTTCTAGAAAATGAGTTGGCATTCGTATGGTTGTCCTTTTACTGGCTTCTCTGATTTGGTGGGATCATTCTCATCCATGTAACCATCTCACCCTCTCTTATATATTGAAAGGATTCTCATTGAAAAGGTTAAGCAAGATTAATTAGAGAATTGGTGAAGGAATTGTGTGAAGAACCTAGCTTGAACAGAAGCTTGGAGACTCTAGTAGGTCTATCAAGAGGAATTGGATCTTCTTCATGCAAGGACAGAGAAAGTGTGTGTGTTGGAACCAAGAGTCACCGAAAGGAAGCTTGTGACATCAAGGCGATCAGGTTGTATCTTCTATTTTCAATTATTATGATACAGCGGCATGTCCTTTTCCCATAAAGTCATTCTTACTTTATTGTGTAATTCCTTGATCATATGCATAAGTTGACGATTGAATACATTTTGCTATCTTCACTTTGGTTGGTTTGTGTTGTCTTAGTCTTGACCTCACAAGAGCACCGGACCAAAGCGGGAGCAACAGAGACTTAAGGAAGTGATACAAAGGTATGTCACTTGTTCCTCCTTACTAGCTAATTCAATGGTCGTAACTTAGGGAAAGAGTCATGTCCTGTCCTATTTTGTTCTAGATCCAGGTGGATCTAGAGAGATCTGTTAGTGTCTGAACCTACCGATTAGTCCGATAACAAAATTGGCGACTCCACTGGGGATGCAACCCATTTTTTAGTGGTTTTTAGTGTTTTTCCTTGGCCATTTTCTCTTGCCTTACCTTTCTTCATTTCTATCAATCTTTGAGTCTTCAGGAAACCCTGAAAAACTCTCTGGGTCCAGAAGTCCCTTCAAAATTTTTGTCTTTTTCCAAAATTTTGCCTAGTTTCAGGCCTTCTCACACTGAACCCCTCAGTGGCCTGTGAGAACCCCTTGAGTTCGCACCCTGCCTTTCAGTCCAATGCAAGGTTCTTGCACCCTGCTTGTAACCAGCCTGCGAGAATGCTCCATTCTCGCACTGTACATTATTGATAGCCTGCGAACCTATTTTTAATATTTTTGGAATTAAGGCTTTTGTATGCTCAGATGCCTAGATCTATATGTGTGTCTGAAAATAACTTCTTGGGCCACTGGTTGACTGTTTCTTGACTTCGTATTTTGTGCACAATCAGTCTTCAGAAATCAAAGGCTCTTCTTGTCCATTTGTTTCTCAACTCTCATCTCTTGACTTTTTTTAGCAAGGATATAATCTTTGATCCTGGAATCTGAGTACTTGTTTGGTTAGGAGTCAGTGATCGGTTTGAAAGTTGGGATTGTTTGTCTTTCTCATTTGCTCATTACTTGGAAAATCATTGTTCTCATGTAATTGAAAAGACTAGTTTTGCCTACTTGTCATTTTTGTCTTCATTGAAAGATTGGTTTGGGTTTTGTTTATTGCTTATTCGTTAGTTATTGGTTTTCCTTAGTTTCACCACCATGGTGGTTCTTTTTGAAAAGTAAAAAACATTTCTCTTTTTAAAAGCATTTTTATTTTGAAAATATTGGAAATCAATCGTTGAAATAGAACAAATAGAGAATTGTCATTGTTATGTGATTCGTTGATATTGCATTTTAAAGGAGATTGCATATTGTAGTTCAAGATTGTTCCAGAAAACTTCTCTTTCCCTCCTGTACATAGGATTCATCGAACAAAAATTGATATCTTTCATTCCTATCTATGCATTGTTGGGTCAGAGTCTCACACAACATCAGTCTCATCTTTGTTTCCTTTGAGTAACAACAACCCTCAATAATATTGCGCAATTTTAAAATTTAACTAGTAACTCTTTTCTAGGACTCTATTACACCAACAATTAGCTAGGCTAGAGCTTTGGAATAGGCAGAGAGATACACTCTCCAAAGCACAAAACACACAATAGCATCTTGTGTTAAGGAGTGTCAAATTCCATTTACAACATTTTGTCCTGGGAAGCCCTTCTCACACAAGGGTCAAACCCGAGGTCACATTGATATTAACAGAGTTACTCACCCTGCTTCGTTGATATCAGTGTAGAGATTGCACGTATTACGGGGGTCACTTGGAGGTATACCCACAATGATGAGTGGAAGCCTCTCGAGTTGATTTCGAGCTATTCGAGCTAGATACCATGCCCTTGTGTGTGGATCAGACTGTCGACTGTCCCCCCAGGCTTTATTGTTGTCGGTGGTAACCTTAGTGGCCTATCTTATTAGGGTCTTACACAAGGTGACTATGAAGGGGCAAGTCTTCACGGTAGCTGGAATCGACGTTGGCTAAACTCACTCGGGCTCCTTGGAGGGTATACCCATGATTATGTGTGGGAGATTGCACCAGGGTGTAAGTCCATTAAGCAGGTCGTCAGTGTAACTTTTCCACCTTAGCCCAGCCCCTTTTTGTCTCGTTGTTGCGATGTTGGATTTCATCACCAACTAGTAACTTCGGAATTAGAAGATCTTGTTTGCTTGGTGTTGTTTCCTAGAATTTTTACTAGCGCGTGTTGTTTGTTTACCCAAGTTGACCATAGGATTTTCTTTGTAAGTTGGTAACTCATTCACAATGGACCCTCCACATCGTTCATGTAGAATGCAGGGCTTACCCCCAGAAAATATGGAAGGTTCTCAACCCTTGCCTACAAGCTCACCAAAGGGCTCTCCTCAACAGAGTGAAGTCCAAGATGTCACCACTCAATTACCAATTCTCGAGAGGACTTTTGACTTCACCCCGATTCTAAGAGACGTATTATGCGAGTGAATTCTTCTAGAGACTTAGTTGTTTTTTCTTCTGGATCATTGACTGGACCTTTTCCAGGACCCAAGGGCCAAGATCCTTTTTGGACTACTGGCATATTTAGATGGGATCACTTTGGTTCAGGAGCAGGCGTTGATATCACCGTCTCACTTGCGTTCCCCGAAACTTCTGACCCGAACGCAGTACCTTTTACTACTGCTTATTATTTCCCTAGTACAGAAGCTCTGTGAGCTAACCACATCTTGACACTCCCTTTACAAACGGTCCATTACACTGACACTACAAGTATTCAGACCAGGATTACAATGGTTATTCAAGACCCCATTGGCACACCTCTCTCGCCCAGTGTCACCCCGACACTTCCACCCGGATACCATGCATTGAATGCTTCTATTCCCACTCCTATGCAAACCCCATCCAGAACTCTTGGTGGTCCCTCTTCTTTTGAGCACTCTCCTCCCGGCTTCATTCCGACACTTCCTCAACCCCCTTTCAGAGGACCTTTTCAATCCTCTATCGGTGGCACCATCTCATCATTCACACCAAATTACTAGATTCCTAGTGGTGGAAAATTTCACCAAGGAGGTTTGACTCAACCCCCCCTTATAGGGTAAGTTCCTATTGGAACACAAATCCCAATTGGAACACAACCCCTAATTGGAACTCAACCCCTGATTGGATAACAACCCCCACCGACCCCACCCTATGGACAAAACATACCTCCATCCTTGCCCCACTATTGGAACCATCTGATACAACATAATCCTCAATCGACTGGGGGGCAACAGCCTCTAGCTACATCCATTATACCCCCAAGTATTGGCCAACCATATCCAGGTACGTCCAATCCTATTTGGGGTTCGAATGCTCAAACTCACGTTCCTGTTCAAGGATACAATCCCATGAGCTACTTTCCTCCACAACAACCACCGAATATGCCTGGGTCTTCACATTATATGCAGACTGCTTATGGTCCCACTGGTTTGTCGATGAGACTCCCTCCCCAAAGCCACCAATACCTGCATGTGAATAGACAATTACCCTTCTTGGCCACTTTGGACCTCCTGGATCTTTCAAGGATTTTAAACGATCCAATCTGTCACTCTCCCCATTGGCCTGCTATACCAGCCAAGCTACCATCTAACATCCCTAAATTCGATGGCAAAGCGAGAGAGGACCCGAACAATCACGTCATGACTTTTCACCTCTGGTGCTCATCCAACTCCTTGATGAATGACAGTATACGTTTATGTCTTTTTCGACAAACTCTCGTAGGTTCTGTCGCGAAGTGGTATATAGAATTACCATGAGGTTTCTTCGCCAACTTCAACACCCTAGCTATGGATTTCCTCACCCACTACTAGTTACAGATCCGTTATGAAACGGGGACCAAGATTTTGAGTTATTTCAAACAAAACAAAGCCACTCATATATCCAATCACATTCATGAGTGGCGATAGAGACGACGTCTCATCAAACTCGAACTTCTCGATCAGTTGTTGGCCAAGTGGTTCACCAAATCATTCATGAATGACATCAGTCATGACATCACCATGGGTGGAGTTGTCATGGAAGAACAGGCCATAAGTTGTGCTCAATACCTTGACATCGTTTACTCACAAACGAGTACACTTTACGACTTACTCCATGATGCACCTCCTCCTTCCACTTCCGCCACTTCAACTACTCTAGCTACTTCTCATGCAGTCGATAATGTGATTGGCACTTTCCATGCCCAACCACATTCTACCTCAAGCAATAACCCCAAACCCATTTCTTCTAATGTTCAAAATGCTTCGTCTGCTACCCCTCCCACCGGCAAGACTTCTAAGGTAAATGTGGTTCAATCTACCCCAGCTGGAAAAAACAAATCCAGAAAGGGAAAGGGTAAAATAAGGAGGACAAAAATACTTTGCAAGCAAAGAAAACCAAAACTCCACCTATTGACGATCAAGATAAGCGCAAACCTCGATACCCTTGTCTTATATGTGGTGATGATCACTACACGAAGGATTGTCCACGATGCACCGAGGTTACTAAGTTCCTTCAAGGGGCCCCAAAACCACCCACTCCGGTCATTTTGTCCCAACTCTTCCCCTCTCAACAACAGGCTCAATTGGTAATTCATGACCAACCTTCCCCTTCCACTACATCCTATGTATTAATGTGTACTGGCGATTCAAAGAAGAATGACATCGCACTTACCACTCAAGCGAAAGATTATTCTCCCTCTAAGGAGAAGGTTTATGTTATACCTCCTTCAGTGGTCCAACCATCTCCCACGACTCCACCTACCAACGATCCTCTTCATCTCAAACGACCGAGCCTTGACACAGTTCTTTGCCCCCCTCCAAAGGGCGTCATTCAGAAATCGACTTTCAATCCTCATGCTCGTGCTGCCCAGAACTACAGCATTTTTGAAGATCTGGCCCAAGCACCTTCTGTGATGTCAACCCTTGAAGTCCTTCAAAGTTGTCCCACACAATGGAAGGCATTGTTGAAAGCTATAGGTGGAATCGACCCGACAGATATGAATTTAATAATTTTTTACTTGGAAGACCACATTCCAAGGTTACCCCCTCAACTCGTGTTCCAAATCTAAGTGATTGTCTCCAAAAAGAACATTTGTAGAACCGTCATCGACGAGGGTGCCTCGACGTGTGTCATGTCTATTACCTGCTGGAAATCCATCAGCTCTCCCTCTTTGATCGAATCCCATAACACACTCAAAGCCTTCAATGGCTTCGGTTCTAAGCCTTACAGTGTCCTTCCTTCATTGCCAATCACACTAGAAGGAAAAATGGTCCAGGTCGAAGTGGAAGTCTTTGACACTCCTCTTGATTACAATCTTTTGCTTGGCCGTAGCTGGATCAATTCCATGCGTGTAGTTGTGTCGACTCTTTTTCATGTTGTACGTTTCCCACATCAAGAAAAGGTAACTACCGTCAACCAATTAGCCTTCTTTAACTCGAATACGCATACTAGAAACATATCGTTCATCGCCAAAACCCCACCGGTTATGAGAACGTCGGTGTAGGTCTTCTCAAAGACTCTTCGTTAATGGGTACCTTCCCCATTCCACCACCCAATGTTCCACACTCGTCTGTCGCTTCAATCAACATGATCTCCACCTCGATTCACGGAACCCCTGCGTCTCACAACCCATGGATGGTACCCGACCCTGGTGATCATCTTCGTTACGGCAACAAAATTCCTTTAAGTCCGGTCGAATCTTCCTATCAGGCCATTCAATCGGTGACCCCTTCTACCCCCTCTCTTGGTGATTTATCTCCAGAATCTTTCCGCATCATTTTTCCCATGGACGAGATGATTATGTCTGTCATGGAAGACACCCCCTGGAACGATGGCCATCACCGTTCCATCCTCTTCCTGGAACAATACACCATCGAGAGCTACCAACGGATCTCGACCCCATCGACTGTTGTCATCATTTCAACCGTTCCTGAGTCCACACACGATGTGTTTTCCGAAGAGAACTTAAGCAATATCTCACCCACTATTCCCCTCGACATATCCATCAAACCTGGAATTGTCGAAAATGTGCATATCGGAGCTTCGTGTTCCCCTGATGAAATCGTCACTTACAAGTCACTTTTCAAAGAATTTTGTGACGTCTTCACCTGGAGCTATGAAGAAATGTTGGGTATCGACCCCAACATTGTGATACATGAGATCAAGACATACCCAGATGCTAAACCCGTCCGAAAACGCCTTCATCCAGTTCACCCACATAAAGCGGCTGCTATCAAGCTGGAAGTCGAGAAACTTCTCAAAGCCGACTTTATTTACCCGGTGGCCCTCACTGACTGGGTTTCCAATCTCATCTCGATCGACAAGAAACAAGGCACAATCCGTGTATTCATTTATTATAGGGACATTAACAAAGCTTGTCCTAAAGACAACTTTCCTACCCCCTTCATTGATTAGATTGTCTATGATTGCACCGGAAGCGAAATATTCTCTCTGATGGATGGTTTCTTCAGATATAATCAAATCAATATTGTTCCCGAGGATCAACACAAAACTGCTTTCATTTGTCCTTGGGGCACTTTCGCCTATCGGAAACTTCCTTTCAATCTAAAGAACACTGGCGCGAATTTTCAGCGTGCTATGTCTTATGCCTTCCATGATATCAAGCACATTGTGTAGCCATATCTTGATGACTTACCTGCTCATTCCATGCATCAGGTCGATCATTCAATCCACCTCCGAGCCATTTTCCTCCGCTGTGTTTTACCATATACGCTTGAATCCTCACAAATGTGTTTTCTGCGTAGAATCTGGTCGAATTCTAGGTTTTATTGTTTCACGTCAAGGGATCAGGGTAGATTCTTTAAAGGTCGAGGTGATTCTCAATCTCCCTCCTCCTTCTACACTTCGCCAGTTACAAAGTTTACAAGGGAAAACAAACTTTCTTCATCGTTTCATCCCGAACTACGCCGAGATAACTCTTGGATTTATGTGACTACTCAAAAAGGGGTCTAAGTTCGAATGGGATACCATCGCAAACAAATCCTTCGAAGCTTTGAAACTGTCCCTGACACGTGCTCTGCTTCTCTTCCCCCCCTATTACAGTCACAATTATTTCCTCTACCTCACAGCTTTGGATTACACCATCACTATGGTTCTCGTCCAAGAGGATGATTCTCATGACGAACATGTTATATATTACTTGATTTGAAGTCTAACGCCTATTGAAACCAAGTATTTACATGTCGAAAAACTGGCCTTGACAGCCGTCCAAGCAGTTCAACGTTTCTGGCACTATATCCTCTCTCGCAAGACTACGGTAATTTCTAACTGCAACCCTATGCAACACATTCTCACACGTCAATTGCTAGGGGGAAAATACTCCAAATGGATCGTGATACTCCAGGATTTTGACTTGGAATTCAAATGAGATAAGTCCAAGAAGTCCGTAGTGTTTGTCGAGTTGATATGCGACTTTCCCTACTCTAAAACGGAAAATGTAGTAGTCGATTCATTACCTGATGAATCCCTTTTCCTAATTAGTTTCGATGATATTTGGTACAGTGATATCATCATATATCTCCAAACCCAGACTTTCGGGGCCAATTTTTACAGTACTGACTAGCATCGAATATGCTACCAAGCCCGTCAATATATCATCCTCGACGATACTCTTTATCATCGTGGGATTGACTCAGTTTTTTAATGCTACCTCACGTTCGATGAAGCTGAGAAAGCCTTAAATGACTTCCATTCTAGAGCTTGTGGTGGTCATATGTCTGGGTATGCTATTGCCCATAAGATCTTAAGAGCAGGGTATTTTTGGCCTTCTTTATTTAACGATTGCATAATCGTTGTCCAAAAATGCCACGCTTGCCAGACCTATAATCATAAGATACTATCACATCCTGCTCCTCTTCACCCTGTGGTCTCCGTTGGTCCCTTTGCGAAATGTTGTATCAATTTCATGACATGTCACCCCCACTCGGCTGGGGGGCATGGATACATTATTGTAGCTGTAGATTATTTTACGAAATGGGCCGAGGTGATGCTAACATTTGACAATACTGGAAAGACCACATCTTTATTCATTTTCAATCACATCATAGCTCATTTTGGTGTTCCTCAAGCTATCGTCACTGATCATGGTAGCCACTTTAGAAACTTCATGATGTCGGAACTCACTGAAAAGTTGGGTCTTCGCCATGAAAACTCAATGCCCTATTACCCACAAGCCAACGGCCAAGTCAAAGTGATTAATAAATTTCTCATAACCATGCTTCGACGAATGATAGAGATTCACAAAACAAGTTGGCACACAATGTTGTTTTCATCATTGTGGGCTTATCGAATGTCTGTTAAGTCCGCTACTGGGTTTACACCTTTCTGGTTAGTCTATGGTCTAGAAGCCATCCTCCCTATTGAATGTGAGATACCCTCCTTAAAACTAGTCGTCGAACTCCTCCCAAACACTTCTGCTAAGGAAGAACGTCTATTATATCTCATGCGATTAGACGAAACTTGACGCAATGCTACCCTAGTCATAAAATCCCAAAAGAAACGTGTCAAGGTCCAATACGACAAACATGTCAAGCCTTGCATTTTCTTCGAAGGAGATCTAGTTCTCCTCTACGAACAAGATCGAGATATGCTAGGAGCTGGAAAATTCGAAGCCATGTGGCGAGGTCCTTATATCGTTAGATTAGTTTTGGAGAAAGGAGCTTACGAGTTAGTAGATTACGACGGTATCCCTTTGAGTGAACCCAGAAATGGGTTGTACTTAAAGAAGTACTATGCATAAGATCACCTGTGCACGAGTACTTGTATTTTATTGTATCATACTTCTTGTGTGTTACTGTAGTATGCTTTTTTTGTTATCTAGTCTCTGCCCTTATGTTAMGTTGTGTTTGGTTTCTAGATGTCGGAGCCTTCACTACCTCACATTGGCTTCATTGATGGCGCTAGCCGTAGTACTCAAAACCTTGCTTCTGCTGCGTGGGCAATTTACGCCCCTACAAACGAACTTATCACTTTACAAGGTGTGTGCCTAAACCGTGCGACCAACAATATTGCAGAGTATAGCGTCGTTATCAAATTGTTGATTGATGCTATCTCACTTGGTATCCGTCACTTGGTTGTGCGACTCAATTCGCAGCTCGTAGTACTACAGTTAAGTAATGTCTATGTTATTCGAAGTCCTACTTTGTTATGGGTATATTTCCGAATTCGCCTCTTGGAATGTTATTTTGATTATATTGAGTACCAACATATTCCTAGATGTCTAAATACATTAACTGATGCATTAGCTAATTATGTATTAGACACAAATTTGGGTCATTTATAAATCAATCACATCACAAGTATCACACAACATAAGATAAGTCGGTAGAAGTCGTATGTATATATAACAATCAAAAAAGTTTTTTACAAAAAAGTTTTGTCCGAGCCAAAATTTCAAAATATGAAGCTCATGGCTTCTACAAAGTGACGTCATGGATGACGTTCACGGTAACACATGACTACCTAGGCAACCCTACGAAGCAGTCGACCAATAGACTCTGACACCCCCACCGTATGACGTTGATAACATCGCAGGACCTCTCCAAGAGGCATGTCTGGAATGTCTGCAGTCAAACCCTCTAAATTTTGTTCCAATGCCTCATAATCTTCAGCGTCCCATCATGGCACTAGAGCCACCTCTCCTCGTCGTTGAATAGGATAAGTACCCGGAGGTCGATAAGGCCCCACGTCTGTGTCATCAAAAAATATTTTTTTAATTAGACCTTGGACGATCATAAAAACATTTGCATATGATAAAATTCACAAAAACATTTAAAAAGTAAAAAATGTGTACTTCTTACCTAGATCCCCCCACTGAGTGCCCTCAGGTAGGGCCAAGTCCAGATCTCCTTGGAAGTCTAACCTGGCATAGGCATAATCATCGACCATCAGCATCTGTGGTCGCAACCAGTCAAAGAAGGAATCATTGTATTTGATGATTGGTCCARCTACATGTCAGGCCATGAGGTTACACCACCTCAGTATCCTTGGATYCTCTGGAGCCAKTAAACCCCACTCAACCTGCAACCTCAGCAAGGGAACCCTCTCAAGAAAGAAGGACACCAACAATGACCCGTACCTGAATTGCTTCAGGTCGCCTCTCCTGCATTTAGTCAATTGCCTCTTCATGCTATGAAGAACTGCGTCTGACCAGTTAAAGACTCGAGGCTCAGTACACTCTATGGCATACTGAAAGTAGCTCTGGAGAGCCATGTGTGGAGTGGCGCTCCCAGCCATACGAGCAATGGTGAACAAAATAGTGCGAAGGGTCAAATCCTGGACCCTCCAAATGGCCACTTTTCCTTTGCTTCTTTCTACCTCTGGAACACAATACTGACAGCAATATTCACTTATAGGCAGCCCACCACCTCGGCTACCAGTCAAGCTAGTGTGGTACCCACGCCGTGACAGCCCTATCAAGAAATAAACGTCCTCGATATCTAAGGACAATGTGTGGACCCCTACGTGGAATACTTGTTGGTCCACGTCCCACATATGGACAAGGTACTCAAACAGCCTAACTTGGGCCCTCATACCTGGGATCCGAAAGAATTTCAGGAGACCACAGTCTCACAAAGAGGAAATAGTGCCCGAGTTATTCCCGGCAATAGCATCATCTTCTTCATGCTCTCTTTCACGCCATTCCAGAACCATGGTGACAGCCAAATGCCTACACAAGAACCATAAGAAGAAGGTCAGCAACTCTCTTCAAGCCTTGGTACATTTTTCATTAAGCAAACATTAAAGAATTTTTTCATTTTGTGGTTCTCGTAGGTGCCCCTTTGGCACAGTGCGAGGTTCTCGTAGGTGCCTTTGGGGCCACCTGCGAGAATCATGCATTCTCACAGGTCTCGTGTGGCTAGCCTGAGATAATGCCTAAGCGCAAATTTTAGCCCTAAAACAAGCTCAAAAACTTGAAATTTACCAATGAAAACAAAAAATTGAACCATGAAAAGATAGAAGACAAGGAGCTTACCTCACTGCCGAAGACAGTTCGCCAAATGATTGATTGTACCTTCTGCAATCGAGCACCGAAATTCAAGGGCAAAAGAGGGGTTTTGGACTAAAATCTTGGCAAAGTTACAATGACTATGGTAAAAGAAATTTTGCCCACTTATATTTACTTTTGACCATTTTTTGTTGGTTTTTATAATTGTTTTATTTATCAAACCTAACGCCTAATACCCCTATGAGTGCGACATTTTGCAGACATGACGACTCCGACATCCATATGCAGGGATACGAATATTTTTCTCTTTTTCATCGCATGTTTAAGTTGTTTTTTATGGTTTTTAGACAAAACCTCGAGCTTGGTCTTTGTTCGTTCTCACGCTCGAAAATACATGAGATTGTAATTGAGCACACTTTTATCACTTTTTCGAGCTCAACGAGGTTATACGAAAAAGGAACCCCCTGGAGTCTTCTTTAATCTCTTTTCAGACTCTCTAAACATGAAAAGATTGCCAAGCGATCTTGCTATTTTCACACTCGTTAAAGTATTTGAAGAAAGCGTCTGTTGGGTAATCATTTATCTCTTTTTCGGTCTCATCGGACTATTTTATGAAAAAGGAATCGAGAGAGTTCTCTTTTGATTGTTTTTCCAGACTCTATAATCATGAAAAACCTTCGAGTTTTCTATCTTTGGACTCGTTAAACAAACATCGAAAGACCCGTAATGGGACCAAACCACTCCTTCCTAGGGTTCGTTAAACATACTCCGAGGGACTCATCCGAAGGATGAGCTTACATCAACAAGCATATGTTATCCTCCTCAAGCTTGCGTAAAAATAAAGAGGTACTCGCCATAAATGGTGGGGGGGAATTTGGGAAAGGGATATGTTTTCATATTCATATTATTGGCAGTGTCGCTCTTGAACATGACACCCCCCTATTCATTATCTGAAGCCGGTTTGGGAAATCCATTGGTCTCTCATTTGATTTGCTACAAGGTCATATCCTGAGTCATCTCTAAGTCAGTGCTGCCAAATCATTGGTCGTGTCATTCATATGTTCAAGAGAAGTTCATCTGAAACCTCTATTGAGTCGGTCATCTGCAGTTGTCCATTCTCTCCGTGTCGGCCTTCCCCGTGTCCAGCTCAACCTATATCATGCTCTGTTTCACCTTCAAAGTCTGTTACTCATTTCATGTCATTGATGGGGGATACATCAAGGCCCTCCTGTGACGAGTTTTGTTCTGTCGACTCCAACTCATTATCCAGAAAAAAGACTTAGAAATTATTTGGTACCTTGGAACTTGCATGCCTCAAATGGTAGGTTTCCTCGCTTTCGACAGTGGGTTTTCATCATTGACCCCTGATCGAGAGGTTCCTTCGAATGTTCGACCTCAACTCATTTATTCACATTTGGTGGATTGTACTAGTGTACCTTGGGAGTCATTGACATTAATGGTGATTTTCCTCGCACTTGTTAACGGTTTCATCAATGACCAATAATCAAGTGGTTTCTACCATGTTCGACTTCAGCACATGTAATCACATGGTTAGATTCGTACTTTCAGGTGACAGGATTGAAGACCCTAGGTCTCATCTCTTTGATCTAGGCTGCAATGGGATATGTATAATTTGTTGACACATAGATCCACTCTATATGTCTCGTGGCTATGTCGTATTAATTTGAATCTTCTTGCATGGATCCACAGTGTATTCTTGGTGGCTATGCGATATTTTGATGGCATGGATCCACGGTGTATGATTGGTGGCCATGACCTATGTTTATGATGTCATATGTTCGTGATCTGAGTATGGGAATGCCTACCTCAGAACTAGTATGATAGGTGCGCTCCTGGTTTCTGACACACACACGCAGTTTACAAAGTATTTCGGTTGTCACTGATTCCGGCCTCATACTTTGGGGGGCATTATATTACACATGATTTTCGTTATCTTGGTGATGTATTAACAATAGTGTACTCAGGATCCCAACAAAAACTTTCTCCTGAGAAAAGTGGCATTTATCTCCTTCCAGAAAACATATTTTTAAAGTGAGTTTGTAGGCTGCATATGGCCTAGGGTGCGATAATGACCCATTCTCGCAGGCCACCTTCATCTAAGGTGCGAACTTCTCCCAGGTTGCTCTATACACAGGGTGCGAACTTGTTTTTAAGCTTGGAAAAGAGATGAAGTCTCGAGGGTTCTAGAAGGGAATCTTCTAGAAAATGAGTTGGCATTTGTATGGTTGTCATTTTACTAGCTTCTCTGATTTGGTGGGATCATTCTCATCCATGTAACCATCTCACCCTCTCTTATATATTGAAAGGGTTCTCATTGAAAAGGTTAAGCAAGATTAATTGAAGAATTGGTGAAGGAATTGTGTGAAGAACCCAGCTTGAACAGAATCTTGGAGACTCTAGTAGGTCTATCAAGAGGAATTGGATCTTCTTCATGCAAGGACAGAGCAAGTGTGTGTGTTGGAACCAAGAGTCACCGAAAGGAAGCTTGTGACATCAAGGCGATCAGCTTGTATCTTCTATTTTCAATTATTATGATACAACGGCATGTCCTTTTCCCATAAATTCATTCTTACTTTATTGTGTAATTCTTTGATCATATGCATAAGTTGATGATTAAATACATTTTTCTATCTTCACTTTGGTCGGTTCGTGTTGTCTTGGTCTTGACCTCACGAGAGCACCGGAGCGAAGCGGGAGCAACAGAGACTTAAGGAAGCGATACAAAGGTATGTCACTTGTTCCTCCTTACTAGCTAATTCAATGGTCGTAACTTAGGGAAAGAGTCATGTCCTGTCATGTTTTGTTCTAGATCCAGGTGGATCTAGGGAGATATGTTAGTGTCCACGCCTACCGATTAGTCCGATAACAATTACAAAACCAAATTACACTACATCGATGGTTACACACCTAGTGAATAGTCAATGTTTAATGTCATACATCAATATAAACCACATGTGTATAGGTTGGAAGCCAATTCATCATTACACACATTATATAATTTGCAAGTCAAAACTAAGTTATTGCATTCTCCTCCCCCTAGGTTAACACCGGTCTTGGTGCGTAATCAAAACTAGAACCAAAAAAGGCATGCCTCCCACATAACATCCTCTAGCTCCCACGTAACCTCATAAGGGTTGTAATGGGCCCATTGGACCTTTGCTTGCATGGTGGCTCTCTTCCAGAATAATGTGACTTTTCTATTAAGGATGAAAAATTGTTCTACTGGGAACTCTTCTTCTGTTTGAAAAGTTCAGAGATCAGATGGGGCTGAGAAAGAATCCCTTTCTCGCTAAGAGGGAGTGTTGAGATTGTAGCAAGGAAGGTCTTCCATCATCATTACAACGTCCTAGCATGATGGAGGAAAATGAAACTTAGGATAAGTCAATTAATTAAATGTTTTCCTAAGTTTGACTTAGGAAAAGAACTGTTGATGTGTTATAATCTTCAGTTGACTTTAGTGTGTACTTTTTCTAAAGTTAAAGTGAAAAATAATTTAAGTTGTGGTCTTTTAATATTGACCATTGATCTCATATACTGACGATAGATAGTGGGGTCTATTGTCTTCGAATATGATGCATCAATCTTCCTCTAGTTTGTGACTAGAGGTGTAGACATGGGCCTACAGTCCATCATCCTGAACCTGCGTAGAATCTCTACTGCATACTTCCCTTTTCCAATGAAGAAATGCCCATCCATCTACCAGGCCTCCAACCCCAATAAATAGTGCATCAAACAAACGTCTTTCATCTTGAATTCTGCTGCAAGATTGACCTTGCAATCTACTATCAACTGCTCATCTCTAGTGAGAAATAGGTCATCTACATATAGTACCAGTATGAGAGGCTTCTCCCCTTCAAGAAAGTATAAGTTTGGATCTGCCTCACTCCGATGGAAGCCCATCTCTCTCAATTAGTTGTTAATACTCGAGTACCATGCCCAAGGTATCTCCCATACAAGGATGTCCTCAATCTACACACATGTGTCTCTCTGCTACCAAACTCAAATCCCTCAGGCTGCTCAAAATATACCTCCTCCTCAACAACTCCATTGAGGAAGGCAATATTCACGTCCATCTAATGAATGCTCCATCCCTTCTTTGCTGCCAATGAGATGACTACTCGGATTGAAGAATACCTGGCCACATGAGTGAAAGTCTCCTCATAGTCAACTCCCTCTCGCTATGAAAACCCCTTGGCCACAAAGCGGACTTTGTAGTTGTCCAAGCTTCCATCTGTTGCATGCTTGACTTGTAGATCCACTTGGATCCAACCACCTTTTTATCCTTTGGCCTTGGAACTACCTCCCATACATCATTTTTAATAATGGAGGCATATTCCTCCATCATGGCCTCCTTCCACACTTATGTCGTGCAACACTCTCATAATTGGAAGGCTAAACATCAATGAGTTGGGTCATCAATGCCATACATCTAAGTCTCTCTGGTGGTTTGCTTCGTTTGAAGTCCCTCTCTGGAAGTTTTTCCATTCCAGAATCATTGACTGTAGACTTGTACCACTTAGGTCATGGCCTAGCAACATGCTCTTGTGGAACTGCATCACGGTTCTCCTCCTTATCATCATCTCGCTCTCGATGATCTTGTCCAACAGCTTTCCTCTGAATACATGTATCCTATGTCTTCTCCTGTGATCCTATATTCTAACTCTATGCCTCCTTCTCCTAAACTCCTACGCTATGTTCCTACTAATTCTCCACACTTGCTGACAAATCCTTCGATCTCCTCAATCCACGTTCCTTCTCGAACTGTACATCTCTACACATAATAACCTTCCTACGTGTAGGCACATAGATCATGTAGGCTTTGGAAGCCTCGCTATAGCCAAGAAGTATCCCCTTTACTACCACGGGGTCCAACTTTGTCCTCTTATATGAAGGGATATGACAGTAGCATACGTTTCCCTATATGCAAAGATGACTCACATCTGGCCTAGTACCTAAAAAATGTCTCCTCAGGTTTCATCTTCCCCAAAACTGTGTGGGGATTTGTATTCTACAAATATATTGCAACATTGCTCGCTTTTTCCCATAAGAACAATGGCAGTCCCTGATCATGGATCATAGATTGTGTTGCTCTAACCACAGTCTTGTTCTTTCTCTCAATCACTCCATTGTGTTGAGGATTGTAAGGAACTATGAGTTCCTTCTTAATCCTCATTGTTGTGCAATAATCCTCGAACTCCTTGGAGGTGTACTCTCCCCCATTATCCGATCTTCAAACCCAAATCTTCCTCCCAGTTTAGTTTTCCACCAGAGCTCTAAACTCATAAAACCTCCCAAATACCTCATCCTTGGTTTTTAGAAAGTAAATCTAGGTCTTCCTGGAGTAGTCATCAATAAACAAGACAAAGTATTTGGAGCCACTCATTAACTCCACACTCATCGACCCACATACGTCAGATTGTATCAGATCCAATACTCCCTTGGACTTGTGCTCGTTAGATGGAAAGGGTTTATGGGCATACTTTCCCAATGCACAACCCTTGCAAGGGTCATGCCTCTCAGCTGTAATCTTAGGCAATCCAATGACTGCCTCCCTCAAATTCCCTAAAGCACCAAAATGAATATGTGCCATCCTCCTATGCCACAACTCACCTATATCTATGGTGAAACTCGCTAATGCTCTCCCTGGCTGGACCTGTAACCTATAGACCTTCTCATCTTGAACCCCAATCATCATGTCCAACTTCTCACCTCACCCACCAGGTTTGATGAACACCTTTACTTTACAGAAAGTGACCTCATATCCCTTGTCCTCAAGAGTAGAGACTGAGATGAGGTTCTTGGTCAACCCTAGAACATATAACACATCACTGAAATAGAGTCGTTTCCTAGAATCCCTCTGAAATGAGACTGTGTCAACTCCTTGCGCCTTATAGCGCCTGTCATACCCTAACTCGATGACTAGAGTTATGCCTCCCTCCTGTAGCCCAGTAAACCACTCTTTGTGCCCTGTCATATGACAATATGTACCACTGTCTACAAACCATGTGTATGAAACAACTGCACTAAACATACATGATATGAAGCAAAAATCCTCCTCAAATGACTTGGAAAACTCATCCACTACTATTGAAGCTACCATTTGTGGCTTATTCTTCTTCCTCCTCTCTGGACATTGTGATGCAAAGTGTCCTGTCTTGTGACAACTCATCCACTACATGAGTTGAAGATGATGGTCATGCTTGACCAATTCTAATCTCTCCCTACACAAAATCATCCCACAACCACTACCAATCAGGGAGCTTCTCCTGAGCTACCACACCATAAACAAAAATGTCCCATGACTTAGTGAAACCATCTAGTGCAATATACACCAACTCATGGTCTTCAGTCTTTTCCCTCACTACTACAATATCATCTCTTATTTGAGTTATTATGGTAAGATAGAAAATCACACCCTCGCCTTTGGCCATCTTGGTCCCACACAATTGCTTGCACAGAGCCATCACTTTGTTTTCATTTTTGTTTTGGTAGAGGTCACTTAGGGATTTCCACATATCTTTTGCCTCTACTTTTCCTGAGAGATGTGGAACCACATGGTCCTTTATCCCATCAAGAATCAGGCTCTTTGCTTTATCCTCACCTTTCTTCCAGATGACCAATTCTACTACACCTATGGGAGTTGTTTCCTTGTCACTGACATGCTCTAACACATCATTGAATTCTAATATCATTGTCATCCTTTCTTTCCAGGTGGGGTAATTTTGAGCTCCTTGTAACCTTTCTTACACCCTCAAACTCATGGCCATTTTTTGAAAGTGTTATGTTCAAACCCTCACAACTCAAACCCTACCTCTACTTCACTTTTATGTTGAAACCCTAGCGCAGAAACCCTAAGTGCAAGGGAATATGACAATTGCCCTAGATCTGTACCTGAAACATCAAATTTATTTTAGATATTGAAAACCCACTTGTGATAATGCCTCTTTAACATTCCTGCTCATATACCATGTGAAATTTATAAAACCCAGTACACTTTAAACCAATCAAATTAATTTTAACTGATTATTTGGGGTTTTTCTTCACAATAATTTAAATACACAACAAAAATAAATAACCAGGAACTAAAAGTAAAATTAGACAACAATCACATCAAAATGTACACACTTATTTTTGGACAATAGTCCCCAGAAAAACCCAAGATGGGAAAACCGTTGCAAGAGATCTAAGGTTTTATTATTTCTGAGTAGGAAAATATAGAGATTTCTTACAAAGTAAATCAGCCTCTCCCAACAACTGAATAATATTTAGCAAAACCCTCTCCAACAAAATCATACAACCTCTCTAGACCCTCCAAATCAGAACCAGAACGAAACAACAACTAGAAAGCGAGCCTCTACATGAATGTATGACCCTCCTGCGTCACCCCTGCATCACTTTGTACGACCCTTGATCTAGGTGGATATCAGTGGCCACCCACCTATTTCACTGGCTCAAAATAGAGTTTTCCACCTCGGTAGTTTTTTGACAGTTTTTCGAGTCCCAAACTTTCAGGGCCATTTTGAGGCCCTAAACGATGTTTTTTGGGATTTTGGGCCTAGACGATCACACTTTGTATTGGTCTAGGCCAATCGAAATGTGTTCTTCTCTGCTAGACCTTTCCAACAATGTATCGAGTGCCCCAAATGGAGATCGTATGCAGAAGTTACGCCCCCAGGAAGTTGATGTATCAACTACCCCCATCGGGGCTCGCAAACCTTTTGGCTTTTCATCTTTTGGGGTAAGGGTTTTGGATTTTCCTTATGTTAAAAAGGCCTTTAGAGGCTCATTGTAATGATCATCTTCTTACGAATGCGAGTAGTCGTCACATCTCTTCTCAGAGATAAGTTGCCAATATTCTAGCAAGTCTTTCACTCTGTATTTCTATAGTTTTGTACATTTCGCTCATTAATAGAAATGGTGTATTACTGTATCTCTGTGTTTATGGTTTTATCTCGGATATATCTCTGTTAAATTATTGGATATATGATATATCTTTGTTATATCATTGGATATATGATATATCTCAGTACATTTCTTTATTATAACTCCGCTCTCATTTCGTGCCGAAAATAATCTGGATCAACCTTGCAAGATTTGAAGCTTAGCCTCTGCGATTTGGTGAAGAAATGAGTCGATCCACCTACTAGACTCTCCTCTATTGTCCTGCAAAAACTCTCAATTGCACATCTGCAATCGATCTATCTTTCTCTTGTGCGCCCCCTTAGCACAGTCGGTCATTTTTTCTTCATTGAGCAAGTAAAACCCTAACCTCCAAAAGGCTGGAGGGCTGAGATCAACCCTCACCCTCATGATGAGATCAATGGTCAAGATTAAAAGACCACAACTTAAATTATTTTTCACTTTAACTTTAGAAAAATTACTCAATAAAGTCAACTGAAGATTATAACACATCAACAGTTATTTTCCTCATTTAGACTTAGGAAAACATTTAATTAATCGGCTTAGCCTAAGTTTCATTGTCCTCCATCATGCCAGGACTAGTTTCCTATTAGCATATGGTTATTGTATATAGTCCATAACATTCAAATTGAGATCTTCTAGTTAACAAGCCATGAGTGGAGGATATCTATTATACTAAAGCCACTAAGGACTTGTGGTCAGTGACTTTTTGCGTGATGGCATTATATAAAACGTCATCTTCCATAAAGTTCACATAGCTCAAATATTTTATGCATCATGGCATTTTAGAAAACTTTAATGGAGAGATAAGATAAAAAGAGAGAGAACCCAAAGTGAAGAGGATGTAGAAAAATAAGAAGAGGTGCTCCAAAAAAGATGGAAGTGATAAAATTAATGTGGAGCAACACATGTGAGTGAGGGGGATATTATAGAGGAGGTGAGACTTTCCTTGTTTGCATTAAATCCAAATCTTTCCTTCATCAGCAAGTGCAAATGTACATGAATGTCCTCAAGACACTATGATAACATATTATATTGAAGATTGAGTCTAATAATTGGGCTTTGCTTATTGTCCACGACACACACACACACACACACACACAACTCTCTCT
>JZKD02S0627533.1:555115-596613 GCA_000966675.3 Picea glauca | reverse complement strand
TATATATATATATATATATATATTATGATTATTGTAGCTAACTCACAACATTGAAATCAAGATTATTTGGTGAAGGAGTTATGAGTGGGGGTGTCTATTCCACAAGAACCTCCTAGGACTTGTACCTTGAAACCATGCATTATCACCAGTAAAAACACACAAGAAGCACAAGTGTCATTAGGGAGACTTGAAGCATGAAAGAAGCCATCAAAATGCTTCACTTTTAACAACATGACAAACCACCCTTATTCCCATAAGATATTTACAATTGCACAAGACCATAGAAACTCCCATCACTATATGTGTGATTAGCTTAGAGTCATAATAAGTATTCCCTAAAATCTCCCTCCACCCCACCACTAAATTTTCATTGTTATCGTAGTTTTTGAAGTTTGATGTCTTTTCTTTGGGTATACTCGATTCTCTAAGCAAAGCTAGAATTTGGCCACAACAAAAAAGTGAGTGCAGTTATATTTAAACACCGAGCTTTCACTTGGACATGTATAAAGTGTCATGGTGAAACCCTTAGTAGGAGGACCTCCTGAACAATCGCTACAAGAAATCTCTTAAAATTATCAGGTAGAAATTGTATTTTATATATAAGGAGAAGTAGTCATTCCACGGTGCTTTAAAGAGGTACGAAGCTTTTCTGATGGTTTTGAAATTAATACAATTTTTAGGGATTTATTTATTCTCTAAGATCCCTGTAATATTTCGAGGTATCAGGGTCTTTTTTTGTGTTTTTAAACCTTGTTTTTGTGGGCATGGGTTGTTTTTGTGGTCAGATTTAAGTAAGTAGAATTCACTGGAACAATTGCTTGCTCGTACAACAATTTTGAAGAACTTCAGCAACTGTGGGGAGCTTGTAATTTATAGCAGGCGTTATGACAAGAACAAGTGTCAAAATATAAAAAAAAAAATTGGAAACATACAGAGCCCTAACTGTCGATGCACTTACTGTAAACGAGTATCTATAGATAGAAGATGAAAGATGAGAAACAATGAATCAAAACCAGATATTGAACCCCTTACTTTATTTCTTCACCGGTGTAAACTTATTCCGGTGACTAGTTATAATGGGTTTTTGCCTTCTATCACATCCAGATTCGTTTAATAAACAATACTTCAGTAAATGAGATGATTGGTAGCGCAATTTATGAGTAACGAGGAAACCCTTATCCTTAGATGAGAGGGTGTGCACTCTTAAAGGCAGGGAATTTTTTCCCTCCTCTTGTCTGACGTCCATTGTATTTTTCATACTTTAAAGTGACACCTCAGTATTTTATCAATATCCATGGATGGCGACATCTTATGTTTCTGTTGTTGTTGTGCATTAGCAAAAACGGGTTGTCAATGTTCATTCGGAGCAACATTTTTTTCGCAGGGCCTACTGTATTTTATTCAATTTGTGTCCAATCACTTCACCTTTTCGAAGAAATCATATTTTGAATGCTTGGCATACAACTTAGCATTTAGGGAGTTCTAAATGTGTTTTAGTTTCTTCCTCGTTCCTGCTATAGACCAAGACATGATCTAAAAACACAACACATAAATTTATGAAGATGGGGCAAAAGGTTATTCATTAATCTTGAATGTGGTTGGAACATTTGTAAGGTTAGAGAGCATCACCAAGAAGTTGAAAGAACACATTATGTCCATCTATAGTGGTAAAAGCTATTTTGGGCACATCCTTACTTTTAATTTTAACTCGGTGGCAGTCACTTCTCAAATTGATATGGAAATATAGTCGCACCACTTACACTATCCAAATTTTTATTTTGAGCTTGTGAAGATCAGGGGCCAAAGGCAACGCCATGTATTTTAGGCATCTACAATGTTATTGTGGCTTGGAAGTTTGGTATTGGCCGCTCACAAACTTTCTCTTGTTTTGATTCACACCCCTATGATTTTTCTCATTGCATCGATATTTTTATGGTGACTTGTTCAAGACCACAGAGTTGATAGTTTAAACACATTCTCATAAAACTGTCAATTTTCTCCATCAAAAGCATTGAGGTACTGAAGAGTACTTGGAAGGTAGAATGAATCCCTTTTGCAGAAGATTCTTCATCCACTTTCCTCTTTTTTTTTAAACCATAATTGGGAGATTTTGTATTAATAAAAGTTGCAGCATAGCTCGCAGCGAAGATACAATAAAGTTCTGGTTCAAAATTTTGCAAGAAAAACCAAAATGGAAATACTAATTTCTTGCATATGCTTATACATATCTAAATCCTTAAGTAACACATCCCAGTTTTTCTTTGTGGTACAGATTCTATAAAAAAGACCTAAAGTCCTAATAACTTTGTAAAACATTTAACTCAACAAAAGGCATGGTGGCTTGTTGCTTCTTCCATTGTTACATTCTCTGGATCTGAGTCTAGCTTGATGATTTCCTTTGCTTCTGGCAGCTGATGCATTGTTTCCTCTTCCTTCCAGCCTTCACAATTGGAGTTGACTGATTGTGCCTGATTGGATGCTCCAGAGTGCTCTCCCTTGGTCAAATTTATGACCATGTTCCCGAGCATATTAAATTGTGCCTCCAGAACAAAAATCTGATGCTTCAGTTGAACCAAAGTCCCCATAACTGTAGCATTTTGAGTGGTGATCTAAGATCAATTTCAAACCAAAGTACCCATAACTGTAGCATTTTGAGTGGTGATCTAAGATCAATTTCATGTATTTTAGTTGTAGCAGTAAAAATTGACGTTCTGTTTTCTTGGATAGACTCTTCATGAGTCTTTAATTCCCCTCATATCTCCTGGAATTCACAATAATCCATCAGAAATTTGCAACAATCCAAGCTCCTTTTCAGCAATAAGAGTTGGAGGTTGGCTTCAAACCTGAGTCTGCACTTAACTAGAAAAGCCCTCAAGGCCCAGGGATGATTCTCGCAAAGTCCTAGACTGTCTATGCCCCTGCAAACCAAGGAAGAATTCACAAAGAATACAGAGAAAAATAGGATAAACCTTCAAGGCCCGAAGAATAATTGAACCCAGAAAGAGCGAGCACCAAAAAATAGGGAAAAGACAGGGTATGCTTTTCTAACTCCCAATTAACCCAGGGAAAATTCAATCTGACCACAGACTAGACAATGCATACATCCAATAACACTGACCTTTTCCAAGATGAGGCCTCTTCCAGTAGAGAGGGAGAAAATCCCCCAGAAGCAATATCATAAACACAAATGGAATTACGGAGCACTAATTCTACCACTATTTGCTTTTCAAAACCAGAAAGAAGCCAAGGGGGAGACTTACCAGACTTCCACGAAAGAACTAAAAGCAAATGCGCCAGACAGACCACAAGAACAGAGCAAACCCCACTATCACATAAACCTGAAGCCTGCCATCTCCACAAGTTAATTCTGGTTCAAGGTGCCATTATCCCAGTAGGCCGAGGGAAATTATCTTCCTTTGTTTCAAATACATGCAAGCCTGCATACAAGACCATGCGAAAGGGTGGCTGGAGTTGAGTCTCATTACTCGCCTTTCTTTACACCAAGGTTTCCTTATGTTGAGCCATGTGACTTCATGAATGCTTGATACGTGCCATGTTGTCTATTGCTAATCATGGAATGGGATGATTATAGACCTTACTGTTGATGATAATGTTAGATTTTGGTAGCTCAAAGGTACTTCTGCATTTATTGTGCCTAGGCAGGAGTCCGAGCGAATGTCTCTCTCTAGTGACTTTATAAAGTGAATTTATAAAGTTAAGTCGATCCTTTTATTATTTAATGGGTAAAAGTGACTTTATGACTTTTGGGTCACTTAAGTGATTTAAGTGAACTCAACGGACGATTAAGTCATGATCGTTGATCTCAAGATAAGGAGCAACAAAGAGTGGGGTGCACTTTCCAAGAGGGAGAGAGGGCATGCATTCCAAAGCAAGTACAACAGTTTATGAACAGTACCGTACCACAGTTAAAGAAGGTTGTACTGTACGGATTTTTTGAATTGTACAACAGTTGTATCACTGAAATTGAGGCATTGATTTCAAGGCATTTGTTGGGTTTGAATCAGTACTTTTCTTTATTGTTGGTACAAAAAACCATGCACACTGTTCAAGACGTTTAATGCTGAAGGATAGGTCATACAGTTCAACAGACTAGCAGAAATTTGTTGCAGTTTTCGAGGCTGAGACTTGGCACAAATTTCTAGAGTCTTTGGCACAGTTTTCAAGGTGTAGAAAGGGCACAATTTTCAGAGCTAAGTATTGTTTTATTCTTTCTGTTAAAGACTGTTGTAAACTCAGAAATTCTCCTTTCAAGCTCGATAAAGAAAAATCTCTTGGACTGGATTTCCCCTTGTGGGTTTTTCCAGGGGAATTGCCTAGAAATTCCTTGTGTCAAATGTGTTGATTTTGTCTACTGTTCATTGCTATTCTGCTGCTATATTTTCAGATTGTTTAGTCACTTGTATTTTTGCTCATAGTTCCAGTAAATTGCATGTGGTTCCATTGCTTTATTGGTGAATCACTATAGGAGGTTGAAATCTATTATTGATTAAGTGTTTGAGATCAAATTTTCAACATGGTTTCAAAGCAGGAGCTCTGAGGTTCAACAGACAAGAGATTTGACACTTGATTTGCAGTGAGTGCAGAAGGGTTTTTCCTAGAATAAGGAAGGGGAAGAGTTGAGTTTTAGTTGAGAAGGTCATGGCTACCGGATTGAGGTTCGAAGATAGGTTGGATGGGGGAGAAAACTTTAGTACTTGGAAGGAGAGGATAGTTTCGTTGCTAGAGGAAGCCAAGTTATGGGACATTGTGAACAACACACAATCGAATCTCGCCACTGTTCCTACAGATGCAACTCTTTTAACAACTTTCCAGAAGAAGAACGTGAAGGCCAAGAGGATTATTCATGATGCAATCAAGGACCATGTTATTCCCCATGTTGTTGGAAAAGAAAATTCCTATGAGATGTGGGCATCTTTGACCAAGCTATACCAAAGTTCCAATGAGAATCGGAAGATGGTATTGAGAGAGAAGCTGAGAAACATAAAGATGATCGAGACTAAAAAAGTGTCCTCATATCTCACCAGAATCACTCAAGTTCGTGATGAACTTGGCACAGTTGGAGAGGTTATATCAGAAGTTGAAATGGTTAGAACCGCTCTGAATGTTTTTTCAGAGAAGTGGAACACCTTTGTTAAAGGTGTTGTCTCCAGGGAGAACCGTCCCAACTAGGTGAGATTGTGGGATGGATTCATACAGGAAGAGACTCGTGAGGAGGTTCTTTGTAGCAGACAACCAAAGGGTGATGAGAAGGAGGAGAATGTTTCCCTCGTAGCAACAAAGAAGGACAAGAAGTCCTCTCATGGAGGGAAGAAGGACATGAGTAAGGTGAGATGTTATGCATGTCATGAGTTGGGACATTATGCGGGCCAATGTTCGAACAAGAAGAAGAAGAGGCAGGAGCCAGAGGTATCAGCATCAACTAAGGTTGTTGAGTTCACGAAAAAGTTCGAGAAGGAGTTTTACTTGATGGCGTGTCTTGCAGGCATTGGGTGCCTAGGGTGTACATGCACTCTTGCATGGTTCTTGGACAATGGGGCCTCTCGACACATGACAGGGATGAGGTTTGTATTCCTCAGTTTTTCAGAGATCGGCTTAGGCAACTATGTGGGGTGTGGGGTTAGCACCATACATGTTTTAACTATGGAGGGAGTTGGAAGTGTTAGATTCCAACTGGAGTCGGGAGGATATCTAGAGTTGGCTGAGGTATTATATGTTGTTGAACTGTCGGTGAACTTGCTCTTTGTGTCGTCTTTTGAGATAGATCGATGTGGGATTGTGTTCTCTCAAGGACTGGTGTTCTAGATGGAATCTCTTATGACCGAAGTGTGTTGCTTGGTTTCTGGTCGGAGAGATTGTACAGAGTGCTTGGTCAGCCTGTTGTTGGATCCAGTGGGTGGCTAGAGCCTGATTTTGACAATTGTGAGGCTTCAGAGAGGGGACCTTGGATGGATAGGTCTCTTGATCATAGTTTAGTGTAGGTAGCTGGAGATGCTTCGAGTTCAGAGGGAGCAGAGGATTCTAGTGCAGAGGGAGCAGCTACAGTAGTAGAGGACATGATGAGGTTGGAGATAGATCCAGGTGGAGGCTCCAAAAGTACCTCCCTCACTAAGAGGAAGTGTTAGATTTTGGTAGCTCGAATGTACTTTTGTATTTATTGCTCCTAGGCAAGAGTCCGAGCAAATGTCTCTCTCTAGTGATTTTATAAAGTGAGTTTATAAAGTGATTTTATAAAGTCAAGTTGAGCCTTCTATTATATAATGGGTAAAAGTGACTTTATGACTTTTGGGTCACTTAAGTGATTTAAGTGAACTCAATAGAAGATTAAGTCATGACCGTTGATCTCAAGAGGGAAAGATCTAATCTTGACCGTCCATCTCTTTGGAAGACCAAGTTTTAAGGAAATTAGACATTAAAGATGCATAAAAGGAGCTTGAGAGAGAAGTGGGGGCACACTTCTCAAGGAGAGCTTGAGTGGAAGTTAAAGAGACACTTATTCCAAGAGAGAAATTGAGGACAAGAGATGAAAGGAAAAGGAGCAGCAGAGAGTGGGGCACACTTTCCTAGAGGGAGAGAGGGCATGCATCCCAAAGCAAGTACAATAGTTTATGAACAATATCGTACAATAGTTAAAAAAGGTCGTACTGTACAGATTTGTTGAATCATACAACAGTTCTATGCAATGAAATCGAGGCACTGATTTCAAGGCATTTGTTGGGTTTGAATCTGTACTTTTTTTACTGTCGGTACAGAAAATCGTGCACATTGTTTAAGACATTTAATGCTAAAGTACAGGTCATATAGTTCAACAGAGTAGTAGAAATTTGTTGCAGTTTTCGAGGCTGAGACTTGGCACGAATTTCTAGAGTCTTTGGCATAGTTTTCAAGGTGTAGAAAGGGCACAATTTTCAGAGCTAAGTACTATTTTATTTTTGTTGTTGAACACTGTTGTAAACTCAGAAATTCTCCTTTCAAGCTCAATAAAGGAAACTCTCTTGGACTAGTTTTCCCCTTGTGAGTTTTTCCAGGGGCATTGCCCAGAAATTCTTTGTGTCAAATGTGTTGATTTTGTCTATTGCTCATTGTTATTTCCGCTGCTATATTTTCAGATTGATTAGTCACTTGTATTTCTTCTCATAGTTCCAATAAATTGCATGTGATTCCATTGCTTTATTGGTGAATAACTATAGGAGGTTGAAATCTATTATTAACTAAGTGTTTGAGATCAAATTTTCAATAGATAATGCCCCCAATTTTCAATGTTGTGGCTTGATTGGCAAAGCCATCTGCTAGACTAGCACATGATAAAACTTAATTGAAGGGATTTTGTTTGCTTCTTTCCTTTCCTGAGTTATCATTGATGCTAGAAGGTAATCGACTGGGGTAGAGTTCATTACCATCCAACTTATGACTACTTTTCAATCCCCTACCACAATAGTGTCTGAATGTGAGAGTTATTAGCGATATTCAGACCTTGAAGTAAGGCGTAGGCTTTTGGAAGATTGTTTGATAGATACCAAGTCTCGAGGCATAGGATGTTTCAATTGTTCCTCTAGGTCTCATGATAACCCCTACCACACATGCCACCCCATCTACCTCTTTCTTAACATGGCCCTTTGTAGGTAATTTAAGAGTAGGTTGGGTAACACTTTCCAACTAAGGTTGGGTATCCACTTCTCTTTAGGAGGTACTATTGTAGGCAAGTCAGTTGAAAAAATATCTCTAAATTTCCAAAGCAAAGGGTTAAACTTCATACCCATATTAAAAGGTGCATGAAAACCATCACTCTTTTATTGAAGGCATCAAAACATTGGGTCCTCTTAACTTATAAGATGAAAGCTTAAGGGATTCATAAGTTGTCCTTATAACATACGACCTCTAGTATAAAGAAGAATATCATATTGGAAACTGACTTGTGTACCCTAGAATACCATCATACCTCCCAATTTGTTATACATGGATGGAATTAGAACTCAAAGGGCATATCTATCTCAAACAATGCATCTTGTTCATCTACCAACTCCACTTCATAAGCTCAAGGAGCCCATTTATCGTGTATCAATGCCTTTTTAACGAAGCTTTCAAATCGAAAGTCATGAGTGCATCCCACATCCTTTAAAATACACGTCTCAACACCATTTATGCATCAACACTTGTGTACCATAGAATACCATCATACCTCCCAATCTGTTATACATGGATGGAGTTAGAACTCAAAGGGTATAGCTATCTCAAACAATGCACCTTGTTCATCTACCAACTCCACTTCATAAGCTTAAGGAGGACTATTTGACCTGTATCAATGCCTTTTTAATAAAGCTTTCAAATGGAAAGTCACATGTGCATCCCACATCCTTTAAAATACGTGCCTCAACACCTATATTTTCAAAAATGAAAATCAACTTCGTTTGTTTAAACTTGCTATAGGTCTCAGTTTGCTGGCCTTTTCTTGCAAACTGTAGATATCCTTTTTTACTTCCTTTGTCCTTGATTACATTGTGGATTCTTTTGATTATTCTTTGTTGATCTCTGTGTGGATCCCTCTTATAATAATTTTCTCCACGAATAAAACATCTTGAAGTTATTTTGTTGTTATGTTGACCTTTTCTTTCGAAGGGAAAAAAAATTTTTTAGAAACAAGGCTTATTACCTAGTTATGCTTATCAATAAATTTTCTAAACTTACTTTTCTTGATAAATTCTAGATTGCGATCTTGACCCTTCTTTTCCTTCCTCGATGTTGGAATTATTAGTGTAATATGTACATATGCCACATGACTCATGTATCATTATGTACTTGTAACTATGGCTAAGGCCACATTTCTTATACTTTTATTGTATCACTAGGTGTGGTTAAGGAAGACTTAGTCAAACTTGATATGTAGGCTCAAAAACTCTCTTGGGCTACGTGCCCTAGTTATGTGGGCCCATAATCCCCTCTTGGGAGGGTGCCTCACTTGAGTTGTGTATAAATACAGAACTGAAGCTCTCATTTATATCATCTCTTCTTGTCATCTTCTCGGTCTAACATGCAAAGTGTTATAAGCCTAAGACTATATTTTGGCATTTTTCTTGTGATTGGCATTTTCTCTTGGGTGCACTTGTGCATTTCTGTTTTCAGCGGACTTATGCTTGGATTTTTCACTCTCTCTCTAGCACACTAGACCTATCTCTCTCTAGCATACCTGTGAAGAGGCTATTTCAGAATTTGGGGGAGATTTGGTTCCATTGGTCCTCTTGTTGGCCCTTGTAAATCTCAACATGGTATAAAAGTAGGTGTGGACCTTATTCTCTCAATTTTCTTGGCTGCTTTGAAAACTATTGGCTAGTGGCATTATATCTTATGGTGTAGAAATAGGGTTTTCGTGGATCATCATTTTTCTAAGGTTATTTATAGGAGTTCTAGAAGTATAAACCCTAATTTATTTTTTGGATCTTATAAAGGTCATGCAACACCTAATGGATCCATCTTATCGTGCACATATGGCTATGCACTTGGCATATTGATCCTCCTCCACTCCACAAGAATGGATTGTCGATTCTCGATCTACCAAGCATATGGTGAAACACCAACACCTTCTATCACCAATAATCACTTTTTTGCCATTGTGTTGTTGATAATTAGAGAGAAGATGTTGATGTTTCATCATATTGATCCTCCTTCACTTCATGGGAATGGATTGTTGATTTTGGAGCTACTAAGCATATGACGAAACACCAACACCTTCTATATGATAATCAACAACACAACGGCGAGAAAGTGATTATTGGTGACAACTCAACTCTTCTTGTTTTAGGATGTGGTGATGTTCTTATTGACATTTCCAAATTTAGGGAAGTCCTTCCTTCATGTTCTAGGGATAGGGCCCGATCTTTTCTTTATTTATCCCATCACACACCATTAAAAAGGTGGAATTCTGGCCATATCAATGGGTAATAAAAGACATTGATGATGGTTTTATAGTGGTTGCCTTTGGATATTGTGATGAATTTGACCATATGTACGAGTGTGGAAGCCTAGTTCTCCTTCAACATGGAAAGGATTTGTTGTTATGGTGGATAATGTTGATGAGAGTGAGCATTTAAAAGTCCAAGGCCAAGTTTGTTGGTGGAAGATTCTCTTAGAAAGAGGAAGTTGAACTTGACGAGAATTTTGCTCCAATCGCAAGAAGTTTTGAGATCCATGGGTGAGATACCAAGGTATTATAGGTCATTGATATTTTGACAAAGCCCCTTGCAAAGGGGAAGTTTGAGATGTTAAGGGAGAATCATGGTGTGATGGAGAACATGTTCCTTGCAAAGAGGGAGTGTTAGTTTACCTATTACTCTTAGAAGTTAGAATGTTTGATTCTTGTTGTGAGTGGGCACATAAGTGGGAGAGATTCGATGAGGGCGAGTTGTCTCATAGCCCCTTTTCATTTATTTTTGGCACTTAGAGTTACTTAGGACTAGCAGGGCTCACTACTTTAAGTTGTATAGAAATATGTGGAGTGGGTGAGTTGGCATGCAAGGGCACATGCTTACTTGACCTTGGCACATGTGGGGTGCACTATTTGAGTTAGTTATTTGAGAAGTGTCCTTGGCACGAGTTGTCATAAACCACCTACCCTTTTCCCTCACTCCATTACCTAGTATTCCAAAAGGTGATGGTAAGTAGTTGTTCTTAGAAAGATGACCACAAAGATTTCATACCCATTTGTGACTCTCTTCACATATTAGATTGAGTTTTTCTAAAGGGTTAAATAGCTTAGGGATATGTTGTGGTGTTCTCATATCAGATTAAACTGTATAACTTTCTCCCTCATTGTAAATATTTTTCCCTAAGAAGGTTTAATTGTAGTGAAGAATGTAGGAGATAAAATGTTTGCCGCCCAAGATGTAAATAGTTTCAAAAGCTTCAAAATGCCAAGCAAGACCACTAAATAGAATGGTTGCAGCTGAATATTTGAAGTTTCTTAGACTTGAATCTTTCAATATCGTGGTCTCAAGCAGTGCAAATCTCTTGTTCTTTCCCCGCTGAAGTAAGAGAAAGCTCCAATTCTATATTTCTTGAATCTTCGTAGTTGACTGCATGAAACTCCAACCTAGCTGAAAATTGTTGTTGTATAAGGCTTCATCACTATGAAAATATCACTCATAAGTATGCCCATAAACTGGATGTTCTGATTTTGTGTTTGGAACACCATTGGCAGCCAATGTAAAGAAAAAAAACCTCTAAAGTGCAGTGAGATAGTGATGTATTAGGTTAGTGGGTTAGTATGTTAATGGTTAGAGAGTGAGTAGCTTAATTTTAGTTAATCACATGGACCATCAATTTGGTCTAGGTCCCTGCTCTTCTATGCCATTTTTTTTCAGTGAAACTGTGCCAAAAATAGGTATGTTAAAATCATTCCATCTAAATCTTCAAAAATTCAGTGTTCCAAGGGGACGTGTCCCCCAGGGTGGGGGTCATGTTTCCCACATCGGGGTCATGTTTCCCACATCCCCAGGACGGGGGGACTCCTGGGGGGACGTTTCCCCACGTCCCCTTTTAGGGGAGAAGCAGGGAGACATGGGGGGACGCGACTCCCCAAGCTAGGGGATGAATCTCCCCTTCATCCCCCCGAAAGGGGGACTCCTGGCATCCCCCCGAACTTTTTTTTCCTAATAAAGCTTAAAAAACAAAAATTTTAATTTAAAAAAGAAAAAAATTAAAAATTAAAAAACAAATATGTATATATAAAAAAAGATAATAGTTAAAACACAATTAATTTATTAAATTTTAAAAGCTAATTAATTAAAACACAATTAAATTTTAAAAATTGACTCCATGATGGTCATTTTAAAATTTATTTTCTATGTTCATTGTTTTTTCAGTTTTAGCTTGAGTATTGACTCTAGATACTGATGACCTTAGACCTTGACTCATCACCCTTTACAATTTTAAATTTTCGAGTTTAAGTAATTCCAGTTTACTATTTTAGACTTTAGTATTTTGCTTAGTACTAATTAATTAGATTCTAGAATGAGGAATGATGAATTTAATTTTCAAATCAATGTATCATATTTATTATTTTACTATTTTTGTTCCAACTTTCATTTATTTATTTTTTCCACAGAAAAAAACGTAATTCTATTCATCCAAAGAGAACCAAATTACATTTTGTAGGTGCCTTAAGCACGACCCAAACTTGGGTATAAAGTTCCCAAAGGGACACAAAAGTTGGTTGGTAAACCATGAAGAAAATATAAATACAGAAACTAGAAAGAAACCCCAAATAGGTTGGAAAATCCGGGTCAAGAAGTCTCGCCACAGAAATAACCCCAAAAAACAATCCCAACAAAACCCTGGTGGCCGGATGGACTAAGTCAGAGTGGTATGAAATCCTCACAACAGCATAACCAAAAAGTCGCAACATCGATGAAAACCTCAACCAAAAAGAGGAGACCAGAAGTTGCATGCCCTCTCAAAGGACCTCAAAGTGCCACTAATCACCGCACGCCCAAGGAAAGGACCTCAAAGCTCTGGCACAACCCCTGCCAAAAATGAGAGAAAAAACGTCGACAATGACCAATAGGAGCCAGATCTGAGCATACATCAAATCTTGAACAAACCAAAGAAACTAGAGAGGGGACCCACAAGCCAGGAGCGGAACAAAGCGGGAGATCTAAGCAGCGAGACAACCCCAGATCTGTGCACTCACTAAGGATGATCTGCCACAGGAATTCGACGGAACAAAGGAATGGAAAACGGAGGACGTGAGCAACGAAAGGCACCTCTGCCCAAAAGAAAAACCGATACGGGCAAGTAAAGCACGGTCTAGGCATTACGAGCCACGCCCACCATCATAGAACCCGTCACATCCAAAAAAGAGAGCTCTATCCACAGAAAATAGAGCAAGAACTCCCCGCAGAGAAGATATACCTGGAGAAGGACACCGCAGCAGGGAAAAAACACTGAGTAGAAGGAGGCTTCGATAGTTAAGGCGGACGTAAGACTAACGTCAAGAGTAGAAATAGATCAAGCCTCGCATGTGGGCTTTAGAAGACGAACTGCGGCCAAGCACCGCGTGCGAGCTTCAGAAGAAGAAAACAAAAAAAAATTGGGTATACGGCCATGGAAACTAATTTAGTATTTTAGTATTTACAGATGAATTAGCATGGGATGAACATTAAATTGTTATTGTTGAGATTTTATCATTATCATTATTATTTTTAAAATTTTATATTTTATATTTTTAAAATTTTATATTATATATGTGATGTGCCCTTCTCCATTTCCCTAAAATCCCTAAAATTTGGGGGTACTTCCACACGTCCCTGTGCGTCTCCCCGCACCCACATCCTCCCCGCACCCACGTCCCCCATCCGGAGACTTGGTGGAACATTGCAAAAATTCTAGCAGTGCAAAATGCAGTGGGACTGTAGACCGAATTCCAGCAGGTACGCAGTCCAAGAACAGAAGTGTGAAATAGAATTGCATAATAAAGGCAGGCTATTTCTTAGTGATGCTATTAATGAAGGTCACCTCTCTCTTCTCTTGTGGGGCTGAATAGTTGACCTAGGTAAGACAGATCTTCTGATTCTGAGCTTAAAATTCTAGCACCCAAAAAGATTGTGATTGTCTTTGGCTTGTTTTTTTTCGAGCTTTGTATTATGTGACTCTGAACTCTCGTAACTTTGTGGATTGTTGTCTCTTTCTCCAGCTCGATTACAGAAAGTTCGCATCTGGTGCCGATGTTTTCTCACTCTAGACTATTCTCTTTTAAGCCTGTTGTTTCTGGGTTCTTATGTCTGCTTCTCAGAACAATTTGCTCAGGTCATTCTGGATTTGAACATCTGCTCTTCAGAATAGTCTATTTGTGTAATTCTTAGCAGGATAATATTTCTGATTCCGGGATTCAAATTCTATCACCCATAAAGATCAAGATCGTATGTAGTTGCACTGAATTATTTTGATCTTTGTATTAAATAACCTAGAATTCTCAGTTAGTCTGAAGTCACTCCACAGTATCCTCTCGTGGGTCTGTTGTTTCTAAGTCTTACAGAATAATTGGTCCAATACCCAAAAAGATTTTGATTGTCTGAATGTAGCTCAAATTTTTCCGAGGTTTGAATTTTCTTTTACAGATTTGAAGCTACCTTGGGTTTGTTGCCTCAGCAAAGTTTAGACTCGTTACCTCCTGTGCATATGCCTTTGCATAAAACCTCGACTTCTAAGTGACATTGGAAGTTGCCGATTTTGCAACAATGTTGCCCTGGTCGGTGAAGAAGAATGGTGTCTAGAAGAAACAGGGGTGTGGACTACTATGTTCACCAAGAATACCCATAAGCTTTCTGTAAAAGTTGTAATGCATGGCCATGGTAGGGAAGAACATGACGAGTGAGCTAAAATAATGGGGTCATTGAGGCATGTCATGAAGATGAAGCTACCAAAGGTTGTGATGATAAGGGTGTAGCGGGGGGCAAAGGAAATGGGCACAATAGGAAAATGAGTAATTCCATTGACCTTCCACCTGCTAAGAGTCCACATTGGATTCTGATCCCCTGCTTGAAGTATCAAAGATTATTAAACCAGGATACAGAACTTCAGCACATTGGAGCTGAGTTGTTTGGTATTGTTGCAAATTACAGTCACAGAGGCCAAAGAAAGACGCACCAAACACTGAATAACAGATTTCTATTCAGAATTCACAAGTCTCTGCGTAGAATTTGGAGATCATAGAACTCAAACAACAATTTTTGACCGTAGATTAGAAACACTTGGAGCTGGAATAGAAATGCTTGACACTTGAGCACAAAGAACAACCCCTTCTACTCCAGAGAAAACCAACAATTGCAGACCGTAATTACAGAACTAAAGTCAACAGTGGCTTGCTAATATAGCCCCACTCTGGTTGGTTCAAGTCTATCCAATGACATGCTTCTGCTTGTGCACCTGCATACACAACAATGGTGGGGCCAGGTGCAAATCTTGAACGACTTTGGTGAAATAGATACCCCCTATTTGTGGCTTCTTAACGGGAGAGCAACTGGTTTGAATGATGTTAATAGTTCCCCATAATACTAAATCTGGGCAGGTTGGCCTCATCATGATAAGTGGAGGCTTAGTTCAAAAATAAATTACAGAATTAAAAATTGGACAGGTCGATATTCTGAACCAGCAAGAAAACCTCAGATAAGAAACAACAATACAACAATAATTTATTAAAAATATAGCAACAAACAAAACTAATGGGTTCAAACGGTCAAAGTAGTGTTTCCAGATTGGGGAGTGGGAGCAGGAGCAGTTGGAGCACCATTTCCATAAAATCCTGGACTGTCATTTCCCATAAAAACCCAGGAGTGTTTTTTTATAGGTGTAGGCTAAAGTCCAAACGAAATGGACCTTTTTCGGCAGCCCTTTTCCGGCTATCCGTATCCCGTCGCCGATCACCTCCGAGCCCCGGCCAGCCACCCAGCCCATCTTGCGGTTCCCTCCAGGGTCCCATTCCATCGTCGTCTCTTTCGTGAGCATCATCCCATACCATCATCCTGTTTCCTGTATTAAACTCCCGCCATCGATTAACCACCTACCTCTCATTCGAACCTCTCATTCATTCTTGCGTCCCGCCTGTCTCATTCCTCACCTACCTCTCATTCGAACCTCTCATTCATTCTTGTGTCCCGCCCGTCTCATTCCTCTGCTTCTGAACCATTTTGAGGAGTCAGGGATACTCGGGGAGAACTTTGAACCGAATGCTAGATTATACTCAATAGAGCGAGGTATTATATTCGCGATTTGGTTTTTCTGGCTATTGGACTCTGTCTCGATGCCAGCTCTGATAATTTTTCGAAATTTTAAAACCATTGATGGCTCTTTAAAACCATTGATCGCTCTGATCATTTATCGAAATGCCAATTTTAAAACCATTGATCGCTCTTTAATTTAATTTATTTATCATGTATCATGTGCTTGTTATTATTGCCGGCGAGGCACCTTAATAACATGATGAGTAGGTTAATATGCAGTCCGTGATAGACAGAGATATTTTGAAGGTGAATGTCAGCCCAGTCGAAGGGCAGCTCCCTCTAACTCGGATCTGTGTAGGGGTATTGATCTCAATCAACAGGTAGGTGTTTCTTCCGCATGACCATTAGTCCACTGATACGAACATCGTTCCACCAAGTAGAAGCATGAACATTAGTCCATTGAACGGAATCTAAGTAAAAACCTCAAGTCAAGCATGAATTTTAGTCCACCGAACATCCCTCTACCAGCACTCCATACATCTGATGCTTGATTGTATCCTCCAGACAAAACCTCGCTATATAGAAGGGGCTGCCTACAGTTCCATTGAGTTTCTGCCCTGTTTTAATGGAGAAGAATTAGGCATGAAGCTAAAATATTATTAACATTTCAAACTTGAACAAATAAAATGCTGCAAAACAAGACTATATTAATATAACACACTTGGGATAAAACATCATTCTATTAGGAAGAAAACCAAAGTTACGTATAGACCTACCTAAATCTAAAATAATTGAAGCAAATGTTATAACAAGAATTCTTCTCCTATAAGCCTCTAATGTTTGTAGCTTTTCAGTTGCTTGTACAAAAGTTGTTGCTCCATGCAATAATTTGGATTCAATGTCTGGTTTCGATTTCCCTACAGGTTATTTGTTGAGCTTTGAAGTATTGTTTGATTGATCATTTTGAATTTTGCAGAGACCATTAACACTTTGTTGCATCATAGATAGATCCCCCTCAATATATAGACCCCTCAGAAGCCAATCCTAAAATATGTGCTTCTTAGTGATGGTGATCACATTTAGCCATTCTTCACTAGGTTGAAGTTTGTAATTTGTCTGTCCACTTCAGTGTCTTCAGTTGAAATATGAGGACAATTCTCAGAAGTCTTTACAAAAAAAAGGATATAACCTTAGCTCAATTGTGAAGGCTTTGTTGTGTTCACGGCTTCCTCAATTATGTGGACAAAACAACCCTCGAAGAGCAATCCATTAACACAAGCACTCTTGTTCTTCTAAGCTACATGTTAAAGTTACCTAGGATTTGCACCTGGCCCTAACCAGTTATTTGTCTTAGGGGGTGAATTGATCCTTGGTGGGTGGACTGACATGCCTATGTCTTCACTATTGATTCGTTGAAGCACTACCCATTGATTTGAATTATAATATTGATAACATATAACTGAAGATGCATGCCTATGTCTTCACTATTGATTCGTTGAAGCACTACCCATTGACTTGAATTATAATATTGATAACATATAACTGAAGATTCCTAAAATACTCTCTATTCATCATGTTGTCCATCCCTGGTATTTGAAAATTATCTATGTTGTTTTCACCATTAAAGCCTTTTTACCATGTGTACGGTAACATGTTTCTCTCATTATGTATCAAGATTATTGGTTCTTAATATGGGCATGTTCTTGGTAGAGGGAACTCTTATCTTAGTTGTCTTCAAACTGCTGGTAAGTTTCTACCTTTTGTCAGGTTTCAACAGCCAATGAGAAATAATGACAAATGGGTTGGAAAAAGAAATTTGTTGAATGGTCCTCACCTCTATGTCTAAACAATCCTATATCCAAGGATTTTAGGAGCACATCATGGAAGACACTCAAACCACCTGGATTATCCAAGTTGTCATTTGTTTCAATTTGCTATAGTTGTGTTGCTAAACCATGTATGCCACAAGCCTTTTACATGCCAAATTGATTCATTTATTTTCTGAAAGTCTATTGTTATTTACAAATCATGCCTCCCCTTATGCATAAGAATACGTACTATCTGTTAATGTCTTATTGTGTTTGCATTCATTCATGGAACTAGTTTGCATAGTAAATACATCCTTTCACTAGAGTTACAAGTGCATGAAATTCAATCACACATGATTAATTTGGTCCAACTCTTATTTTCCTATCCCAACTTCAGCACAAACCCAAATATAGTACTTAATGAAAGTTCTTGCCAGCCATTGTTTGAGATTTTTCAATTGGAAAAAGAGAGGATGTCTAAAAGTATTTATAATAAAAGACATGCAAATAGGGTTGACCCTTATTGCCCAAAAAATTGGTCAAATAAGTTTCATATTATGTGAAATTTGTTCTTGTTTGATCTGCACATTTGCAATCATAAGATGCAATTGTTCTCTCTGTGCAAATATGATTGTATGTTCATAAAATCAGAAAAAATGAACATTCTAATTTCTGATGCACGCACTTATATAGACATTTCTTTTGGTCATTAAACTCCTCTCGATTGGGAGAGGGTACCTAACTTCTTACAAGATATCATCATTGCAAACAAAGGATTTTGACATAACTTTAATTGACATAACGGACAACACTCTGAAACGGAAGGATTCTGATACAAAACTTAATCTATGAAGCAGTGAAAAGCGACCCCCAAATTTGCCTAAATATTCTCATAAGAGTAATTTCAAGGTTGGAGTCCGCAGAGTGTGGTCTAGCAACAAGGTGATCAGGCTTGTATCAACACAGAGATTTGGGTTTAAAACCCAAAGTGAATGTTGATAAGGCCAAGTGCAAGTCTAGGGTGACTTTGATGATATAGCTAGGCCCCTCATAGCCCAACAACTTAGCTAAAGGGATTTTATAAGAAGTATTTTCCAAAAATAAATCAAAGTTGGACCGACTTTGGCAATTTACTTTAATTCAAACCTATATCAAGTGGCTCTTCCTGTGATATATCAAGTCACCCTTCCTATATCAGGTTTAAATTTAATGTCAAATAATTTAGACTGACATACGTTTATGATGTTTCGCCTTTTTTTAAGAACGGCTACAACCATGGTTTCTAAGTTTTGCTTACTCGAAGGCAGTGCTTCCAATTTCCTGTGAAGAAAGCCTTAGCAAAACTGTAACGAAATACTTTGATATAGATCAAATTATGATAGCCACATGTTAAAGACCTTCCGTTGATGTAAAGAAAATCCTTAACACGGACCTTACTCAAATTTTGGCTTATCTTCTATTAGAATTGCTTGAGAGGCCAGTGAATAACACAGTTGCTAAAATAACATTTATTTTCATTGAGCAAGCATCGGAAATTGTCCCTTGCTCTCGTTGAATAAGCTAATTAATACTCGAATTTCTTTGATCTTCACAATTAATCCCGTTTATCTATTTCTATTGAAAATTTGATTTCAGTTTTTACATATTAATGTCCAGCAGGTAAAATAGTAGAGCGTGAAATCAAATAAGAGATGTTAAAGGACAAAGATATTAAGTACAGTAAGACTCGAATTTCTTTGTTTTTTCACAATTTCCACGGTTAATCTATTTCTATTTAAAAATTAATTTAATATGTTTTCAATTTTATTATATATTAATGTTAGTAAGTGAAGTTGAGGATCAAAAAGGCATAGGCTAAAGGCCAAACCAAATGAACCTTTGTCGGCAGCCCTTTTCCGTGTCCGGACTCCCGTCGCCAATCATGTCAAAGCTCCGATCGGCGACCTGTCCCATCTCCCGGCGGAGACCCTTTCGACGGTCGACAACAACCATGCTCGGAAAACAACGACCTTCATCCCATCTTGCGGCAGTTTCTTGCATTCAATGCCTGCCATCAATTCGTTACCTACCTCCCATTCATTCTTATGTCCCGCCTCACACCTGAACCTGCTCATGCCCGTCTCATTCCTCTGCCTCTAAACCAAACGAGTGTGAACGACATTCATCTGCCTCTGAATCAGATTGTGAGCAACTGGTGATACACTAGACTGTGAGCAACTGGCGAGAAAGACAACTTTCTTCATAGGCTAGTTTGACAACGTGTATGGAGGAATAAGAGGAACCGATTAGTAAGAGTGAAGATGTCGGGCACGTTGCTGTAGAGATCTATCTGATCACCAAATCAAGCAAGCTTCAGATTACTCACATATCTCAGGTAAGCTTTTTTTTATCATTAATCTATGGAATATTCAAATCATTAATGGAGGTGGTGCCCTTTTGTTGTGCCTTCAAGCTTGTCGAAGTGCTGGAGAGCATAGGCATCGATGGCATACACCTCTCCAAATACATGTTCTCTGAATCTGTTCAAATAGAGAAGGATGGGGACCTGATACGTCCACGCACCAGCGGATACCTCTATTTGCTTTGCACGAGCCCTACTAATTTTGCATGCCTGCTTCCGATCATTTCCTTCATTAGCCAATAGTTTCCAAACCCTCTCTTCAATGTCCCGTAAATGAAGACGGTCACTCTCTCTTCTGCACATTTCTAGGCACAAACACTATTAGTATCACTATCTAGGGGAAGATTACCCATTTGCTTGATCGATTTTTCCTTCTCTACGCGCCCTGCTCATGTCGATAGTGTTGCACCTCATTTGGCAATCGACCTGAACTAGCAGCAAAATCCCAGTGGGTATAAATAAATGAAAAGATGCAAGGAAAAAAAGTGTATTTATGTATAACTCCTTTGCTATTTGCAATTCACGAATCACACCACTATCGCACAAATAAATCATAGCAAATCGATGGTAACAGGGTTTTGTGTGGCCTCAAATCATAACAAATCTTAATAAACCATTACATTGACTTGTGTGGCCTCAACTAGTATATGTGGACCCGTATTACCCAAAAGAGGCTCATCTCATATGCCATAGTCTTGTCATGTAATATGTTCTTCTAGGAGCACAACACTTGCAAGGTCTGCACTGGTCAGGAGAAGTTATTGAACATTAAATTGGGTAATGAAATTGAAAATTGGATGCAGATGCTGGAAATTCAAAATTAAACTAGATAGGTGATATCAATAAATTGGATGGATGTGTATGGTGTAGACAGATAGTCTCTTATGCAATGCCACAAAACACCATACTGTGCAAATGAACAAAACAACACACTTGGCAATGGAAACCCACGAAGCTAGAGTATCTCACTATGTTTATTTTGAGGAAACAATCTGAGTTTATCAATGCTTTTATTTTTGTGTCAGTGCTATTTATTGTTTTATTTGTGTTGATAACATGAAAAGTAATAAAACAAAGTCTCCACAACTCATATCTTATTATATCATGATTATAGTTTGTTAGAGTTTGGTAGTGCCCTGCAACAAGGTTTCAAATTCATGGTGAATCCATTGCAATACCAAGAGAAAAACCTTGTTTTATTATATGCCAAAAAGGGATAACAACTTGAGTTACCAGAATAAGTTCCTTTTATAGACAATTATCTGTCATTTGTGAATGACATGCTAAGACCATGTTGGATAGAAATATGAGTTTATAATAGATAATTAGTGCTTGTGCAACAGATTTGAGGTTAGGCCTTACCCAAGGATTAGCCCGTCCTTCCATCAACTCCAAGACAATAAATTTGCAGTGGTATCAAGGATAAGAAAGCTAATAACGCCCCTTATAATGATCTCAATAATATGAGATATAAGAGGCGGGCTAACTTTTGAAGATTGCATACCTATTTTGAAGCTTCTAGGAAAGTCAATACCTCATGTGCAATGATAATATATTGTATTTCTAGTTATAGCTAGATTGGTTAGTATATTATGATAAAGTTGCGACAAAGTGAGGAATAATTTGAGAGGGTGAATCTAGAATGATTTACATGGAATGCACTAAATGTCTATTCTTGTATGTTTTGAGGTGAAATCCCCTCTAATCCTATTTGTATGGGTCCTCATATGGAGTCATTGTTTTGAGGCTAAGGAAACATTAGAGTATGCTTCCATATTTTCTAGTAAATGTTGAAGTGAGAAGTGCTACAAGCTAACAATCATGAACAACTTGAATGTTCTATAAGAGCTTCTCCTACACTTTGAACTGTAATGCTCATTCAAGACATAAGGCACAGTTTTTGAAACATAAATTAATTTGAGGTCTTCTACAATAAGAAATGTGTCATTGCATGGGAAATGGTACCACAATTTCGAAGCTTAATAAATTAGTCAATTGTTCTAACTTGAACATTGTTGCAAAGAAATACAAGGCATAACTGAATTGCACCAAAACAATTAAGATCAATTGATTTAGAGTTTACCTCAACTTAGATGTGAAGATATTAAGCATAATAACATCATAGCTTGTTGTGAGTGAATCACAAGAACATCTATGGAACATTACAAGAGGAGGTGTGGCAAAGAGATCATTATTGAAGCTAAGTTAGACAAAGGAGGGAAAGGCCCCATTTACAACGACACCACCTGCATCGTGGAAAACAACATGGCATATCAATGACGATAAATTTACCAGATGTTCCACCGAGATTCTTATCCCGAGGTATCAAATGATGATCAAAATTTGGGTGTCTACCACGCTCTAAAAAGGTTTTGACTTTATCAGATAGTTGCACATCCCGAAGTGTTCCCGTGTGCAGAGGTTATTTCTTGGATCATCCATTGAATTAACATTGACAATAGGCTGATAAAAGATATTGAAGGGAAAACTATTGCATCGTTCCAAGCCTCAACTATGCATGCATGTTATAAGCTTCCTACTAAAGAGATTCAACTCACAGATGAATGGATTTTGAAATGTCCTCTAGATTGCAGAGAAGCAATTAAGAGCTGGTGAGTTTCAAGTGTAAGTTTTAGATCAAGATCCAGATATTATCCCACGAAAATGCTCAGAGCCCCTTATAGATATGTTGCAGCCCTTATGTGCAGGCTTTATAGAAAAGCATACACTTCAACATTCAAAGAATCTTGAGTTCTCTTACTACACACTATCACAACCAATGGTCATATATTTAACTAGGCGACTATCCTCTCAATCAACATTGAAAAGTCCATATCAGTAGTAAAACATGCAGTGTCGGGGAAGCATCTGCATTTCCACATGTCATCCTACATGTTGGATATGGTCTGTCAAGAACATGCTTACCCAAGAATGGGTTTGAGATGGAAAAAGAGTGACCTCCCTATTCATGTCTATTGTCAAGACTTGTGGAAGTATAAATATCGAGTGCACTATCAAAATATTTTCAACCACTTCTTAATTTTGTTGTTCCAATTGTTATTCTACGTCTGAGCACCATGCATGTCAGAGAAAACAATGGAAGTTATCAGCGAAATCGACGATTGGTGTGTACTTGAGAATGAGACTTATATTAGGATCTACGGATCAACCAAACCTCCACCCGTACTTCCCAAATTTGTGCTTGACAATTGGTGTTGCAGGAGGTAGCATACCACACCCTTGTACATGGGGTTGGGGCATCCTTGTCCAAATATAAGAAACTGTTGTGGTCACCACTACCATTCTATGTGGGATCCTACAGTTTTAAGAACTCAAATGAGGCACATGTTAAGGTAGAGGCTTTGGTAACATTCTATTTCAGGAAAGGAATATTTCATAGATATGATCCCTGGAAGGTTGTCAGCCAACACTATAAACTCTGCAAGCATTAGTGGTCTTATGAATCTGAAACATGGAGAGATGAGGATATATACAAAAAAACACATAAGTATGATGAGGTTATCTTAAGAAGGGGAGGCATCTCTACGACTAAAGAAAACTCAAAGGCCGAGAAAGAAAAGGAAGCTAAAGAAGCAGAAGCCAAGGCAAAAGATGAAGAAGACGTTGCAGCTAAAGAAACAGCAGAAAAAGAAAGATTGGAGAATGATCATGAAGCACTTTGGAAAAAGAAAGTTGAAGAAGAAGTTGTAGCTAAAGCAATAGCAGAAAAAGAAAAGTTGGAAAATGAGGCTTAAGCACTTCGTCATAAGAAATCTAAAGAAGAAGTTGCAGCTAAAACAACAACTGGAAAATAAAGGTTGGAGAAGGAGGCTGAAGCACTTTGGCATAAGGAAGCAGCAGAAAAAGCAATTTCAATAGAAGAAGCGGAGAAAAAGAGGAAGGGAGAAGAGGAGTAAGAGCAAAGGAGACTCCGAGCAGAACAAGAAGCAAAGCTCAAACAAGAAGAAGAAGAAAGGAAAAAGAAAGAGGAGGAAAAGAAAGCACAAGAGGAAATCGATGACACTGATCCCATGGATACCAACCTACCTGAGACTTCTAGCATACCATTGACTGGAGGCCATTTCCCTCTGGGAGAACTAGGGTTGGGGGGCTTAACGTCCTTCAAAGCTAGTAGAGTGGCAGACCTAGACTCTTTCATATTTGACAAGGCCCGAGGCAAGATTGTACAACGAACTGTAAGAACATTTCTCATTTCAGGTGTTCAACTAGTTACAGTAACCAATAGTCACAAACACTAGCCAAGATCCTATAGCTATGGCCTCCGCTAGTGTAGCATTTACAAAGGCCACGGAGAAAAATATCAGACACTGTATCAAAGAAATAGGAGAATACAAGGCTCGAAACATGGCCCTGGAGGAAGAAAATAGATGTTATAAACAAGAAAGGAACAGTGTCACGGAGCACAAAGCATGTGTTAATGAAGTACACAAAGAATTATGTGATATGGAAAAACAAATATATCCTTGTCTACAGGAATTCCAGGACATAGTTTCTTGAATTTTGTCATTATTTGATCAGGTTAAAAAGAATAACATCGAGCTGACAGGAGTGTGCATCACCATTGATGATCTAAATAGGTGGCCATAAGAACATCTAAATGCACCCTTAAAAGTCTCAAGGATGATCGAAGATAAACATCGAATGAACTATACAACCATTGCAAGGGCCCAAAGCGCTAGAATTAAGTTGGAGCAAGACATAGAATACTCCATTGACACCTGCAAGCGGCTTTACTTGGTTGCAAATAAATTGATTGAAAAATACAGGCTGCCCAAAATCAGAGATTTGGGAAATCCAAGGTCAACAAAGCAAGTCTTTGCAGAATTAGAAGAGGCCATGAATGCTAGGGAGATCTCCATAAGCATAACTCAAAAAGTAACTCAAGGAACTTTAAAAGAACATATTGTTGAGCCAGCAAGAGAACATCATATGTTAATTTCTTACTTGGCTACTTTGTAAACATACATCAAGACTGTAATTCAGAAAACAACTGATTATTCAATTACATTAGAAAAATTTCTTTTTAGGAGAATTGAAATGATCTCCTCTTATCATAAGATTTGGACTGTCTATCTACAAAATCAAGGTCAGGGAGGAGAATAAATTTCCAATTTTGTAATGTATTGTATAAATTCTTGTGATAATATATTATTAAGATGATTAGTTATATACCCAAGAACACTCGACAAAAAGGGATCTTACTTTTTGTAATTATGGATAACTACGTACTGAATTTTTAATGAAAAGAAGACCTCAGGGCCATTTTTGTAGGGGAAGTGAGTTAGTGTTATGTGATGTACTCGTTGAACTATTTCTAATTTGTGTTTTTCCATCTACACTACTGTAAAGTTATATTATCCATATGACAAAATATGCTTTTGTGAGTTTTCATGGCTTTACTTAGACTTAGACCTACCAATTCTACATTGGGTGTCATTCCACATGAAAAAACATTCTTATTGTAGTAGTTGATTATTTTGCCTTGGTTTTACTAAGATAAATACATGATTACTTTTGTAGGTTTTTGTCTTGCTGCAGAAGTTGGATAAAAATCACAACTTTGAATGAGATGGTCATAATACAGGTTTTTATTTTCTCTAAACAATTGGTATTTTAATTATTTATTTATTTACTAAATAGATAACATGGTCTTATTAGTGATGCAGTGTATTACATGAACTAAATATATCACTGCATAACTATTTCAGGAGGATTCAAATTATAGAGTTTTCAAGGAAAACAATGGGCGCAACTACTTTTATTGGTTGGTCAGTGAATGCAATAGTCTACAACGTACCAAGTGTTCTACATTTAATAAACATAGAAAAGAAGTACATTCATGGGGACCCATAACATTGCATGTCGGCGCGCCACGTGGCTTTCGGTACAAGCTTAGATCTGAATCCAAATTGGAAATAGATTATTACCAAAAAAATTATGACATTGAATATCGTTATAAGAAGAATAAAAAGGTTGTTGAGACCATTGTCATTCGAAAAGACATTTAAAACGCGGTACGCTGTTTTTTTTAATGAAATTTTATTTTCAGATATTTTCATTAAATTATGCTTTACTGGTGTATTCATTTTGTTTTCATATTATAGGGGGTGAAGTGTGCTCAGGATTTGAGTACAAATGCTTTGGAATGTGTGAGAATACGCGTTTATGAATACAACGCTCAATCAAAGGAAAAAAATATGCATTAAAAAAAATATTCGTAAGAAAATCATTAAAGAAAAAAATTGAAGTATTCTACGTAAAATGTTTAATAAGTCACCACCCGTAAGAGCTATTCAAATTTGTATTTTATTTTGTTAGATACAAATTCAATACAACATGATATTTAATAAAATCACTTTTTTTTAGCATGTTTTTCTTGCAACAGAAAAAATTGTCTACCTCCTCCCAATGTAAAGAGGATGATACCTTATCTATTGAAGAGTCACCCATTGTACATTTTGTAAGATACCATATGTTTTCTTACATAATTCTACAAAATACTAAATGAAAACCTCTTTTATTGACATTTTTGTTTACAATGGATATATTTATTTGAATATATACAGGAAAATATTGTATCTATTGGTGATCCATCTTCATCAGATATGGAGGAAAGGGTGGATGAAGGTGTTAAAGATGGGGAAGGAATAAATCAAATTCCTATTGTTGGGGAAAATGTTGAAACTCATTTTAATTCACCAAAGTTTGATACTTCTGCTGACCAAATTTCAAACCCATTATATGACAAGACACCAGACATTGTTGTTGAAGAAAATCATATATTTGATAGTATTGATAACATTCATTGTTTCGAGCAAAGTTCAAAGGCTTTGTATAATAAGACACCAAACACCACCGCTGAAGAAAATGAGAAATTTCATATCGATGACACTATTTAATGTTCCTATGGGAAATGCTCTAGGTCAATATTTGATATGACACCAGACAATGTTCCCTTAGGCCCACCAACTTTTGATAGGACTCCCATGGGATTATATGACCCATTTGATTTTTCAATGAATTTGCATCCATCTTCTTATAAATGTGGTGAAGATCCAAGAAAAATTGTCCTTGATGGGAAATAAACAACTTTGTTTATTGAAGACGATCGCAGTGATGGAGATGACATAACTATTGTAAGTCACGAAGAGGTCAAAAATGTGGTAAATGGGGGTGATATCAGAGAATCCTCTATGCTGGAAAAAACAAATATACTCACAAATACACGCAGCAGGGGTCGCAAAATGATCTTTCTCACCCCAGATGAAGCAAAGGGTAGGAAATTCAATTATCGTCACCCATCATTCTATTCACATTCTATTTCTCAAACAAAGAGGACACACACATGCATTATAAAGAAAAATAGGTGTAAACTCTTCTTGGCAATACTTTATAATATCTATCGAGTTTTTCACATTTAAATATATTGTTTTTTGTTGATGGATTATAATATCTATACTATGTTTAAAATGAAGTTATTTTTTTTGTATCCAAATATGTTTTATGTTTCTTTGATAGGTAACACTTGCAACAACCACACTCATATCCTCATCTCTTATTTTAGGGGATACCTACGGAGATTGTTTATGGAGGATGTTCCATCCTTCAGATTTGGAGTACTTGCTTGGCTTTTCCTGGGAGTCGCTAACACTAATAGTCTTCTCTATCATGATGGGTTTACAGAGTATACAAAACAGTACCCTAAGAACTTTAGATATGATACTCCATTGAGTGGAGAGCATAAGAACAAAAGAGGGGGCAAGATGCATATACAAGACAAGGTTCCGTACATTGATGAAATTTTTGAGCTTTTGGATAAGGAAGCTCATATCTACTTTTGTGTATTGAACGACATGATGTCTGGAATTCAATATACCTTAAAAAGAGTTGCAGAAGAGAGACGATAAAGTTGGGATGAGAGATTTTCACTGCTTAAGAAGAATAAGCAGTGACATGTAGAAGTTTATCAGTCATTTTGTAGAGCTTAACTTCATCCTCTTGGGGAAATCTCCCTTAACCCTTGACCGAATTGATAGTTATTGTTTTGTGCTTTTTTGAAAAGATCAATCTAATATTCTATATGCATGGCTTAACTATATTTTCTTTGGCATCACTATGTGGAACTTGTGAAAATTATTTGTATATATTAACGTTTTGGCCATGTAATTGTATAGGGCACATTTTTTTCATTCCTTGTTGATGTTCTATATGCATGGCTCAACTATATTTGCTTTGGAATCATTATGTGTAACTTGTGAAAAATATTTGTTGATATTAACGTTTTGGCCTTATTATTGCAGAGGACACATTTTTTGCATTCCTTGCTAATGGCCTTAAGGTGTTTTTTGCATTCCTTGCTAATGTTCAAACCATTGCACCCAACTAACCAAAAAAATGATTTTGGGTCCACTACAAAAATTTGGAATTCTCATAGGCCCGATCTCACAATTTCTCACCATGTTTATTACCTCTTAATCTGGCATGGATTTCAAACTTGACATGCTTTACAATACTAAGAGTAGAGTCAAGAAATTGTTTCTTCAAGTATCAAGTATGATTTCATAGGGTGCCTTTGAAGTTGTCCTTTGTCAAAACTACTTCAACCCTAACTGAAGCAAGCCTTTTCTCCTGCTAGAAAATTGTGCTGCATAATAGAAGTCAATTGTGTAGCGCATGCATAATTAGCATTGTTTGTGCACAAAATCTTTTAATTGTATCTTCTAAGTGCTCTGCATCGAAATGCTCCACCACATATTCACTAGATACCATGTTTCCTAGCTCGGATTCTTGATAATAAAAAAAATCTCATATGCTGCTAGGTGCTTTGCCACCTTTTCTTGAGATAGCATACATTATCACTCTACCTTGATCAAAGAATCACATCCAAAAATAGAGAACACTTCTTTTTATAATTCAATGACCAACAAACAAACAAGGTAAAATTTTGCTACGACTCTTTGTCTATTTGTATTGGAAGACCCCTGTCCATGAAAGGAGAAGTTGGCAAGAGGAGGGATTCCTCAATGTTTTTATAGGAAATCACACACAAATGTTTGGCACTAACACTCACTTAATCATACAACTCACTTACTAAGGGTTTCACAAATTTTGAGTGCATGATGATATAAATTTCCTGAAGGCAACGACTTGGTATAGATCTGTACACTTGGCTAACGTTTGGGTAATTTTTTCAAGTATCTCAACACTAAATCGATATGTTATGCATTGTAATGGCACACTCTAGGAAAATTGATTTGGAATTTCTTGCACGACACACAAATCCGGTGGTAATATGGTGATGGTTTAATGGTGAGTCTTTTCACTTTATACATTGATGCACAACTCCTAAGCAAGACAACTTCATAATTTTGAGCGCTCTCAAAAGTTTTAGATCCGTTCCATTATCAATAGTTACTGGTAAGACTAGTCTCTTTTTCACAAACATTTAGGCACTTCTAAAATTTGCATATCTCTGTTGGATATCATAACACTTGAAGCATCAAATGGTAATGATATTTTCTATTTAGAAATATTAGGTATAACTCAGAAGATTGTGCAACAGTTTTTATGCTTCATGTGTGGTGTCCCTTCGAATTTTGAATTCATATATTGTGCAAATGAAATTGTGATGACTATAATCAAATTTTCTCCGAAGTTATGAGTTGTGGGATTTAGAGACAACAGTCACAACTTTTTTCCAAATAGTTCATAAAAATATTGGAGGCCTTATAATGATCCTCATAATCCCAAGCACCCCATGAGTATGGACCTCAACAAAAATGCAGGCCAGCATGGGGGAATGGGGACCAACCATCCAACATTCTTTGTGAACTTTTATATTCAATTCTTGAGTTTTTGGATTTGTTTTGTGCGGCCTCCTATTCCTTCTTGTATTTTTTTTATCTTTGATTGGCACATGCTCACAGGTTTTGACTCATATAGTCTTACCATCATCCCATGGCATAATCCCACAAAGATGCTTTCTCACACAAGTATAGGAACCTGTGTAAGTTTTATGACAATGAAAACATATATATTTTGTGCCACCCCCTTTCCCTCCCCCAGGCTTTGTCACATACTTCCAAAAGTGTGTTGAGATCTCTTTGGTTTATTGTCCATCATTACTGTCATTTTAATTATCATCATCCCCTTCCATTTCTTCCTACTCTCCATGGTATGTGGCATGTGTTGCCTACTTCTAGTTCTTCCTCATTATTACTGGTATTTTGATGCCCTCCCAACACCACCATCATAATAAAAAATGGAACCAAAAGGATATACGACATTGACATACCCATATACACCTTACAGTGTTGGCCAAGAAATAGATCGAAGTAATGCATCTATTGATTCTCTTCCCAGTCCTGAACGAACAATGTGGTTCCAATTCGTGTCATAATTGGGATGTCATGGACTCTAAATGGTGGCTTCCAACTCCCTCTGTAACCAATGACAGAAATCACCCTCTGACATTGAATTAGTTTTCTTCTCTCTTGCCCAATGCAGATCTGAGGAAATTGAGTCAGTAGCCATAGTATAAATTGAGTCCCTGCTATCATATGATGAAGCAATTAATAAGCAGATCAAATCATTTAAACCTCAATGATGGAAGGAACCACGATAATTATTCCCTCCCCTATCCGTTTTCCAAAGACTAACCATAGGTCTAGAAAAGAATCATAAGTCATGGGCATTGAAATGGGCAGATAGTTTCAAAGAAACAGTATGCTCTCATGTGTGAGCCATATAACCTAAATTGGCTAATGAATATGTCAATTACATATGTATCTAGCGAAGATAGATTTTATACAATATAATTCTCTTACCACGGAATCCGACGAGAACATGGAGCTTAGAATGTTGTGTGAGAGCTCTCATTTCAAAGATCTTGAAAGGTTTTATTTATATTGTTAACAAGGAAAGTTTTTATATTGCTTGTTCTTGAGTTGAATAGATCACTTGTTATGAGACAACAGTGGAAAATAAAGCCTTATTTTTTTCTCTCCATGCACAGTTTATTTTTCATCGTTACTGTATTTATTCGTTGCAGGCTAAGGTGGTTCCAAACACGATTTCTAAATCTCATGCATGGGCTATTGTTTTATTCATTGCAACCTAGTAATATTATTTCCCTTCTGCATAAGATGAGTTGATGTGTATTAAGGCATGTCTGAAGCTCTTCCAACACTATTGTTGCAGCAAAAGGCTTTCTTTTTATTTAACTTGGCCAACATATAATCTAGGGATCTATCCCCATTGGGGATTGAACTTGGGTTATTAACATTGCAATGCTCCATCTCAACCACTAGATCATAGTCTGATAGATTAAATAGGGCATTCTTAAACCTCACTACATTTGTATTCTCAAAAGGTTGTAACAAATTCCAAGAATAATAGTATCTGTAAATAAGGACTAACAGACTATAGTCATCTTGCTTTTGTAGGTTGACATTCATCATTGCAAAGGCTTGCTTTGTTGGTGGAGCAGCAAGAAACGCCTACCATAAAAAATATAGGGGTTTTTACCAAGGAACCTATCTCTCTTATGAAACGTTGCAAAATGGTGTCTTTGCAGCAGGAGTATCATTTATTGTGTTCACCTTGATTCTGAGTGAGTTGTACTATGTGAGTTTTGCTAGGTCCAAGGAAGGGGGTTGGACACCATATGGTAGAGAATCCGCTATTGGGATGAGTAGCTTTCCCTTAGCAGAATTTAGTGGAGTGAGAGCCATCATTTTATTTCTTATGATGGATACATTTATATGGTTCTTGTTATCAGAGAACTATTTCTCAGTACAAAGGATTGTTTCAAGGTAGCTCTAGAAATTGGAAAGACTAGGAATATGCAGCAAAGGGTGTTCGTTAGAAGTTAATAAGAAAAAATTGTGTTCCCATTGTATTTTTCTACAGAATTTATATTTCTTACCATATGGTATATAATCTGCAATTGGGTTGGCCAGCTTTCCTTGAGAAGACTTTACTGGAGTGAGAAATCCATCATTGTATTCCTTGTGTTGTATACATTTATGTGGTTCTTGTTAGGAGAAAATTGCTTCTCAGTACAAAGGGTTGTTTGAAGGTATCTCTAGGAATTGGAAAGGACTGGAAATATGCAGCAGAGGATGTTTGTTAGAAAGCTAATAAGAAAACGATGTATTCTCTGTTGTATTTTTCCATGGAATTTATATATCTTTACAATTGGGGTTGAATGCAGTAGATATTTTCAGTTTTGAACCTTCATTATTGTTTGATTTTTACCTTATCAATTTCTACTGAAAGCGTGGTGTTCTTTAAAATGGTGTTGTGAGATTTGGAAACAAATAAGTTGTAATAAAATACAAGAATTGGTGCTTCTCATTTTCCAGTCTCCTCTTTGTGAAAGATAGAACTTTGTGTAAAGTAATATGTATTTATCACTGGGAATTAATAGGTGTCATTACAATAGTATTCAATAGGACATTATGTGATTTTACAGCATTAGTCAATGCATCTACAGATAATAGATGCACAGGCACAAGCATCGATCCGTAACCAGCTTTGGAAACTCATTTATCACCATTTGATCAAAACATCTAAAAATAGCAGGAAATTTGTTGTAAGAAAGATGAATCTAATTTTATATTAGATTTCAAGAAAGATGAATCTAATTTTATATTAGATTTCAAGAAAGAATGTCTCTAAAAAGATTAAAATTGGATGAATATAATTTTATTAGATTTCAAGAATGTCACTTGGGTCTAAGGTTGGGAAGAATGATCATTATTGTCCTCACCGAGGTTTAAATCCTGCTAGTTACATGTTGAGTTCTTAATGAGTATATTGTTGCAATGGCCTTGAATCCTATGTTAACAAATCCATAACATCCTTGTGGGTCCCTGGTTGTTGATGTGACAATGACTTGAAAAATGTTTAACACGCTTTTTAAAAATAATCATGAAGAATAGTAATAAACATATATATTTCAATTCAAAATCCTTTCTTTATATGCTCCTTTCTTCCATATTATTTACCCTTTTAAAATGGAAAAAATAAATCCAAGAAGAGGTAAGGCCAATTTGATTAAAATGTCATGGATTGACAGCAGCAGTAGCAGAACAATAATCAACCATCATATAGTGGAAAACAGAAAAACCAACAAAGGAAATAATATTTGATGCAATAATGAATGAATGAGAGAATTTAGCTCAACCCTTTTTTTATTACTTGCCTGTAAATAGTAAAAAAAACACAGGGATAATCTTTCCACAATTGCATTACATTTTTCTCTCTACAACAGCACAAGGGTTTAATAATTGACAATAACAAAGGTCAAACTTCTTAAATAGCAAATGACCAACTATCAAAGAAAAAAGTCTTTATTGAGGTCTAGCAAAGTTCTAGATCAATGATGAATCACTAATCAAAGGTGTAGCACACTCAACATGCTAAATAATATGGTTGAGCATATAAAATGAACTAAAATGTAGAGATAGAACATTATTCTTTCTAGTAAGCATCTTCACCATAATCCAAGCCTCAACACATCCTGGATGACATATGACCCGCCTCAACACATCCCAGATGACATTCAACCCTTTAGAAACTTATTGAATGCAATTCCTACAAAATTGAAGAGGAAAAAAAGAGATGAAATCTTACAGTCATTATATCTATAGTTACTAAAATAACTAAGTTGTTACTTAAAATAAATACTTCGTAAAGTCAAAGAAATTTTAAAGCTTTCCTGGCTCTGTAAAGACTTTACTGGCATTGTAAAGGCTCTTTTGGGGCTTGTTTCTGTGGGGTTCTGTATTGGGAGGTACATGAAATTCCTTACAAGTGAAGGCACCTTTTTGCTCTTATCAGGGGAATGCTAGAAATGGATTCATTCTTAGGCACTCATGTATGATAATTAAAAATAAAAAATTGCATTGTTAGTGGAGGAAGCAATAAGAAATCCTTTCGAGGGGATAAGAGGCAACACAAATGACATTCGTTGATTTGGGAATTGAAAGAAGGGAACAGGGAGATGAGAGTAGTGTGCATAAGAATGTAGTTGAAGACCCTGAGATTAGCGGAGAGAGTCTAGTCGGCATGACCCTAATTGAAACCCTTTTGCTGAGAACATTAATAGAAGGGGAATTGTGAGAACTGAGGCAACCAAGAGAAGCAAGAAGGTAATGGCATCAATCAAAGGTTACTTGAGAAGGCTTCCATTCCTAAGCCTGATGGAGTGAACAAAGATATTAAAGTGAGGGTTGTGGGATAGGTAAATTGCACTTTTTTTATTAAATTGTATGGAGCATTATCAAAAAACTCAATTTGGCACCTTACACATTGATCAGACAGTGTTTGATTAGTGGAAAATATTTAAACATGAGTGGTATGCAGATGATCAATTGGAAATAACCACTTGGGACCAATTTGTGACTATATTTTTCTATAACTTTGAGTCTTATACCCAGGAAGGTCACTGCTTAGACCTTAAAAAAATGAAGCAATAAGACACCAAGATGTGCTATTCTAGAGAGGTATGCATGTTATCACTTTAAATTGTCCTTTGAAATGAGTCATTCTATGATCAATTACATAAAGTACTTATGCCACCAATACTCTTTCACTTCTGGACTAGTGTGTGCTAGTCCAAGAGGGGTCTCCCTTCTCCCTAAAATCAACAAATTAAGCACTTCAAATCTGCAACAAATGCTTGTTGGTCTGCGATCGAAGTCTTCAAATCTGCGATGAAAACACTCCAAAAACATAGCTAAAGAACACTGAAATTTGCAGCATGCTTCGAAAATATGCAATCTTTGACTTTGAAACAACGAACAATAATCTTGAATTTTCAAGGGATACTTGCAGCTCTACAAGTTTTAACCTCTAAAACAATGGTTTCATTCATCAAAATAACAAATAGAGTCTTAGGCAAACACTAATTTAAATGACAAGTGCCATAGTTTGTACTTTGTAGGGAATGGAATATGAAAGGAAAGAATACTAGCAAGTCAAGTGGATCTTACTATCAAAATATCTTTCGAATTAGAATATTAAAGCGAAGAGCTATCACAAGATAAAATTCTTACACCACCAAGATACTTGAATATGCCTTTGCCAAAGAGGTTGATCCTTTTTGTATTAATAAGAGGAGTAGCAAGTATATAAGTTTGATAAACTCAGATTGGCATCACATTCTCAAGAATCCAAAAGGATCCAAAGACCAAGCCTTGGAACTCTTATCTCCTCACACCACTTGAAGATGAACTCAATGAGAAATACGATGAACTCAAGAATTTGATAGCAAGTTGAAGACTCTAACACTCAAGTGGAAGAATGGGAGCAGGCAAATGAAGAAAATTTAAAACTCAAGACATCGATGATATGCTCCTTTGACCTTCTCCTCTTTTTATTCTTGAGGATTGACCTATATCTGAAAACCCTAATATAAATATGGAGGCCATGCATATCCATATCACACAAGCAAATCATAATCCTAAAAACATTCTAAAAACAACCCAAGTCTAGGCTCCCAGGCTAAATGAATGAATCCTCCTCAAAGCAAGCAAAAAACTGCCCAGATTGGCCATGAATAGACTCCTTGATCATTGTTGAAGATAAGTTTCTCATGCTGCCAATAACAGCCTCCACAAAGCACTAAAACCATCTAAGAATGAATGCCCACAAAAGCAAGAAGAAAGTTGCCTCTAGGCTAGGTTCTCTATCTTCATCCAAAATAACATATTTTGAGTGTTGAAAAAGCCTTCAAAGAGTGGGCTCATGTTTACTCAAAGTTGCACCACAAAAGTAGAGATAAGTGTGCTATAAATAGAGGAGACAACCAAAATTAAATGCCTCTATCTGGGTGCTAAAGTAGACCAAAGATAGCTCAGATAAATCATGCATGTATGGTGATAAGAGGCATCCTTCGGATCAAACTAAGACAAGATAAAACTTGAAAACAGACACTGAGAATAACTCCTATAAAATGCCTTCTGATCACTCCAATCTTTCTAAAAATACTTCTCCTGCAGCACCTAAATCAAGCTCCAATGGGGTGCTTTAGTTCTACTAAAAAAATAAGATATCCTAATCTCCACAAAAGAACGCCAAAAACAATTGTCATGCAGCGCCTTCCTTACCAAAAATTGATTTTATTTTCTTGTCTTAAAAAATAGCACTCCAACCCGCTAGAATCAACCCCATTATGTTGCCTTTCCTTAGTCAGAATTTAGCATACATACAAGGTCTAAAATTGGATTGCTTGCAAAGCTAGATAAGACCATAAATCAATAATCATACTTCAATGCTTCTGATATCCGTCTTTCACGACAACACGTCGCTTAGGTGATCAATTATTTACAAAAGAAAAAGCAAGACTTATTCAAGGTGTTCTTCACTGCACTGAACTTAGCATAAATACAAAGTCCAAAACCAAATTACTTGCTCTTGAAAGCATCTCTGAAATGGGAAATAACCAATTATTCATCATACTAATATCTGTCCTCCCCAATAGTGCCTTCTTCAAACACGAATGGGGTTTGAATTAACTTTGTTTGCTCTGAAAGCAACGTCCAAATCTTGTTGAATCAATCCTCAAATTGGTGCTCCACTTGATGCTCTCATGAAGTGATGATACGTGTTGTCCCTAGGCATTGTTCTACAAGATTTATACCCTCTGAAATCACTACACATCGCACGACGCTCACATCGCACTATACATTTTTTTTTATCACATGATTTAAATGTTGGATGCGATACCCAATTGATGAACATGCAAAAAAATAAAATCTTTGTCACGAGTACACACATGTTTAAATATGCGGTAAATAAAGTTTGAAAGCACAAAAATAAAATCTTAGTGGCGAGTCCACAAATGTTAAATATGTGGTAAATAAAGTTATTTCAAATGTAATACATCCATCGAACTCCAACACTAAAACCTCATCTTCTGCATCAACACAGAGATTGGACAGATTTACAACCTTCGTAAACAGACGGAACTGTTTGCAATCACCAAATTGACAGCATTGAGAACGAGATACTTCGTATCTTAGAGGACATCCAACGTTTGTTATCATTTTGAACAAAAGGTAGGGGGCCTGATAGGTCGTCCCGGGCTCTAGGCTGGTGAGCTTCTCGTGGATTCCAAACACCTAGAGCCCCCACCATACCCTTGCTCTACGCGTCGAATAAGTGTAGTGAGCGCTTAGTATATAAACTCATAAAATATTTTTCATTAACAATGTGGGACTAAATCCCAATTGCCAAGTCAATCACCACCATCGACCATTAGATCAGATGGTTGTTGAGTCTCCTCATAGGTCGAACCCCACGATTTACTTCAAGCTCTGCCACACAAATCTTCTTGTTTGTTATCCAGGCAGATTTGAGGACTTCCATTCCGTTGTAAAGGTCTTCATTAGATATATCCCTAGAATTATCGCGCCCCAACATATAGAGAGAATTTTGAACTACACAACAGCATAAAATCTTTCTAAAATAAATGTTGCAGTCGTAAAACAACCGACCATAAATTCTCAAAACCATACTTCGATTTTCAAATGATCGAATCGACCAACAAGGTCAAGAAGAATGTGTACTAATGAACAGAAAAATTGTTTAGGTAACATTAGCAAATCGCTCTCTGTGAAACCGATGATATCCACAATCCTGGCCACTTCTTTGCAAACTTCCTTGGCATCATCACACAAAGAGAAGTACTCACTGAAGAGATTAACTAGTTTCTTATCTACTACTTGTGACAAGTATGCGCATCCTTTGACAAGGCAGCATATTTGAGGCGAGGTGCAGCCCAACCATTTGTTCCTATGAATTCCATGACAAGAACATGAAGTCGTAGAAGCATTGGTGTTGGACACTGGATGCCAACTACCTTTAGCCTCAAAAGATTTCTCATTTCTTTTTCTTCCTAAGTCTTCACCATGTTTCTTGGATTATGCTTGCAATACCCATGTCTGAAACGGAAGTATCCTTGAACATATCTTAGAAATTTGCGGGTGTCTTCCTGCCTTCCTTCAATTTGGATTCATCCTTACTGGAAATATCGATTCCTATGCCATCTCGAATACGAAATGTCCTTTATCATCATCATAATTTGAAGTTGCAATGATGCTTCCTTCCGAGAACTCCATCACTCTAGTAACCTCAAATTGTAGCCTCTTGAATGTATTGTCTAGACCTTCAAGATCTCTAAACAGAGTGACTGTTGGATTATTGTAATCCATAAAATTTTGGAGAATCTTAACACCAAATATGACAAGGTGCATATGAAAAGAATTGGTGTCTTTTAAACAAGGTAGAAGGGTTGGAATTAATCCAGATACTTGTCATATATTGGAGAGACTAACTTCTTCTTTGTTGCGACCTCATTGTTGGTAAGTGACAAATGGAGTAAGATCCAAAAGCAAAAGGTATTGCACCTTCGCATTACCTTCTCCACTAAGAATTGCAACCTGGACCGCAACACCATAAGAAAAAACTTCATCAGGGTTGATACTCGTACAAAGCTCCTTCCCATTGAATAAATCTTGCAACAATTGATGCACTTTTGGGGATACAAGTAGATCCTCCCACAAGGACAACATCATAGACAGTGCTCTAATTCATCATTTTGGCTTCTCTCAAACACTTCTCAACATGCTCCATGCATTTCTTAAACCAATCCATGTTGAGAACCTTAAATATGGCCCTAGTAATGGTGGAGTAATAATCAATACCTTCATACAAAGAATTGATCTCAATGGTAATTTGAGCAGTTGAAGACAACATTCTCTTTGCCTTTTCACAGGTTGTTTCTGAGACTCCTAAATCCTCAGTGCCCAAATGGGTATCTCCTGTTGTGGCTTTAACCTCAAAGATACCCTCTTCAATAGTTAATAAAGAAACATCAAATGTTCCTCCCCTTAGATCAAAAATCAAAAACATTTTTCTCACCAATTGAGGTAGCTTTTTTGTCCAGACCATAAGCAATTGTAGCTACAATTGGTTCATTTATGATTCTCATCACATTTAGCATCCTTTGTGGCATGTCTCTGAGAGTCATTAAAATATGCAGGGAAGTCAATATTGTTAATGCCATTGATGCCTATTATCATCATCACAGATCTATTGTCAATGCCAATGCCATTAATGTCAATCTTCTGCTTTGTCATCATACTACCTCATCCATGGCTCTATCAATATAGGCATGCATGTCATCATAGGAAATGTATCTCATCTATCTACCATCAATGCGAACATGTAATTCCATATTGTCAACAATCTCATTATTAAGGGAGTTAGCATAATTAGGGAATAAAGTGTAACTTTTTACATTGTCAAAGGTTTAAGAGGCAAAAACTTCTTAAAATTGTAATTTTTCACCAAGTGTAAAAGGGTAAGATGGGTTATTTTTTCCATTGCTTTCATTTTCGATTGTTTTAGTGAATGAATCCTAGCCTTTATTGTCTTACACTATCACTTACCCTCCATGAATCCCTAAGTGAACATTTCCTATCATTCCCTACTGATTCACCACCGATTTCATCAAACCCTAGCCTTCCACTACGTTTTCATTGCAAGAATTGACAAACTCCTCACTTCCCCATATTCATCTCATGAAATGGACTTACAATTTTAACAACATACTTCACCTTGCTTCCTTAAACCTTTGAGGAAACTCCCACACCATTATTACACTTAGCTTTGATTTCAAAATCATTGTGTCCTTACTATTCAAACCCTAAAATCCATCTTTTACATCAAGAATCATTTGGCTAGGGTACTATCCTTCAACAAATTTCATGGAGAGTGAAAGAGAGAGTGAAAATAAAGTGCATAAGGGAGGACATCATTCAAGGTTTGAGCCATCCAACCTGAGAGAAATCAATGCTTCTCCATTTTCCAAAAGATGTTTTAGAAATGTTGGTTGTATGAAGTTTTGTGAGAAGATCCAAGAGGTTGGTTGTCATGTTCCTTTGACAAGCCTTTTTTCCCACAATTTCAACATAGACAAGGTTGTCATAGAAGGTATAGAGTTCAGTGTTTCAGCAGACATTATTTCTTCAGCCACAGGTATTCCAAATCATGGTGAAACTTGGTTCAAGGGCATGGAATTAGACCTTGATGACTATAAATTGTTCCTAAAACCAAATGTCAGAGATGCTCCTAAGCATGTTTTTCCTTTCAGACCTCTGCTTGACAAGTATGCCCCTTTGATGAAGCTGATTATGAGATATTTTACATGTGAAGGTAAATTTTCTAGATTATACAGGTATCATATTAGGTTGCTAATGCACTTCACTTCTACAAAAACACTTAATTTGTCCAACTTTCTATTCAGAAGCTTGGTGAAGATGACTGAAAAGATTCAAACCATGGGAAAGGCTCATATCACCAATTTGTTTCACCATAGTTTGATTAAAATTGTGGTTGTGCATCAACTTTCAACAAAGAAAGTCACCTAAGAAACTTTCTTGGAGAAACTGAAAACTACTCTTATCATTAGTCCCATTGTTTCTCCTAGCAAAACAACACCATCATGGTCAATGTCAGCACAACCAATGGAGGTTGGCTCTTCAAGCAAACATGTTGAGATTTCAAAGGCACCTAGGCCTAAGGTGACCAAGACATATCATAAAGAGAAGAGGCTTGTGTTTTCTCCACACATAGTGGAAGGTGCCAAGCCTACATCGGCAGGATAGGGATCACCATCACAGCTTAAGGCATCCTTGCAGGATAAGGGGCCATCACATCTTGGCACTAATGTGATAGACCTAGAGGAAAATGATGAATTTACACCATAAAAGCACATCATGATGGAAAAAGATGTTGAAATAAAAGAGTTGAAAGATAAGTTGTCAAAAGCTAAGTTTGTCATTTCATTTTTAGAGCAAGAAAATGAGCAGTGAAAGGTAAATCAGCTTCTTTTAGGAAAACAAAAAAAGGATGCCAAGGGCATAGTTCCACAGGTCACAGTTCCACGGGTCATAGTTCTACAGGGCATAGTTCCAGAGGTCACAGTTTCAGAGGCCGTAGTTCCACAAGTCACAGTTCCACAGGTCATAGTTCCAAAGGGCGTAGTTCCACAGGTCAAGGTGTAGTTCCACAGGTCATAGTTCCACATGTCACAGTTCCACAATTCATAGTTCCACAGGGCCTAGTTCTAGAGTTCATAGTTCCAGAGGGCCTAGTTCTAGATGTCATAGTTCCAAAGGGCGTAGTTCCAGAGGGCGTAGTTCCAGAGGTCATAGTTCCAGAGGGTGTAGTTCCAAAGGGCATGGTTCCACAGGCCATAGTTCCAGGGGGCGTAGTTCCACAGGTCATAGTTCCAGAGGGCGTAGTTCCACAAGTCATATTTCCACAGGTCATAGTTCCACAAATCACAATTCCATAGTTCATAGTTTCAGAGGGCCTAGTTATAGAGGGCGTAGTTCCACAGGTCATAGTTCCAGAGGGCGTAGTTCCACAGGGCATAGTTCTAGAGGTCATAGTTCCAGAGGGCGTAGTTCCACAGGTCATAGTTCCAGGGGGCGTAGTTCCACAGGTCATAGTTCCACAGGTCAT
>JZKD02S0627533.1:522645-542459 GCA_000966675.3 Picea glauca | reverse complement strand
TGGCCCCCTTTGCTTAGCTCTTTTGTTTCCCAAATGACCACAGACCGTGACCCTACTTTTATTTCCATAGGGGCTTTCGGCGTTCACGAAATAGGAAGGGGTTGATCCTTACTTCTTGAAATCGCGATGGGCGAAACGGCGAGGAGCCTAATCACGCGCCAGGTGTCTTCTATGGATGGATGGCTGAGACTCCCCCTTGATACTGTGGGCCAGACTTTGGGCGCCATCGACGCTTCGGGGTTCGGGGTTTTGGAATATACAACGACATAAAACCTTCACCCCCTGAACTCGCGACTGCCGAAAAACCAACGCAACTGGATCTCGCGCCACACGTCCCTCAAACGGACGGCTGTAACTCTTCCCTTCATACAATATGGGTGCCATCCATTGCGTTATCTTTGACGCACCTTTCTATCCGCGATTTCCCGCCACCCGTTGATATGCTCGTATGGATGGATCCAAATCATTGACACTATAATTTTGCCCGCTCGCTTGATTTTAAGTCCAAAAAGGACTTCTTTTGTTCGCTGCGCTTGGGCGCTCCTCGTGCAACTTGCAGACCCGAATACTCTCATGCTTAGGACAATAAATGTTGCTAACATTAGGCTCCATGGGGGATAGAGTCATCCCTCTGATTCTCTAAGAACTCATTCCACAGCTTCAATGCCTTGTTGTTGGGCTATGGAGTCATGCTCAAAACATCGCACTGCTGAAAATACAGGCCGAAAAATAAAAGCAACAAAATAAAAATACATGCTCAAAGGAGCTTATTTATATACAATCCTAAACTAATAAAACACTTTACATGGGGCTAGGTGAAAGCAGACTTCCACCATAGCCAATCAAGCAACTTCCTGAAGGGAAGCTCTTTCTTTCTGTCGATGATCACCAGCAGATGGTGTAACCGTGACAGCAGAACGGCTACACTCTTCAACTTCTTCTCACAGGGTGAAGTTGATATGGAATAGGGAAGTTCCAAGGCATAAAGGACATGCCACTCCATGTATTCACCAACAGGTTCATAGAATGAGTGGCGAATCTCAGAAAATTGGTGACAGGAAGCTTCCTCCGCTACAGAGTTGCTCAGATGTGGCTGAATATCTCTGATAAGCACTGGTTGGTGGACAACTGACGTAGACTCATTGTTCTCAGGCGGTGGTTGCTCGCTGACTGGCTCTGGACAGGAAATATTCTGCTCCTCTGGTTCTTGTTGCTCTTCTTCTTGGCTCTCCCCCAGGTGTGATTCATATTCATAATAAATAGGGACCATGGGGTGGTTCTGCTTGCTGACTGGCTCTTTAGTATCTTTATAGTGATCAAATGTAGGATAAGCTTGCTGCTCATCATCACTATCATATACATCAAAAAGGGGGTGTCCTTCATTGATATGATCCTCCTCCAGAACAGTGATCCCATAAAAAAATTATGTTTTAGGGATAGTGGGACCTGCTGGTTCTGGCTACTCATACATAATATTTTTCTCTTTAATCCCAAGTAAGAATATATCGTGAGAAACCCCTTGAAGGAAAAGAGAAAAATCCTCCTCCACAACCATCTCTTCTTTAAAAATGGGGAGGTCTTCATCATCATAAGCAGGGCAGCTAGGAACATCTGCCTCAACCCGATACCCAGGTGAGCCATCTACTATAGATCACATTTGCTCCATAAACTCGCAATTTCCATAAGAGGCATGTTGATCGTTATGAACATCTAAAAGAATAGAGGCATCTGATATGATGTCAGATGCTTTCGTTCTAGGGCTAACACAATTAATATCATTCAACACCTCTATATTTTCATGGCAAATTATTTCCTCCACAGTAAAAGCTTCATCATGGACATGGTCTTCAGAGCCAGCAAAAGCTTCATGAAGCAAAGAAAACTCCTCACAATAGTTTTCATACAAACAATCAGCTAGAAAATAATCTTTACAAAATGAATTGAAAGTTGTATGAAAACCTGTTAAAGAGCGGATGCTCGCAGCGGAAAGAGATCGACACCACTCAAGAGTAGCTCCCTTCAATGAATACCTAAAGATCTTAATCCGGACATCCTCATGCGTGATATTGTGTTAGTGAATAGCCTCATGGAAGTCCAGTAAATGCTCAATTGGTTCCTCCCAACTTGTTGCATGAAATTCGGGGAGGAAATCTTCCCATTGGTCTCTATCAGGAAGTGCATTAGGAAACCCAACTATCTGGGAAAAGTCACAGAAATCAAACCTTTGAGCCATAATTTTCTCCATATCGAAACAATGGAGTCGCCAATCGATCCTCGAATCATGGAGTCGCCAGGTGAAAGATGCGCAACTTCAAATATGTTTGGTCCTTGTTCACCATCAAAGGCTAGATCTTAACATTGTCGTTACCCCAGGAAGCTTCTCAAGCTGAGAAAGCAGCTGCTAGAACCTTCTCGAGACAGCTCCTTAGGGTCAGCTTTCAGGTGTGCTATCAATAGTCACAGCTGAAACAGTGATGTGGAAACAATGGAGTCACCACAATGGATTTGCTAGGTGCATAGTAGAAATATTTAAGGGCTTTGATGTCTGATGCACCTTCAGAATCAGAGGTTCAATGTCATTCTACCTAGGGAAAATCTTCAACTTTGTCCCCGGCAACGGCGCCAGAAATGTTGGCGACGGAAGTCACCCATGGATTGCTTGCAAGAGCAGAGCCCAATGCCCATCAATTTTTATGTCACGATTTAATAAATGGGGGTGGTCGAATGGAAAGAGACCCCGGAAAGTAGCATTGACACAGGAACCAGGGTCTGGTATGTAGAAAACAAGGGAGGTCTTGATCCAACTTCCGTCAGTAAGTTGATTAAAGGGTGTTAGACGGAAGACTTGTGAGAAGGGTGAGCAAGACTGCCTTGGGCATCAGGCCTTCGGAAGCTTGAAGAAGAAAAACTCAGAAGCCAAGATCCTCTTGGTCCAGAGTTTCAAGGAGCTGAAGGGTGACTTGACTAGATCCTCCAATTCCAAGCCATTCCAGCACTGAGAAAACACAAGAATTGATTAGAAACGCTGCGACTGTTACAGTGATCCAACCTACATCATCCTACAACAGTGCAACTCAACTAGATCCTCCAATTCTGAGTTGTTCTAACCACAGTAAACAAAGAGATGGAAAAAGAGGCTGACATCCATAAAGTAAGAAGTCTCAAATGCCTTATACATTAACCAGAGTGACCAGCGCTGCAACAAAACTTTACAATCGGGAGCCTAGCTCAACCATCCCCCTTTACAAAATGGCGAAAACGCCTACATATACTCCAAAACAACAACAATAGCAAAAACAAGACGCTGCATTAAAAATATTGCGTCTGCATGTCTTATGACAGTCTGCCCATGCAGACTCAGGATGATCGTGCACCTATGACAGACGCTACCTTAACTTTGCATGGCCTTTGCAGGGGAGGTAGCCAAAACATTAAAGGCCAAGATGGCGTGTGCAGAATTCTCTGTCCAATCGAGGACTTCGGCATGGCTTCTTTGGAAAAATCGGTACACAAAATTCCTTCGAACAGACCGCTTGCCAGACCCTCCATATCTCATATTCAATGAATGAAAGGAAGTTTCAACCATCCATTCTTGCCTTCATTTATTCCAAGCGGAAACCGGGAGCGAAATCGTATCTGCTGGCATCTGGAAATTGCGATGATCCTTTCGGTGACTGGACTCAACGCTTTTGGCCCCCTTCGCTTAGCTCTTTTGTTTCCCAAATGATCACAGACCCTAACCCTGCTTTTATTTCCATAGGGGCTTTCGGCGTTCACGAAATAGGAAGGGGCTGATCCTTACTTCTTGAAATCATGATGGGTGAAATGGCGAGGAACCTAATCGCACGCCATGTGTCTTCTATGGATGGATGGCCGAGACTCCCCCTTGATACTGCGAGCCCGACTTTGGCACCATCGGCACTTCGAGGTTCGGGGTTTTGGAATATAAAACGACATAAAACCTTCACCCCCTGAGCTCGTGACTGCCGAAAAATCAACGCGACTGGATCTCGTGCCACACGTCCCTCGGATGGACGGCTGTAACTCTTCCCTTCATACAATATGGGTTCCATCCATTGCGTTATCTTCGACGCACATTTCTGTCCGCGATTTCCCGCCACCCATTGATATGCTCGTATGGATGGATCCAGATCGTTGACACTATAATTTTTCTCGCTCGCTTGATTTTAAGTCCGAAAAGGACTTCTTCTGTTCGTTTTTCTTGGGCGCTCCTCATGCAACTTGTAGACCCGAATACTCTTGTGCCTAGGACAAGAAATGTTGATAACAGCTTCCAAGGCTCCTGTTAAAATTTCATCCAGAAACATAATTGCTCTAAAGGTAGAATATACATTTTGATTGATATGTGATCTAATGTGAATGTTTAGGGACCTCTCCAAAAATGATATTTATGGACCTATTCTGGGATCTATTGGAGATTTGGAACATCTTTTAAAATTGTAAGCTTTTGTTTGTAGAGTGTTTTTTAGAACCCAAGTATTTATGCATGAGTGTTATATTAATCCTTGTGATCTCTATTGGATTGTGAATTCAAGGAACTTGAGTAGAAATAAACTGAGTGGTTTTCTCCCAGCAGAATTTTGAAACCTAAGAAGCATCGGGGATATATAAGTCCTTTGTACTTGATTTGTGTAGCTTGCAAAGGTGTTCTATAGTCTTGTTTCTTCCACATCACTATTTAGTGTACCCGTTGCCACTTGAAAAAAACATTAAAATAGTGTGATATATTTTCAATGCAAAGACCTCTCTGCTAATCGATTATCAGGTCTTATTCCTCAAGAACTCAGACAACTACAGAATTTGGTCTCGCTGCAAGTTCCTTGGAATGGTCCATAATATACAATTTATTTAATAGGTTCACAATTATCCTGAAAATAACTCTGGAGATGGATCATATATAGGATATTGAATAACAACAGTTTATCATGGGAGGTGTCATACTAGTTGACCAATTGTTTCAGCCTTACTACACTGTAAGAATTCATCTGAATCACACCCCTTATTTTAAGTTCATTTCATTGTGAAATTCCAAAGGAAGTAATCTGCATGTTTCTACTCCTTGTACTAATTGATACTGGAAATGGTTCATTTGTTTCACATAAATATCTCCTACAACAATTTGTCTGGGAATATTCCTGTCATAAAGAACTTTACAAGATTTACCTTAGAAAGATGATAATAAAAACATTTATTTTTGGATCAAATTCAGTATTCTTTTTGGATTTTAGCGGGTTTGTGCATTTTATCTGACATGATTGATTATTGCATCAACATTTTAGGAAATCCAAGCCTCTGTGGTGATTGGATTGGATCACTTTGTGGAAAGAAATGCAAAGTTGTGGGGAGGTGTATTTTCTAGAGCGACATACTTGACTCGCAAGTGGATGATTAGGATACGTGGTAGAGAAATTTGAAACATATCATTCAAGGGCACTTATTCATTTTCCATTTTTCATATAACTCATATCTACAAATATTATTTATTTTTCAATAAATCTACAAATTTCATAATTCATTTTCTCAATACACATCATTTTTTAATCAATAATAGGTATGAGGATTTATGTCTTGCATTGGGCATTAGATTCTTGGAAAAAAAATGGTGCCCACTATGCACAAATAAAGTTCTGGAAATTACACTAATTTGATTTAGAAACTTCAAGCTTTGAAACAATTCAACATTATCGTATGAAAAAACAACTCGTTGCAAAAAATTATATTGATATACACTACAATTTCCAGCTTCAAAAATTAAAAGTAAGAGATGCAAGCTATAGAAGACTATTTCAATATTTCACTCACCTCTTGATTTTTTTCCTAAGGTAAAACTCACAAGTTCTATTTCATCATGAAAAGGAAAGTACATTTTGTAAGTGCTAAACGCACACAAAAATTACCCTTCACAAGGCATCAAAACATTTCAGAGTACTAAAAATCACTAAGTCTGAGACAACTACTAGCCCTGAGGGCATACTGTCCCAATATTATAAAAAATAGCAACATTAAGTAGTCTAACCAAGTGCAAACTCATCTCAAGAAGCTAAGAAAGTCATGCCTTGGAGCATATACTATATTTTCAATAACATATCATAGCAGGGAAAGGTACAACATGTTCCCATATACACCAAAAAAGGCTAGAAGCCACAAAAAGAGATTGTCACAGCTCAAAATAAAACTGGATCAAAGCTGGAATGATTTGAAAACCTCCATGAACATTTGCATAAGCTAGATCAGAACAAAAATTTTGAAACTTGGGCTAGAAATGACTTCAAAGTATCCATGAATAGTTGCATAAACTGGGCTGGAAATAACTTCAATATCTCCATGAACAACTGCATAATCTAGAACAGAACTGAAATTCAAGGAAATTGTGCATGAATAGGCCTTCAGACAGCTGGAAGCTTCTCATCTGCCTTGTCTTCCACCTCAAAAACAATAGAAGAATAAAAAATCAGAGCCTCTTTTGATAATGAATCATCCTGCATATTAAGTTCTCTATAAACATGAGAATAGGAAACAAAAACCAGCTGAGTTTCAATTTTTTTGATGTGATCATATAGAGAAAGAAACAAATTTCTAATTCAGTTGATAAAAATCAAAGAGTCACAAAAGATTTGCAAGTGAGATACATTTGTACTAACAACACATTTAATCATAAGAAACAAAGCTGAAAATTCTGCAAAGTTGTTATAAGTTGGAACCATTCACTAACCATGCTTTGAACCTTATAAAATGAGTGTCATAAAAGTATAATATACCACCAACACCAAAAAGAACTGGATCACCTTGCAAGGCACCATCAAAGAATGATGGATTGTACATTATGTCTCTCATGTGGTGATGAGAACACTAACTTTTTCCAAGCCTTTTCCAAAGGTAGGAAAATGGCTAATACCATTTGGGGTTTAAGGGATCGAGCTGGGGAGGAGGTATCTTCTTTTGAAGGCTTGGCCAAGTTGGGTACTAAACATTTCTATGAGTTATTTAAAGTGCGAGAGGGTTCATCTATTGTAGAAATTGTTCAGGTGGCTCGAATATTCCCTCGCTTTGTAGAGGAGGATGAGGTTGGTCCCTTAATGGCAACTATAACTGAAAAAGAACTATTAGAAGTTCTTAACTATTTCCAAAAAGGGAAAAGTCTTGGGCCTGATGGATGGCCTATAGAATTTTATTTGGGTTTCTTCGATGTAATTGGACCTAATGTACTAAAGGTGGTTGAGGAATCAAGGGTGAATGGTCACATTCATAATCCTATAAACTCTACCTTCATAGCTCTCATTCCAAAGACAGATAATCCCTCCTCCTTTGAATATTTTCAGACTATTTTGTTATGCAATTGTATGTACAAGATTATCTCAAAGGTAATCAGTAGAAGATTGAAGGCGATTTTATCTAAACACATTTACTATGAACAGTTTGGTTTTTTGGAAGGAAGGCAGATCCATGACGCCATTGGTGTAGCTCAAGAAGGCCTTTACAGTATAAAAATGAGGAAGCTCAAAGGAGATGTGGTGAAAATTGACTTATCTAAAGCATTTGATCAGGTAAACTGGTTGTATTTAAGAATGATTTTGATTCATCTGGGGTTTGGCTTGGATTTTACCAATTGGGTGATGGGTTGCATGACTTTGGTTTCTTTCTCCATACTCAATTGTTCAATCTCTTCTTTTTTCCAAGCAAAAAGAGGACTACGTCATGGTTGTCCTTTGTCTCCTTTACTCTTCCTCTTAGTAGCAGAAGGGCTCAGTCGATTTTTGGCGGGGGGAAAAAATGTTGGGAGATTCACAGGTATAAAAATTTCTAATGGGTTGTACATCACACACTTACTCTTTGTTGACGATATCCTAATTTTTTGTGATGGCATGAAGAGAGAAACTGACATTTTAATTGAGGGTCTCACCCTGTTCAAAAGAGCAACGGGTATGCGGGTTAATGAACATAAATCTAGTATTCTCTTTTCTCTAGTTGAGGTAGATGTTATTCAACATTTCTTGGATCAATTCCCTTTCCAGTTGCAGGGGATGGACGAGGGACTGAAATATCTAGGTTTCCACTTAAAACCCAATGATTATCAAAAGATTGACTGGCTGTGGCTTTTGGAAAAATTGGAAAAAATATTGAAGGTTTGGAGTAATAAATGGTTGTTTAGGGCTAGGGGAGTAGTACTGACCAAGTCGATACTGGAGGCAATCCCATTTTATTGGATGTCCCTCTCTTGGATTCCAAAGGGTATTCTGGAAAAAGCTAGAAAAAAGTCTTTCTTTTATCTATGGAGGGGAAAGAAAGAGAATCAGGTGATGCCATGGGTCCGTTGGGAGAGAATTGCAAAACCGAAAGCTCTTAGGGGTTGGGGATTAAAGAATATTTTCCTATTTTCTAAATCATTAGCAACAAAATCAGTGTGCATACTGATTTCCACAAAAAATTTATGGACCAAAGTAGTCATCTAGAAATATGTGGCTCCACTCTCTTTGTTGGAGTGGCTCAGGCACCCAGGACTACGGGCGACGAGGATCTATGTTATGTGGAAGGTTGTACTAAATTCTTTTGAAGTGGTTGGGAATGGCTTATCCTAGCGAGTTAGGTCTGGAACCTTGTTGAGGATTGGCCGTGACCCCTAGGCTGGCAGTTCTAGAGAGCACATACTCCCTAAATAATTGTGCTCAATTTTGGATAGAGGAGGGTACTTCTATCTGGCACAGGTTGGGGAACCTCTCGCCTCAAATATTTGGCACCTATGTTTGAAAGATGGGAGAACATTGGGCTTAGTAGGGGCCAATGTATTTACTTGGGACTAGTATATTAGTGCTCTCAAGAGAGAGAATATTTGTTTGTCCGATCAGGATGATGAACTCCTTTGGGATGGGGATCCAGGAGGGGTTTACACCCCAAAACATGGTTATGTACAATTGAATATTGAAAAATTGCAACAAGACGTAAAGTGGTGGTGGAGAAAAATCTGGAAACAAAGGTGCCCAGCTAAAGGGAAAATTTTGGTCTGGTCTATTCTGGAGAACAAAATTCCAATGTGGGAAAATCTACAAAAGAGACAATTCAATGGTCTGAGCTGGTGTTCGCTATGTAAAGAACGGGAGGAGAATATTCATCATCTATTTATACAATGTCCTTTTACCACTTTAGTGTGGGCGGAAGTAAACAGTTTGAAAAATTCCATTGGTGGATGGTAAGGGGCATCCTTTAAGGGGGCCTTGGAGGTTTGGCTCTCGCCGAGGACTCTCTAGGATATCAAGGCTTTTCCCTTCATTGTTGCATGGGAGATTTGTCTTGCTCAGAACTCCTCGCTTTTTCGGGATGAGCTCCATTCGCCACTATGTGTGGCTATCAATTGTCTTGGAATCCTTGCACACTTAAAACCGGTGGTGAGGGTGGGTCTTCGAAAAGCTCGAGGGGTTCAGGAGGAACAAATAGACAGGGAGAAGCCTTGGGCATTTTTTGATGGGGCGGCTTCGAGAGACCACTTACTTTGTGGGGGGGTGGTTGTTTATACTTATATTTACATCATTTTTTTCTACTCGGGGCTGGGTTGGGAGCTGGTACAAACAATTTCTCTGAGATTATGGCTTTAAAACTGTTACTTTTATTTGTTGTGGAAAAAGGTTGCAAAACTTTACAAGTTTTTGGGGATTCTTTATTAGTCATCAATTGGGTGAACCGGATTCAAATTTGTCATATTTCTCGTCTTATGCCTATACTTGAGGAAGTCTCGAGTATTATCACTAGTTTTGACTCTATATCTTTCTCTCACATCTACAAGGAACAGAAAAAAATGGTTGATAGGCTTTCCAAAGAAGCCTCGCAGTTAGATTATGGTAGCTGACACATAACTGAACATTCAGCAGGGGGCAGTGTTGATTACCACAGACCTTTTCATGATGGTCTACTATAGGAGAGCTTCCTCTATTCTTGGAACTCTTAGCAAGACAATGGCGTTTACCTATATTCACATAATTGTAAATCGATATATAAGAATCATGTTTTTGTTTATTGTATATGGTATGTGAGAAACTATGACTCAGTATGTGAAAAGTGGGAAAGGAGGGTTTTTTTGGCTTTATGACAAAACTGTTATTTTTGTTGAAACTTTCAGTAATGGAAGTGACTCCATCAAGAAAATATATATGTGGTTATTTCTTCACAGTCAATATATATCTACGAATGTAATTTTGTACCAAATTAATGAAATTACGAATTATTTTTTTTGGGGGGGAAACAGTCTATTGGCAATGTCATTCACCCGAGGATAGGCTCAAAAATGAAATTGCTTAGAATGGTAGTGAATAAAGTCCAACATGTGTAGATTTTAGAACTAGAAAACTTACATCAATGATTTAATTCCTTAATGGAATGAGCAAGGACTCAAAATACCAAGTTTTTCAAATCAAAGAGCCCTCAACAAACTATTAAAGCACTTTTGGGAAGGCCTCACATGATGATTAAACAATGTTGATATTCTAATGTTTAAACAATGTTATGACCTTTGCAATCATGTTTTCAAGGCATCAATATCAGAAATGAATACAAGTGGAAGACTAGAACTCTATGGTGCTAATGTAATTTAAACATTAAGGGAATATGTTTCTTCAAACTATGCAATCTTACCTCAAAATAAAACAATTGCAAAGCCTTTTCTTCAAAATTCAACAACAAAAAGTATGTGCCTTCTACAATTACCTAGAATACATATATTCAACATCATTACATTAGGTTAGCAACATCCGATATAGTAATAAAAATAAAATTGAGAACAAATTTATGACATCCAATATTACAAAGATATGAAGACATCCTATATGTCAAACCTTTCACATTAACAACTTGAGAGTTTTCAATTGTCCCAACATGTTCCAGAGGAGGAAGATCAACATGAGAAATTCTTGCATCTGTAATGTAACGATGCAATTTTGGTCAAATTCCATCGTAGCATCAAATAAATTACATTATAGTATCCAAACTTTGGTTACATCAAATACACCTGGCATAGTAGGAGAACTAGAATGGCATTGTATCTGTCTATGTTCTCGGGTTGAAGCCACAACTGTGGAATGTTGCACATCTATAATCATCATAACACTACAAGTCAAAAATGAGGATGGGTACACAAAAAATCCTAAACAAATAAATCTTCTCACTCAATCCAACTTACCGGGGACAATAGCAGATGCATTGTTTGAGCGAGGACGTCCTCGTTTGTTGACAGATTCAAACTGGAATGGTTCATATTCAGAGGGATGGACATTTAAATCAATTTCTAAAACTCTATTTCTTTTTCTTCTTGACCTTTTATTGGTAGGGCTGAGGAAACTCTTCTTTTTCTTGAGAGATGACTCAAAATCACTCAGCCCAAGTGTGAAATTAAAATCTAATATGTGTTGATTATTGGCCTCATCCAACATCCTTTTAATCAAGTCCACCATCTCTCAGGTGTTCATTAAAGTAGCGGGAGGAATATTTTGAAGCACATCTAGGTATCCCAACAATTCATCCCTAGCCAATTGAAGTGCCTCATCATCTTGATCAAGACTTCCAATGGCCACAGGAGTCGTGTCAACATTTGCATCAATCATTGATGTCTCCATAATTATCTTGAGAGGATTGTTGAATGCATTAGGTGTTACATCATCAAATATATTAGGCTCTACATTATGATCCAATGATGCCTTTGAACCCTTTGACAGGAAGTACAACCACTCCACCTTTATGGTATGCTTGCAGGTGTTGCCACGAATAGACCATGGTCATTCGCACACCATAAAATTCTTGCGATTCCAGGTCAAAATGTATTTTTTGTCATGATCGGTTTGAATCCTCACCCAGTATGCATGAGATATGCTTTCATGGGGCCACCAATCATCATCTAGAATTCTTCTAGCTTTCTCCATTGAGGATTCAAACAACTTCTCCTTCTTGTGGTTATTCAAATATCCTTCTTCTTTCAAAATGTCTGTGAATCTATAATACGGCTCTACATGTATCAACAACATATATAGCAACCAATCCATTCTACGAGCACATGTCTTTCTTCGATTAGATATAAATTTGGACTTCAATAAGCTATGGTATGCCTCCATAGAATTATTTGTCTCTTGATTTGCATGACGGAAATTATGACAACCTTTCACCCACATCCTTAATTGAAAGAACTAAGTTAGTGCAAAGAGAATATTTATGGAAATGAAAAAACAAAAACAAGAAAGTGGAGTATGTGAACTGACAAAGCTTATTACCCGTAACTCAAGTGCTATGAAAATAATCCAAGAACTTTTTCTCATTTGCAAAATAAGTGAAAAAATTATCCACATGCTCAACCACTAATTCAACATTTAGGCAAGAGTTCATAATATAACTTAACCTATCGAGCATAACATTTGCTTGATCTGAAGTAGAGGCCAACCTATAGATATTTTTTTTCCATGCCCTCCATACGTGCCAAATAAACAATATCACTCGACACTGTGTGGCCCTCCTATAGGATTCAATGCATTTATGTGAGATAATCTTACAAGATAAATACAAGTCACAAAAAAATCAAATGAAAGTCACCTTAAAGCATTGATTTCTGCCAATGCATCATCAACAATGAATGCATTGACTTTCTATTCGGGGTGAAATTGATAACACTTATCCGTTAGTGGCTTCAACCATCTCACAATATCAAATGATGTATTCCGATATGTCACGACCCATGCAATTGGTACCCCTCTTTGTTGGTCGTCAAAGGCCACAAGTGTGTACAATTGATACTGCGATATTCAATAAAACTCAAAGTCAAAGTTTAAGCTATCAATCACAATGAGTCACAACCCAAACAATCATTCAATCTTTCAAATTCAACTTACCCCATATTTATTGATATTGAAAGTTGAATCCATTCCTATTAAACTATCATGAGATACTTTGACCATTCGATCCAACATCCATCCAGTTTGAATGCCAATTATAAAAGGAACATTTGAACCATTAGGCTTTTGGAAAAAAAAAAGCATCTACTTGTTTTTGATACCATAGGTTAACACTCATTTCATCTTTCTTGTCAAGTTGATATTTTCCTTTCATCAAGTGGTTATAGATATTTGCAACATCTTTTCTAGTTAAGAAATAATATCTACCATGATCTTCCGCATCCATGTCAAGATGTCGTTGAATGTGCTTTTCATATACAACATCAATTGGAACTTCCATAAAAAAAAACAATTTTCTACAAAAGAGACAATTTCTCTTGAAAGCTTAGGTTTACGTAAGGACCTAGCCTACCCAAACTGGGGATGCCAATGTCACTTTATTGTGAATGTAAAGAATAAAGACCCTGAAATAGAAATACTTACATACAACACATACGAGCATGAAGATGAGGAAGGATGGACTTGTCATGTCGAACATGACAAGTCCATCCTTCCTCATCTTCATGCTCGTATGTGTTGTATGTAAGTATTTCTATTTCAGGGTCTTTATTCTTTACATTCACAATAAAGTGACATTGGCATCCCCTCTTCTTTACAAATGAGGCCCTGCATGTATTTGAATGCTTTCCTCTTTTATCTTCTGGGCCATATGAATATGAGTAACTACACTACAAATTACAACGCCTTATCACAAAATCATATATATCCATTCATGAATAATCATTTGTGATCATATATATGCCAAATCATAATATGCATGCACCAAAAAAAACAAAAACTCAGTTAGAAATGAAAGAACCATGTGAATGTGATATACTTACAGCTCATATTGTTTGTGAGCATTATCTCTTTGTCCTAGGTTTTTTTTACTGTCGGTAATAAAGTACAAGGAGCATTGGGATTACTTTCCTCCCCTCTAATAAAATCAAGAACTCTACCTAAAAGGATTCGTGCAACACGATGAAATAAAGGACTGTCTCGTCTATATACTTCAGTTCAAGTTAAATCTTTGCTAGAAAACATTGACTTGTCTTTTGGGTCTTGGACCTCAAGGCCCATTACAATCTTCCATTTTTTTTTGTCTACCCATTTTGAATGGATACCTAAAAACCATGTGGCCACCCATTAATAAAATTGTATAGTGACATATCAAATATTTTAACACAAAGAAGTGTCTGCAAGAATACTGAGTGGAAAAATAGGAAACACCATCGAAGTTCAATTCCTTTTTCGCTTGTTAGATCCTCTTGATATTACAATGGTCAAATAATAGTTCAAATTTCCAAAGGCATAAATCCCTCATACAAACTCCAATTTAAGTGCTATTTGGACCGTCGGAAATATCTGACAAGTAGAATAGCATTGAGGGGTCGTGAACTAGAATTGTGAAGTTTTAACCACAAATACTTTCATAATGCCCAAGACAAACTTTGAAAGTTTTAGGGCCCCAAGACACCGAATCAGGATCAACCCTAAACTAGACTTTACATGTCCTTAACTCTATTTTATACACCAAAAAGTACCCAAAATGATGAAAAAAATATAGAATGATCCATGTTGGAAAATACCTCCCCACTTCGAGAGGATGTGGTTCCTCAAAAACTTTTATTTATGTAAGAAATGGGACAATTAAGACTCCCTTTATGTTGGTGTTCTCTAAAATAGCACACACCCATAAATATGCTTGTTTATTTAAAATTTAAAGATAAAGAACCTCGTGTGACCATCTTACATGCCCTTCAAATGCCTTCTTGCCACACAAAGTGTTGTTTTTTAGAGGAATTGGCAAATTAAATTGTCAAGTACATTTTTAGAGAAACAAAGTTAACTTTCTCAAGATTTAAAATGCCCCATTCCACACTTAAAAATGCTCTAGAACCTTTTAAATTGTTTGAAAAACATGTGACCAACCATTTATAGACAGAGAGGACAAACTTGTAAAAAAATCAAACTAATTATATGATAGAACTTTACAAAAAAATTATTTTAAAAAGACAAATGATTTTACAATCATTTTTTGGAGTTAGTGGGTATTTCAATGGACCATATTCCTCTGTTCGGATACTCCCTAGATGCACCTGGCCACCTCTTACCTAGGAGGCAGGAGTTGAATAGGATCATCCGAGATGACATTTACAAGCAGTTTGAATAGGTCAATTAAACAAACCCCAAGGGAACATTAGATCCAAAGATGGCCTTCTATGTTGAGTATTGTATGGAGGCAAGAGATAGACTCATCATCCGACCCCCATACACATCTCAATAGTTGGTGCACTTTATTTGAATTCCCCTTGGCTAGTTCTATGTGGGCTCATATTGACTCTAGGTTGAGATAGATCACCACACTTCCCAAACGAACAAGATTTTCCAAGTGCCCCATCTTCGATAGGTCAAGACAGCAGAGCACTTGATATTATATTGCCCCATCTATTAAAAGACTTGTGGGAAATTCTATTGTTTATTTTGAGGAGCTCAGACCCTCTCCACTTTCTCCAAGCACCTATAGAGATGCCTAGCCTTACAAATGTAGAAGGGATTCAAGCTCTGTTCCCATGCTCTTGAACCTCCTCCTAGACTAGATTCCACCCAGAGGATTACTTCATTCTTTATGGTGCTCCCATTAGCTAGGGGCCAAGAGACAAATTGATAGTAGCATTATTTTTTACTCTATATCTATGTCAACCAAAAGGATCATCACCCCTCCCCAATGACCTCAAAAACATTTCCAGACTAGATCCATTACCAACAGACAAAAATACCATTTAAGATTAAACAATGCTTGACCCCTTTCATACAACAACTCAGTGGACATTTTGGATTCTCCCCCAACTCTTCTTCTCAACAACATTCGATATTGAGTTTCATTCATTCGTCCTTAGATGTCTTGAGAGATGGACTTAGTGGACCATGAAATAATTGCATCATCATCATTATTTTCTTTTAGCTTACAATCAAAGCGATTTTGATGGAAGTGTGAACAATGTTTTTGCACTTATGTTTATCTCATGGCTTCCCATGCTTCTTGTTGAATTCTTTGTTACAACGTAGTGGTCATCTTACAACGTATACATGTCCGATTGTGTTATAAGGTCTTCTCTCTATCACGTATTTTAGCTTTTAGCTTTTGAAAATGTAAGCATTTTTACCAACTCTAGTTGGGATTAATTATCAATCTTACACTGTATAATTGTCTGATTGGGTTACAAGGTTTTCTCTCTATTGTGTGTTCTAGCATATAGTTTTGAAATTTTCATTATTGAAGCTACATTTCATTGGGATTATCTATCAATGCATTTTCTACCTACTCTGGTCAGTAGTGGTCATCTTACAACGTGTACCTGTCCCATTGGATTATAAGGTCTCTCTCTATGTCTATAACGTTTTTTAGCCTTAAGTTTTTGAAATTTATTTGGGGAAACCAAAGTTTTCAAATCAGATTTAGCATTGCAGATTCCAGGGAGGATAAGGGTATTAAGAAAGTATACAAATTGTCTCAGCATTGGATCCAATGTTGGTATTTTTACTCCTTTCCTATAGAAGGAAAGGCGGTTTGCATACTCGAATCTTTGGCCTGATGATGTAACAAAGCTTTTGTCCCGCTGATGTAATTTCCATGGTGTTCATATCTGAAATAGAAGATGAATGTTTATAAGGCTTAAGGCTGAGGGTTAGAGGGTCACGATTTATTACCAAATATAATTATCAGTTTGTATTGCTCTAGGGGTTTCAGTTTACTAATTATTACTTTAGGATCCTAGGTTTAGGTTTCATGTTTAAGGATTCGCTATTTATGATGATGGCGGGGATGGTGCAGAGTTTAGGATTTACTATAAAGTTTGCAAAGTCTTGGCATGATAATTTATTATTTTAAGTCTTAGCATTAGTTGCTAATTAAACAAGCATATAGGAATAAACATCTCATGCAAATATCTAGTTGAATTCGCATGTTTGTCTTCAGGGAACTGGGCATTGGAATTGTACCAAACAATCCTCTTGGTAGGGGATTATTCTTTGGTAAAGCAATTGTGGAGAGAATATGCAGATGCATTAGACACAGTGTGAGAAGATGCATTAGACAGTGCAAATATCTCCATTAATCTACTAACCTTATGATTATCGCAAAGCTCTTTTCAACATCAATCTATCATAGAACTCTTTTCAATATCACAGAGCCCCTTTTAGCCTCAAATAACCCATGTGACTGACACAATGTGAGCAGTAGATGGATAGGTATGAGTTGGGGGATGAATTGGGGTTGGGACAATTTGGTAAGATCGGGTATTGTACAGACAAGGTGACTGGGGAGGTTCTGGCGTGCAAATCCATTGCAAAGGACATATTGGTGAAATCTGAGGATGTTCGGAGTGTGAAATTGAAGATCGAGATCATGACTAGCCTGTCTGGGTGTTAATGTTTATGCCATTATTATAGTTCTTTGCATTTCAATAGATAAGAGCATCATAAGAACAAGATCACTGAGAAATACACATTCACAAGAGACACAACATTTATCCTGGGAAATCCTCTAGGGGAAGAAAACCCAGCAAAAACTTCCTTATCATAAATAGCTTATGCAATTTTCAAGAGATAACTCAAACCAATACAGATAGTCCTCTCCAAGATATGTGCCACTCTTTTTCTCCTCTCTCCAACTAGTAATTGCATCTTGCCTTATAAGAGAATGAGCAAGTGAGTTGTGTGTTAAAGTGAGGTGCTAGCCTCCTATATATACAAGACTAGCATGTGTGAAAGGGTTTCACTGGTAGGGCAAACCTCTCACTCTGGGTGGGTAAACCAACCTTTAAATTAATTTTGGGTCTCAATAATAACTGTTGGGGCCAACTTCTTATTCTGCCCATTATAATTGTCCGATGACCAATCCGCAAAAGGGGATTTGGTCCTAATACAATTACCGACATGATTAATCCACAATGCGGATTAATCCTAATAATAAAATAACAATAATAATAATAATTCTCTTCGCAGTTACATTATTTCAACACTCCCCCTTAACAAGAAGGGTATTATTCATCAGCATCAGGCGAGAGAGGTCTACATCATCAGTGGCATCAGGAGGACAATATCGTCAATATCATCTTGAAACATTGGCTAACATATTTACGAGTCATCAGAAGTTTTCTTCATCGGCAGCATCATCATTCTCAAAAGAATGTTATCATCATCTGCATCAAATATGTATCACTAAAAAAATGATACCTCATCACAGCACTAGGCTGACAGCACTACACTGGCTCAATGTCACAGTTGTTAAGTTGGTAGCTCAGTGTCAGTCACATCTTGCTTTACGTCTAACAACTAGGTCAAAAGCAAGGAATATCATCATCTCGCTTTATGTCTAACAACTAGGTCAGAAGCGAGGAATCACAATGTCATGTTTTACATCTAATAGCGAGGTCAGAAGCATGACTCATCTTGATTTACATCTAACAACGAGGTCAGAAGCAAGGAACACATCAACATCTCGCTTTACGTCTAACAATAAGGTCAAAAGCAAGGAATCATATTGCTTTACGTCTAACAGCTAGGTCAGAAGCAAGGAATCCACAGCGTCATGCTTTATGTCTAACAGCGAGGTCAAAAGCAATGACTCATATTTCTTTACGTCTAATAATGAGGTCAGAAGCAAGGAACACACAGCGTCATGCTTTATGTCTAACAGCGAGGTTAGAAGCAATGACTCATCTTGCTTTACGTCTAACAACGAGGTCAAAAGCAAGGAACACATAGCATCATGCTTTACATCTAACAATGAGGTCAGAAGCAATGACTCACCTTGCTTTACGTCTAACAGCGAGGTTAGAAGCAAGAAAAATATATATACTCCCCCTTTCAGGGAGGATCCTTTCAGACTATACCAAGATTATCTCGAAAGTGTTCAAACTTTACACGAGATAGAGGCTTAGTCAACATGTCAGCAACCTGTTCATCCGTGCTAATGGACTGGAGCTTCAAGGCTCCAATTTGTACCATGTCGTGGATGAAATGATAGTGGATCTCTATGTGCTTCGACCTGTCATGGAATACAGGATTCTCTATCATCTTTATGCAGCTCTGATTGTCACATAGAATCGTGGTTGCTCTCATCTCCAAGTCAAATAGGCTTGTTAGAAACTTTCGAAGCCATATAGCTTCGCAGCTAGCAGAACATGCGGCAATGTACTCTACTTCCGTTGTGCTGAGAGAAATACTGGATTGCTTCCTACTCTACCATGAGATCATGGCTAATCCCAAACTAAAATAACATTTGGAAGTGCTTTTTTTGTCTACAATGCTTCTTGCCCAATCTGCATCAGTATATCCACTCAATGTGAAGTCATGATCTCCATCATAGCTGAGACCATAATCCATTGTATGTTTAAGGTACCTCATCACATGTTTTGTATCCACTAGGTGAACACGTCTAGGTTCTACCAGAAACTGACTCAAGGTGTTCACTGCAAAACAGATGTTTGGTCTGGTGTTCGTCAGGTACATCAACGATCCAATAATCTGTCTGTACAGTGTGGCATCTATCAAATCTGACGAAGTATCGACTAGTAGCTTCAGCTTTGCTTCCATGGGGGTATTCATGGACTTGCATTCTAGCATGTCAAATCTCTTTAAGATTTCAACCGTGTACCTCCCTTGGTTAAGGAAGATTCTTTTTGGACTCTACCATACCTCAAGGCCTAAGAAGCAATGCATTTGACCAAGGTCTTTCATTTCAAATATCGCAGCAAGTCTTTGTTTACATTCAGTGATGAACTTTTCTTCTCTAGTTCAGAATAAGTCATCCACATACAGTAGTAATATTAATGGTTCATTATCCATAATTTTGAAGTAGAGATTTGAATCTTCTTTACTCTTGGTAAA
>JZKD02S0627533.1:509227-520876 GCA_000966675.3 Picea glauca | reverse complement strand
GAAAACCTAGCAAAAACTTCCTTATCATAAATAGCTTATACAATGTTCAATAGATAACTCAAACCAATACAGATAGTCCTCCCCAAGAGATGTGCCACTCTTCTTCTCCTCTCTCCAACTAGTAACTGCAGCTTGCCTCATAAGAGAATGAGCAAGTGAGTTGTGTGTTAAAGTGAGGCGCTAGCCTCCTATATATACAAGACTGGCACGTGTGAAAGGGTTTCACTGGCAGGGCCGACCTCTCACTCTAGGTGGTTAAACCCACCTTTAAATTAATTCTAGGTCTCAATAATAACTAATGGGGCTAACTTCTTATTCTGCCCATTATAATTGTCCGATGACCAATCCGCAAAAGGGGATTTGGTCCTAATGCAATTACCGACATGATTAATCCACAATGGGGATTAATCCTAATAATAAAATAACAATAATAATAAGAATGCTCTTCGCAGTTACATTATTTCAACACTGGGAACCCTAATATAGTGGCCCTGAAGGCAGTCTTTGAGGAGGAAGAGTATGTGCATTTGGTAATGGAGCTATGTGTTGGTGGGGATATTTTTGACCAATTGTAGAAACATGGGAGATATTTTGAGCCCGATGCTATAAATTTGTTCAAGCATCTCATGGAAGTGGTGAAATATTGTCATGATAATGGGGTTGTGCACAGGGATCTGAATCCAAAAAATATTCTTCTTGCAACAAAGTCTCCTTCGTCACCCATCAAGCTTGTTGAATTTGGATTGGCCACCTACTTTACAGTATGCATTGAGGCATTCGATCTGATATTTGAAAGAAGGCTTATAGGAGCAGAATTCTTGTTGTAACATTTGCTTCAATTATTTTAGATTTAGGTAGGTCTATATGTAACTTTGGTTTTCTTCCCAATAAAATGATGTTTTATCCCAAGTGTGCTATATTAATATAGTCTTGTTCTGCAGCATTTCATTTGTTCGAGTTTGAATTGTTAATAATATTTTAGCTTCATGCCTAATTCTTCTCCATTTGAAATAGGGCAGAAACTCAATGGAACTGTAGGCAGCCCCTTCTATATAGCCCCAGAGGTTTTGTCTGGAGGATACAATCAAGCAGTAGATATCTAGAGTGTTGGTAGACATATGTTCGGTGGACTAAAATTCATGCTTGACTTGAGTTTTTTACTTAGATTTCGTTCAGTGGACTAATGTTCATGCTTCTACTTGGTGGAACGATGTTTGTATCAGTGGACTAATGGTCATGCGGAGGAAGCACCTACCTGTTGATTGAGATCAATACCCCTACACAGATCCAAGTTAGAGGGAGTTGTCCTTCGATTGGTCCAACATTCACCTTCAAACTATCTATGCCTATCACGGACTGCATATTGACCTACTCATCATGTTATTAATGTGCCTCGCCAGCAATAATAACAAGCCCATGATACATGATAAATAAATTAAATTAAAGAGTGATCAATGGTTTTAAAATTGGCATTTCGATAAATGATCAGAGCGATCAATGGTTTTAAAATTTTGAAAAATTATCAGAGCTAGCATCGAGACAGAGTCTAATAGCTAGAAAAAACAAATCGTGAATATAATACCTTGCTCTATTGACTATAATCTAGCGTTCGGTTTAGAGTTCTCCCCGAGTATCCCTGACTCCTCAAAATGGTTCAGAAGCAGAGGAATGAGAAGGGCGGGAAGCAAGAATGAATGAGAGGTAGGTGGTGAATTGATGGCGGGAGTTGAATGCAGAAAACAAGATGATGGATGGTATGGGATTATGCTCACGAAAGAGACGATGACAGAATGGGAGCCTGGAAGGGGTCATGAGATGAGATGGGTAGTCGATCGGGCTCGAAGGTGATCGACAACGGGAGATGGGTAGCCGGAAAAGAGTTGTTGGCAAAGGTCCTTTTCATTTGGACTTTAGCCTACACCTTTTTTATATAATATATATTTTAATGGATATATATTCACACAAAACATGCAGAATACCAAATTAGTTGTAGAAATGTGAAAACATACATATTTGTGCTACTTGTATTTGAAAACTACATTATTATAAAGTTAGAAATGTCAATCCATAGTAGATTAATCATAAGAACATCAACCATTTAGGACACATTACATAGATATGTCAATCCAACATTTTCCAGATTACAAATATATAAATTTTTAATGTAGGTAATAGGAAGTAGACTATGAAGTGGATTGTAGGTGCTCCAACAACTTTTTGCAGAAGAAGTGTTCACAACTCGCGAAAGCACCCGCATTGCCAAATGTTGCAGTTGTTGGGTATAACCCTAGTGAATAGTCAACATCTTTGACTTAAAACTATGGTCATGACTCATGTCATATATTATTTCCCTGGAAGACCAATATTCCTAGCCCCTCTCCAACCCTAGCAAAAACCATTTCCTAGGCCTTTCAAAACCATTTAATTTCTGAGTTGTCATTTGCCAGATGCTCTTACTCGTGCGAGTCTAGATGATAATAAATTTCCATTCATGTTTTTTCTCACTTGGGTAAATTTGATCATCATTGATTCTTCATGGGGAACATATTTAATCTGCTTAAAATTCTCTCTATCAATGATTAATCTAAATACAATATAGGGATAATAGGTTACATTTCTCTCTTCTTTCAACTATCATTACAAGCATGGAACCTCATCAATACATATTTCAGACATAACAAAAACACATCACACCACAAGCTCACTATAGAGCTCAAATTTTGTAGATTCATTTGATAGTAACCTGTTATCTCCCAAAATAGAAATGCTAGGTTTTCAAATCTGAAGTCATAGAATGGGTCAAAAAATTGGTTTCTAAATTTTTTAGAGTAGATTAGATGGTCTATTTTTTCGAATGTAAAGTTGGAAAAATAGACCTTGGGGTCTTGGCTTTCAAATTTTGGAATTACAGTTTTCAGTGGTTAAGTGGGGCTTCAAAACGACTAGTTAACCACCGAAAGCCGATTGTTTCGATGGATAAGAGGCACATGGCATAAATCTCTTAACCACCGAAAAGATTCTCACGTTCAAAATTCAAAACCTTGTGCTCTCGCATGCGCCAAACATCAAGCGAGCCTATTCATCATTGCAATCCACTAAAAAGAAAGACTATTGCACTTCATAACTAAATGGATTTCACATGCGAATCATCAGCGGATCAGCTAGATCATCCACGAGTTACATGACATCATAGAGGAATGTGGAGGTGTCTCAAACTTCATTCAATTATGCATTAAGTTCTCTGATGGTTATCAATGCAAAACAGCCTGTAAACTTCTCATACCGGCGCGCATTTGCAGCTTCAGTCTCGTTCAAAGGATAACTGATGGTCGAAATTCCAATTTACAGGGTAAACTCAAGGATACAGGTGTGTGTTTCATCATCAATGGCTTAAATTCTACTTCTGTGAGAAAAGCTTGAGCAATTGGCACCTCAATTTCCGTTTATAGTCGGTTGATTGAGTTATAGCATTTGAACTTGACTTGTATTCCTTCATTTGAGTCTCATTTAATGTTTCATGCTGTTGATAAACTGAAGCACCATAAAGAAATCTATAATCTCATGTCGAGTCACACTCTTTGACTCAAGATCTAGCTGTCATCAATTATACACATAATTCCTGATTCTGTGGGACACATCAGCAAGTCGATGATGGCAAAGTCTAGATCTGCATTGAGAGAAGAGGTTGATGGTGATTGTATGAACAGAAGCGGCATCGGCACTCTGAATATAATGGCAAGATCAGTCTTTGTTGGGAGAACTGATTGAATACGATCACAGTGAAGAATAGAAGCGCCTGGTTTTCAGATATTTGTCTGAGGTTAAAATGCCATTTGTCCAAAACTTACTGAGGTTGAAAACTTCTTTCTTGAATACAGCTGCTGGGGCATCGCCTGACGTGACCTTTGATGGTTCTATGAAGGATGATAATCTTGATGACTCTTCTAATGTAAAGAAACGTCATGCTTCTTCCATGGATCGGCTTGATATATATTTTGGAATTTCTGAAGGACTGGATTTCATTGCAATATCTTTTGTGAAATCAGCAGAAATGAGCAAGCATTTGATGAGCTACATTGTTGCTCGATCTAGTGATGGTAAAACTGGAGAATCATTTGTCTCTTATGCTGACAAAGTGATATTTGTTGGATCTATTGTTGTTGGTAAGATGGTCATGGAAAATGCATCAAAGACATTGACCCCAGTAACACTTGAACTTGGTGGAAAAGATGCATTCATTGTTTGTGATGATGTGGATGGCACTCATGTTGCACAAATAGCTATCAGAGCTGCTTATAATCAAATGGTCAGAACTGTGCTAGTGCTAAGCGGTTCTATGTGCTCCAAGATGTTTATGATTCTTTTAAGGTTCAAGTTATCAAGATTGTGAAATCTGTGCGTGTGGGGCTTCTTTTAGAGGAAATGTGTGACATGGGAGCAGTTTGTTTGCAAGAGCATACAGAGAGGCTATAATGTTGGCCAATGATACAGACTATGGACTTGCAGAGTATGTTGCAGTTATTTCTAGATTAATGTCTAACCAGTAACAGGCTCTAGAAAATCCTTTTGAAGCTCCTAGCAGGGGATCATCTTCTCTCAACTTTCGGGCATCACCATTTGATGGATTTGGACCCAATGACTGTGATGGAATCCATGTTTCTTCTTGTGGTCATGTCGTCCACCATGAAGGCCTTGACTGTTATTTATCATCCCTGCAGCAGAGCTATAATAGCAGGATTATCTTTGAAGGGGTGCACATTGTTGATCCAGATCAAGATGAATTTCTATGCCCTGTTTGTTGTCGTCCTACAAATTCAGTTTTGCCAATACTTCCTCGTGAGCTAGCCGCAGATATATATAGCAACCATAATATTCCATCCAAGCACCATATGTTGTCTTCGGAGGAAATCTCTATTGATTTAGGGGAAAGATACATATAGTGTTTTAAGTCATGCTTATCCATATCTCATTGAGGTTGAACACATCTGTTGAAGACATGAAGGAGATCGAAGATTGCTGAAGATTTATTTGATAAAGGTTTTGATTATCAAATTAGGACTTGATCTTTGATATTATATTAGTTCGATTTGGTTCTATTTTTAGTATATCAAATCCGGTTTTCTAGGATCTGTAAACTGTTTGTAAAGGCTATAAAGCCAGGAACATTTGATGAATAAGGGGTTCAGTTTTGGATACAGGAATCCTATATTGTATACAGGCTTATAGATGCTAATACAGATCACAGGTTTCTTTCTCTATTGATGTCAGTTTTTCCACCTTCTTTTTGTACTTTTATTTGAGTTGTCAAGCCTTGAATGATTGTTATCTCATTGTTTGGCTCATAACTGAATAAATAGTTTCTTCATTGCTTATTAGACCCTACATTGTGTACTGGTTTATGAGCAATTTGTTCTTTGCCCACTTAAAGTTATATTCTGATTATCAATCCATGAGAGCATTGGTTCATTTGTTTACCATCTTGACTGTCTGAATACCATATTTGAATTGAGTTATCCCATTGATTCATTTTACTTGAAGTTACCAAGCACCTTTGGTCTACAACCACAAAGGGTTTCTTGGAGAGCTAACATAACCAAGATGCATAAGACACTAAGTGGAAATCCATGGGCCATGCCCAAGGCTAGCCCCTTCCAACCTTTCCTCAAATTGCAACAAACTCATACTAACAATCATAATCACTTATAACAGGGAGCTACACAATGTGTCAAATCAACACATAGCATTACGTTAAATGTCATGAGACATCACATCATGTTGTCCTTTTTCACATTTGGTTATGTTCTACAAGTACGCTTGCAGACAAACATTTTTGCTCAAAAGTAAACTCGACATGGCCAGTCCATATTTTGGTTATTTATCCTCTGTAGTGGAACACCACATGAGCATCTAGGTAGCATCTTGGGAGTGCCACGAGAGCATCCAAGGAGTGTCTAGAGATTACCATGTGAGTGTCCAAGGAGATAGGTGGAGTAAGAGTGCTATTTAGACCAAGGTCTCTTTTTTTCCACAAGCACTCTCCCAAAAGCAGATTGCTTGGGAGTTTACTCCTGCAAAAATTTCCTCCAGAGCAGGATTGGAGGGGGGAGGAATGATTTTAGTACCCCTGGATCAAGGGGAAGAAGACACCTTCTATTGTGGCACTGGTGGTGCAAGAAAAGTTCGAAGAGTAAAGGCTTAGTTCTGTGAAGGAATGTTAAATTTATTAACCCAACACTCGGCAAATTATTTCCTAGTAAACCCTTGCTTCAGTAAACTTATTAAACATATTTTAACTGAATAAAAGAATGATTGAGTTTTAATGATCTAAATTAATAAATCAGTGGAATCACAATAAGAGAACCATACACATTGCACACGTAATTTTCTGGGTAAATACTCTTGGAAAAACCCCTAAGGGAAAACCAATACCTCGTTGATTTTATTAGATAAAATCTGGGCTCTCGTCCTGGGATAATGGCCCATCTAAGGAAAATACAAATTAGCAAAATAGCCTAGCCTATCACACCTGGCTGCTACTCCTTTGTTGCCACTTTTCTCCTTTCCTCAGACCCTGCCCCTGCACACTTGGATGAAATTCCTCCACCCAATCAATGATATCTCCTATCTTACTCTATTTGTGTCCACTCTTCTCACTTAGGCTACCTTTTATAATTTTGAGTTTATCCTAAATCCAAAACCCTAGATCTCTAAAGTGATTAAAAGCTAAGATTAGATCTCACCTTCACTTTATGATCTAATGGCTAGGATTTAATTTAACTCACTAATGCCAAATACTTAGGCATTTAATTAAATTAAAATCCATTAATTACAAAAGTACATTCACTTTAATAATCACTTAATTAAAGTGAATCTCCTAAGTCTTGAGATACATTAAGGATGACTTCCACATGTTAGACACAAAACTGATGTGGAAGTACTTGTCTGATGCTACAAACATCAACACTCCCTCTTAGAGAGGAAGGTACTTCTCGAAGAGCCACCTGGAATTGGTTCTTCCTCCGACCCTGGCACAATGTCACACTCATCATCCTTCACACTGACATCCCTTCAACCTTGTTGGTTAGCTGCTCCCTGAATATTGGAAGTCACAAAATTGATGATGTTATATATCAGTACCATGAAGTTCAGAAACTTTGTCGAAGGCTTTCTCTCCCTCAATGTGCTCCTAGGAGCCTTCTCCTACTCATGATCATCCATCAATGTCATCTCGTACCAACTTGGTCTCTTGACAGAAATGGAAGAGATTAACTCCCTCTTCCCATCTGAAGGTTGGCTCCCCACACTGAGAGTTTATGAACTCTGCTCACCCTTCGGAGCCTCCTCCTCCTCGTCATCTGTCACTGACATCGATCCATGATCCAAGATCCCCTTGGATCCACCTACAAGATTTCCCTGCAACCTATATTCCCTTCCCTCTCTGACACCAATGTTGAATGTTGTGTTAGGGCTAGCTCCCTCTGAATGCATGAACACTTGTCCCTTTTGGAACAAGATTGCATAATTCTTATCCTCCAGAGTTGAGACTGAGAGCATATTCTCCCTAAACTCTGGGACAGACAACACATCTACCACCTCTAGAAAACCTCTCGAATACAGCTAGAACCTGACTATCCCAACTCCCTCTATACCAAATTTGGCATGAGTTCCAAGCTCCACATGTAGATCTGAGTCCATCTCTGACCAACTGGTGAACAACTCATGTGTCCCCGTCATATCACAGGAATCCCCACTATCCACGAACCAGGCACTACCAGAATTTATGCCAGAAAGACAAGAGACTAACAAGAACTCCTTCTCAAACTTCTCAACAAACTCCTTGACTTGAGCTTTTGCAGATGTTGCAACCTGTTGAAACTTACTCTTCCCTTTCTTCTTGTTCGGACATTGTGAAGCATAGTGGCCACTCTTGTGGCATGCAAATCATTTCACTTTTCTCAAATCCTTTTTCTTTCCAGCCTGTAAATCTGACTCATCCTTGCCTAACTAGCAAAGGACAAATTCTCATCATCCCGAACATATTGGCCTGCTAGATATTCCTCTCGAATCTCCTCTTGAATGAAATCATCCCATAGCCTGTCAAAATCGGGAATTTTATCCCATGCAACGATGCCCTTGATGAATGGGGGCCATGTCTTAGAAAAACCATTCAGGGTCGTCCTCACCAACTCCTCATGTGACAAAACTTCCCCAACAGTTGCCAACCGATCACGTACCTGAGTGATATTGGTGAGATAACTAGTCACTGTATCTAATTTGTGGTCATCTTGGTGTCTTTGAGCTTCTCCCTCAACACCATCGTCATGTTTATATTGTTGTTATGAAAAAGGTTCATCGTAGCTACAAACATCTCCCTGGATGACTTCTTAGATATGTGAGGATCAAATGATCCTTCACCGCTTCTAAGATGATCCTCTTGGCTTTCACATCCTTTAACTCATGGGCGGCTAGGTCCTTTGGATCCGTAGTTGGGGTCATCTTTGTGTTATCAAACTCCCACAATCCGTTCTCCATGAGAACCTATGTGACCCTTGCCTTCCAAGGAACGAATTTCTTTGCACTGTCCAGCCTATCCTCAAACCTCAAACCTGTTGTGACCATCTCCAAATCAGAAATTTATCGAAAACACAAATTGCTGAAAAGTGTGCCTAGTCCTTTAGGCGTGAAAACTGAAGAATTTGTGCTTCATCCCTCAAGCACAAAATTGATCTCTGACTACCCGAGACCCTCTGCCTGTCGCCCGAACTTTGCTAACGACTTCTTTAGGCTACCAGAGGCTTCATAGGTTGCTTGACGGTATGCTTGTTTCTCTGCAGTTTGTCGGTTTGTTGTTGTCTTGTGTGGTTATGGCGGCCGACTTCATGTTAGCTGGCAACTGGGTCTTGTCGGCGGCTGTTTTCGGTCCATCATCTCTGTTGGTGGTTGTTGGAAGCTATTGTTGCAGCAACGACCATTGCTTCTTGCCTTCACAATGCCTACATCGTCACCTATCTGCCCAGCTCCCAGCACCTACATCGTCACATGTCTTCCCAGCTCCTAGCGCTCGCGATAGTCCTTTCCTCTACCGACGACTCCACTTCGCCCAACACCCACGACTGTTACTCATCCAGCGCTCTCACAGACCTATTTGCAACCCAATCCTCAGGATCACAGTACATCATCTATTGGCTCCCTGCTTCTGTCTACACCCCAATCCTACAGCCTATGCTTCTATATGCACCCCAATCCTTGGCTACACCTCAAGCTCCATGCCCAGTATTGCAATATGATTATTGTACAACATCTGTTGTACCACAATTATTGTACGACAATCGTACTATGTACATTTCCTCTTTTTTTTTAATTTACCCTGCAGCCTACAAAAGTAAAACTTTCTCGTGCTACAAAAATTACAACTTGTGCACTTGGTTCCTCTTCACAGATCATGCTTTGATACCATGTTAATCTGTCCTAAGTTCTAACCCAACACTCGACAAATTATTTCCTAGTAAACCCTTGCTTCAATAAACTTATCAAGCAGATTTTTATTGAATAAAAACAAGACTGGTTTTTAATGATCTAAATTAATAAATCTGTGGAAACACAATGAGGAAACCATACACATTGCACACATAATTGTTTGGGTAAATACCCCTGGAAAAACCCTTAAGGGAAAACCAGTACCTTGTTGATTTTATTAGATAAAATCTAGGCTCCTATCTTGGTATAATGGCCCACCTGAGGAAAATACAAATCAACAAAATAGCCTAGCCTATCACACCTGGTTGCTACTCCTTTTTTACCCCTTTGCCCCTTTCCTCGAACCCTACCCCTGCACACTTGGATGAAAGTCCTCCACCCAATCAATGAGATCTCTTATCTCACTCTTTGTGTGTCTACTCCGCTCACTTTGGTTTCCTTTTATAATCTTGAGTTTACCATAAATCCAAAACCATTGATCTCCAAAGTGATCAAAGGCTGAGATTAGATCTAACCTTCACTTTATGATCTAATGTTTAGGATTTAATTTAACTCACTAATGCCAAATACTTAGGCATTTAATTAAATTAAACTCCATTAATTACAAAAGTACATTCACTTTAATGATCATTTAATTAAAGTGAATCTTCTAAGTCTTGAGAGGCATTAAGGACGACTTCCACATGTTCAACACAAAACCGATGTGGAAGTACCTATCCAATGCTACAAAAATCAACAAGGGTGCTTCCACTGCCACTGGCTTCAATGGCAACGTTTCCAATTTGAACCCCCAATTTAATGGTGTTCCCTTCTCTTCCGACCCTTTAGAGACGAGTCTTTCATTCATCCACGAGACTCGTGATTGAAGGATATAAACCTGAATTGTGCTTGGAGGACAATGGACTCTACCCTTATTGTTCGTTTTTTATCCTCGAAGGATCTTTCACTGGATTTGAGAGAGAAGAATTGACTTCCTTCACTCCCAAACAAGATTTACATATATGCAGATCTAACACAGTTGCAAGTCGAAGAATTTAAGAAGGTTAGGGAGTAGGTGGTGACAATTAGGGAGGAAGGAAATTGGATCGTAATTTGTGACCTCAAGAATGTTATACATAACTCCCCCTTCCCTAAGGGCGGTCACAACCAACTGAATGACTATTTCATCTGGTCAAGAGGGGTACAACTCCTATCTCCATTGCATGTTGGGATTGTAATCGTTCCATTTTGACCTCTGTGTACTTTCCAGTTGGTGCTTTATACATGTGATGTTATTTTCCTTACCGAGACACATGAGATTCTTAAGAGAGCACTCCCTTCTATCAAAGGATATAGTTGGGTCTCAACATTTAGATGGGTAGTGCAGATATCTAGTGTAGTCCATGTATCAGGCGGTATGATTTGCCTTATTCAAGACAATTTGATATCTAAGATGTTGATTTTGGCTTTAGATATGTACTTTAAATTCTTGTGGATTCAGATTCAATAGGGCCCAACCCCTCATTGGAACATATACATTATTATATGCTACTCCCCCCACCCCTCCCCTCCATCCTCAAGCTTCATGCTTCATTGTGGTGGTGACCCTTTCCATGATTGATATCTAAAGATCTCTTATTAAACCTCTCTAGGGAATATCATTCTTTTGGGCAATCTCAATGCCTACACAAGGGTCCTATAAACATCGATCCATGATCAGGTCGAGAATTTACTTTGTCTTTATGAGATAGTCCCATATATTATTGGTATTTGGAGGTTTGTTGATGGATCCAATGCTATCATGGCATATCGGAGAAACCTTCTCCAAGTTGGTGAGTCCAGTGATCTCGTCATTCTCAATGGACTTCCTTGTTATCTAAAATTTGGCAGATTCACTTGTTTTCCTCATAGTGATGGTGCTAGTGTAGTTGATTGTGTCTTAGCTAACTAGGCCTTGATTTCTCATATCTAGCATCACTTTGTCTCTCTTATGCCCCCCGTGACTGACCATGCTTACTTGGCCTTCAATATACTACACACAACCCCTTCCTTTGTTAGAATATGATGGATTGTGCTCATTTTACCATAGACAATATCACTATTGTCACCCAACCATAGGCCGAAGCCACCCTCCGAGCACCTTAACCTTGACATAGAATCATTTTGGAAGCAAACCCTAGGCTAGATAGCCAA
>JZKD02S0627533.1:485975-501540 GCA_000966675.3 Picea glauca | reverse complement strand
CTCTGCTTCAACTTGTTCTGTCATTCTGCTCTGCTTCAACTTGTTCTGTCATTCTGCTTTGCTTCAACTTGTTTTTTCATTCTGCTCTACTTCAAGTCTTTTCCTCATCTATTACTCTTCTCTGAGTTTTATCTCACACTGTACATATTCTCAGTCTCACACTTCGCATATTCTCAGTCTCACACTGCGCATCCTATGATTTTCCCTTTCTTACAGTTTAATTCATTTTTTCATCCAGAACTTCTAACCGCGTACATTCTGTATCTTTTTCTTTTATACGCCATGCCCACATCCGTTACACTTCGCATCTTCTTAGGCAAAATAAAAACTGTATGAGCAACTGAAATGCCAACCGATCAAGAATCATGAATTAGTTTTTCTAACTGATTCGTAACTAATGAATTAATTGTGAGAGAGAACAGTAGCCCTCCGATCATATTCAAGTTTATCTGCACCGTTGGATGAACTTTATTAATCTTGCCTTTAAATTTGGTTTCGGCATTTCGGCATTCCTGTGGCCAAGTGTCTCGACACTTCATGTCGCGATCTCTGAAACTCCGATATAGATCTTTTCTGCGCTAGCTCCTTCCTCTATATGACAATGGCTATGACCAAGCGCTTATGCATAAAGTGCTTTTCACGAATTCGCATTTTGTGAATCTAGAGATGAGGCATCTAGACTCTCCAAGTCGCGATCCCCGAAACCCTGAGATGGAGCTGAGATCAACGGTCCACGATCTCAATGAATCTACGATCCAGATCTCATCGTGAGTTCACATCTCATGATTCCTTCAATAGAGGTTCTTGTCACTCCAAGTTGCGTTAGGCGAAGCTCCGAGATGGAGCTGGATCAACGGTCCAGAACAAACCTCGATCTGACAGCTACAATTAATCTCGATTTCGCATATCGCGATTTCAGTGGTTATGTTTCTTGCCTCTCCAAGTCACGATAGGCGAAGCTCTGAGATGGAGCTGGATCAACGATCCAGAACAAACCTCGATATGACGGCTACGATTAAATCGCCATTTCGCATATCGCAATTTTGGTGGTTATGTTTCTTACCTCTCCAAGTCGCGATAGGCGAAGCTCTGAGATGGAGTTGGATCAACGGTACAGAACAAACCTGAATCCGACGACTACGATTAAATCTCCATTTCCCATATCGCACTTTTGGTGGTTATGTTTCTTACCTCTCCAAGTTGCAATAGGTGATGCTCCGAGATAGAGCTTAGATCAACGGTCCAGAAAAAACCTCGAACTGACGGCTAAGATAGTTTCACGATTTCACATATCGCGAATTCAAGAGGTTAGGGAACCCGGTTCCTTTGACTTCCAGTCAACAACATGATGATCTTTCGCCATGTTTCATGCCTGAAGATGGACTGGTCCTCCTTCTTTCGAGATTTTGTGAGCCCGTTTCTCCTTGCACTTTAATGAACGTGCAGGTTCTTCATGATCCAACGATGATTGAATCTGACGCCTGAGATCTATCCTCCTCTTATGTGCGTTCTTCTTGTCTACTAACAGATCTGACGGTCCTCCTTCTTTTGAGAATTTTGAATGGGATCCAACGATCAGAAATGCTTCTCCTCCCGAGCTTACTTTGTTCCGCTTACTCTGATCTTGCCATCGATGATTCTTGTCAACAATCCTCTGCACTATCTCTTCTTAGCTTATTCGAATATTCTCTGCAACGTCTTCTCATAATGCCAATCTATTACATACTTTCTGTACTCATGCCATCTTCATTGTTGTACTTGCCATCAATGACAATCATTCGTTGTCTGTTAAATATTTGTCAACACTTCTTGCTTCTTGGAATATTCTATTCTCATTAGGTTTACATGTGGAGGTAAATACCTCCCGCAGCTACCATAATATCAACACTCCCTCCTAGCTAGGGAGGTATTGAAGGTAATGGTCTTGAGCACAAACATACCATTCACCCGGTAGCATCAACATAGTCATAAAGACTATCTCATGATTAGATCATGAGCACCATCATCACTATCAATGTCATCAACTGCATCATCTCTTGAAACCATACTCCATCTCAGTAATCAAACAAGATGTTGGATAAGTCACTCACTCCATAGAGTGACACAAGAACCATTCTTCTAATCCAGACATATGTCCTAGAAGAATAAATCTCCTGGTCCATTTTCCGTCTGGGAAATCTCTGTACATTGATCATCCATCTAGCTGATAATCATTTCCAACACTACTGATAGTGTTCAAGGCAATCAGAACAATATCATTCAATATAGCACAACTGTGTCTATCCATAGTAGTACACAACTACAATCCATTGGTACACTACCACACCAAGTGACGTATAGTCACAATCAGTGGAACACATCCACGACAGTAGCATACATCTATTGTCTAGAGACATACAGTCTCCATAACAATTATCTGATACCAACCTGCAGAGAAAAACATTGTTATGATATAAACTGAATCATCTGGGCCATTCTTCCACTCACATTTGTGAGCTCTGGAAGAGCATCTGCCCTCACAAGGTCAAACATCAATGATGAGCTATCTGGACTATTCTTCTCAAGCAAAGAAGAATAATTGTCTTGATTTTTTAGCCTGGACCATTCCCTATCCTGGGCCATTCCTCCAGCATTGAACAAAGTGCAACCTGGAGAGAAGGAGTTTGCCCTAGGGAAAGCCTGTCCTTGATTGTTGACCCTGGAGCATTCACCTATCTGGGTCATTCCTCTGGCACTAAACAAAGTGCAACCTGGAGAGAATGAATCTTCCCTAGGGAATGACTATCCGGACCATTTCCTAAGGAAGTGACTATCCGGACCATTTCTTAAGGAAATGATTGTCCTGCGCCAACCTCCAAAATGGACAATTCTTTGAAACTGCTCACAACTGTGAGCTTCGAAAGAATGATTGTCCAGCGAGGTGGACTAGTCTTCTTGACCACTACTAAGAGTGACCATCAAGAAGAGAGATTGTCCTAGACCATTCCCCATGTTAACCACAATGGGAGATCATTGTCTATGGTACATCAGCAATCCATCGAACCATTTTCCGCACTGGAAAATGCCTGTACGTCAGAAATCTCAAACCACTTTCTGAACTGGAAAGGAACTGCTCATCCTGGACCATTTTTCAAACTGAAAAATGATTGTCCATAAATCAATAACACATCAGTGATCCCTCCCAAACTGGGAGTCATCTCTTCCTCTTTCAATAAGGAAATCGTCTCCACGAGCTCTAGCTTGAGTACGCAAACTCTTTAACCTTGGACAGAGGCTCTACCAAAATGTTTGCTTATCTGCTCATCTGTGCAGATATATATATTGAAGAACCACTTCTCTTCTCTGGACTTCATCACGGAGAATGTAATGCTTGATCTCAAATGTACTTTGGTCTTTTTGGAACACTAGTTTTCTCTAAAGGCTTCATATAGCTCTGATCAATATAGTATATCATTATTGGATTCATCTTTTGTTCCCTGCTAGCTCATAACATCATGGTGAGGCTCAAATTGGAACATATCCATGTGGCACTTCTTCTATCATCATGAGATCTTTGTCATGGACTGGCAATCCATCATTCTGGAGTTTTGAGTAATCATTATGATATAATATAAAAGGTTTTCACTATGCTTTTGTTGTGCATTGGAGGTTCTCCACCAAGTTGTCTTCTTTCATCTGCATGAAAGGGTCGCTTTCTAGTATAACTAAAATCCTTGAGGTTTCTCTTCATATGCTCTTTGTTCAATTATTCTGGAGAACAGTCTTTGTCAATCCCATGGATATTGCAGACTATATAATGGTTCATGTAGAGGTATGTCTGGTTTACTGGAACAAGCAATCATCATAGTCTTCTCCCTCCATCTGGGAGAACCTCTAGTTATATATCTCGCAATGCTTACATTCATATGTCTTTTCATACATTGTTCTCCATCACAACTTTCATTTCCTCTACTTGATTGCTTTTAGTGAGTTCATATCAGGCTGATAGTCTTGTGATTCTCGATACAATGACTAGTTGTTTTGTCTTTTCTTTCTCTCTTGGAATCTTCATGTTCTTCCTCATGTTTTTCTTTTTCTTTTGAGTTCATAGAGTTTTCTATAGATTCCATGCCTTGAATATTCTGCCTTCTTCCTTTCATCATAGGATCATAGATGTGGATGGACAACCAAGGATACTTTTGAGGCTTCTTTTTGTTTTCCGGAGAAGACTTCTTCTAAAGTCAAATTGAACATGTACTGCTTTTCATGGCTGCTACCATGGATATATACTTCATCCTCTTCAATGGATCATAGGATTAGCTCCCTCCTAATACTTGCTTTATGTATGAATGCATGCTCTTCTTTTGGTAATATATAATTGGCTCCCTCCATCTAGGAGAGTCCACACTTATGTTTGCATCCTTGTTGCCTTCTGCAAAGTGTCACAAATATTTTTCCCATTTCCTCTTGATTGCTTGACTTCTTTCTCTCTTTACTTCTTCTAGGTTTCTTTCTGATTTCAGCTTATCTTGCAGCTTGTCTTATAGTCATAGTGATAGAAGTTTGTATCTTGTTGTTCTTCCATAAGTATAGTTTCTCTTTGAACATATTATCTTCTAAGAAATAGATATGCAAGATGTGTACAGAAAACATGGTATGTACAAGAACTATGAAGAGTTTTGTTTACCTTGTCTTAGAAGAAGAAGTTTGTTTCATCCTGCTTAGTATTCTTTGAAGGTTCCTTTTCTTCGGCAACTTGATTCTTCATGTGTCTCCTTCCTTTTCTTTAGCTCAAGACAATGATTCTTGTAGTGGCCATATTTTCGACAGTTGAAGTATTGTATTTCTAACATATCTTTCTCTTGATTTGGCTTCTTCCTGGAGCCAAACTTCCTTTTATTCCTGAAATTCTTGAACCTTGTTGTGAAAGCTTGATCATCGTATTTATTTTGGGGTTTCTCTTTTGCACTGATCCTTGATTCTTCTTGTGCACAACAAGTCCAAAGTTCTTCAAATGTAGGATACTCCTTCCTTGTGTTCATGCTTGCGAGAAATGCATCCCATGTCTTGGGAAGACCATTGAGTACTATGTTTACCAATTCCTTCTCTGAAATGATCTCTTCAATATATTGTAATTGATCTCTTAACTGAGAGATTCTAAAAACGTATGATGTTATTATGTCATCATCATTCATCTTCATGTCACAGAGCTCATTCTTCAGACTCATTATTTGTCCAATGTTTCTGACTGAGAAGAGGTTTGTTAGGGCATTGTGCATCTTCTTCGATGAGTCAAGATGGGAGATGTAGGGTATAAAGTGGTATTTTATAGAGTCCACTATGATACTCATTGCATTGATGTCACCGTCTTTGAACTTCTCCATCACTGCAACAATCTGTGATTCCTTCTCTTTTGCTTCTTCAATCTTTGGTTCCACGATATTTCCTTTCACGATATCCAGCACTTTATTCTTGGCAAGGATGAGGTCAATCTTTGTCTTCCATGCTTTGAAGTTAAAAGCTCCATCTAAATTGTTTTATGACTTCATAGAGTAAGTCATGGCTGCTTTGACTTCGTCAACCCTAGATTTGACAAAAAACTCAAACTTGATGTCTTGGTTTGTTGAGAGTACCAGGAGATGCGCTAGGCTAGGGTGCACTAGTCTATCCAAAAATTAGGTCGATCCCTTCACTTAAGGTGCCTCAATGAGAGGGTTAGAGTTTCTACAAATGCACCTGCTAGTAACCCTAGTGGCATTGATTTAGTAACTTCTCCTGCTAGAAACCCTAGTGGAAGTTCTTCAATGAGATTAGTATCCTTATGGTTATGCTCCCTTCCAGTGGTTAGACTGAATGAAAGAGGTGTGGGCCCATAACCTGTTAGAATATAATGGATTGTGCACATTTTACCATAGACAATATCACTATTGTCACCCAACCATAGGCCGAAGCCACCCTCCGAGCACCTTAACCTTGACAAAGAATCATTATGGAAGCAAACCCTAGGCTAGATAGCCAAACAAAGGGTGGCACACCTTTCTCCAAGGATAGTGCACCAATAAAGAGTTGATCAGAGAGTCCAAACCATAACCAAGAGATAGTCCAAGACAAAACTGAAATCTGCTAGCTGCAATGGCAACTCTCCTCCAGACTTGCGCACAAACTGGCCAACTGTAGTGTGCACAAGTGTTGCTTCTGCAGTTCTGAGAATGCCTGCTAGAATGAAGACTGGTCTCCTGTATTTATACTAAATCTGGCAAACTTCTTGGTCTAACTTCTCATTCTGGGTACTAATTATTTAGTATATATTATTTCCTTTAGTCGACTTCTTCTCTTGGAAGCTAATAACCTAATACAATCATTCCCTGGAGCCGACCTGTCTTCTAGGGTTTTCTTCTTGCTTCCCAGAATATTCTATTCTCGTTAGGTTTACATGTGGAGGCAAATACCTCTCGCAACTACCATAATATCAACATCCTCCCCTTCCCTCACTAGTTTACTTGATAACACGCATACTATGATTCACTTTTGCATTGATTATGTTGATGCCTACACCTCTTACCACATATTATCAAATGCCTTTTGGTAAGTCACCCTAGACTCCTACCCTAATACCACCCATCACAACAAACTTATCCACTCCCATGGTAATTTCCCCATGAATTGTCAATATAACAAATAAAAGAAGACCATGCATAAATATCTTCATTTTGTCCTTACTCATGGCCCATCCTCCATTCCATTTGCACGACATGACCATTGACATGTCCTTCGACAAAAGAAACAAGGATTTCTTTCTTTCTAGGAGATACAAATTTCTTTTGGCCATTTGCGCTTCTCCCTAAATCCTTATGGTATAATCCCCTCCCTAAGAAAACTTCTCTTCTATTTGACATTAACTACCATTCTTTGATTTAAAATTTAACATATTACAACCCTTTATGACTTATCGACTCAACTTATTGTTATCATTACCTCTCTCCCCACCTCATGCTACTTATTTTCTCCAAGATATATTAAGAGCGTTATTGGGGCCTTGAGCGCTAGTAGGGAAGCTTATGGGGAAGGCCGCCAAGCTAAATTGCTCAAGCACAATCTTGATTCTCTTACATTCTATATGGTTGATTTTTTTCAATGTTGTATTTTTCACGGGTCCCCCTCATCCTGTTCACAGCACATCATCCACTCAATTTTTAAATTGAGCAACAACTTTGATCGAAATATTTATAGGACTATCTTGCTTGGGCATAATTTTGCCAAACTATCTTTTATGATTTTGAATATATGGATCCAAGAGTATCTAGAAAGGAATAAACTCAAAGCTAAAGGACAAGTCAATTTAAGAATGGTTTATAGATTGTTGACCACTTATTTACACATTGTGCTATCATTGAGGAGGCTAGACTTTGGTCATTCAAAGTCTTTTGTTATTTTGTGGACTTCCAAATGGATTTTGATTCAATCTCAAGAGAATCCTTGTTCCAGATATTATGGGATGTTAGGATCTTCGATTCTCTTGTTGCTATTATGAGGATCTATGGGATAGTTATAGGATGACTTCATGCATCTAAAGGATTTTACGACTTCATTAGGAGCACCATTAGTGTTATACGCAAGGTGGCCTCCTATCATAGACATTATTTGGGATTTACACAGATGTGTTGGATGTAAAACTCAAGGAGAACACCCATGTTGATGATGGTTTCCTTCTACACAATGTGTTGATTGCACTCCTATCTATGAATGGTCATATCCTTTTGGTGTCCTCTCTCGAGGGCCTTCAGTGGAATTTAGACACCCTTGCTAGATTTTGTAACCATAAACATATGGTGGTAAATCTAAACAAGACCAAGGTTATGATCTTCAATACCTCTAAGAACACTCTGTTCGATTTCCATTTCTTTTTAAGATACAACAAGGTGGAGACCACTACATCATATATGTACTTGGGGGTCTATTCGAGATTCAACATCAGATTCACTTTCCAACCTTGACTAAGCAAAGAGTATGCTATGATTTTTGCTTGTGCAATCATGTTTCTAGTTATATCATTCAAGACATTCCATCAAAAATGTATCTTTATGATACTACCATCAAACCCATTGTTCTTTATCGCTTCGAAGTTTGGGGCCCTAATTAGATCTCAAATGATTTGACACATTTGGAGAGAGTCCAATCCATTATGCTCCAATGTATTAATTGTTGTAAACAGATTGTCTTGTAGATCATTATTCATGCTTAGTTTAGCACCCATCCTTTGTACCTTAAGAGCATTTTTAGTATTGTCTTTTTTCCTCACAGGATCCAAACCATGGGAAACTCGAAAACTAGACATGAGAGATACCCTATTTGGCCCTGTGTTGTTTGGAGGAGATTGTCGCCTTAGATCTCTTTGGACATAGTTGGTGGTGGTTATTGGAGGCTTATTTCCTCCTTCAGTCCATTGACATTTCTATTCAACACCTCCCTCCCTTCGAGTACTCTTTGGATGCCCATGGTTAACTCGTCCATCTTAAAGAAGAGATAAACATGGTAATCATGGATGACATATATTGATAGCACATACAGATCACATGGATCTCCCTTCCTCAAGCATGTAGTCCTTGTTATCACACAAACCCGCACTTCTTGAGATAAAGTCCTAAAACTCAAGTGAGTCTTTGGTGTAACTAAGAGGGGGGGCACTGTCACCTCACCAACCCTCTTCTACACTTTAGGTCGTCTCTTCTCCGGCTCAAGGGGGGATTCCCTAGGATAGGATTGCTGGATTTTAGGCAAATGAGTTCAAATGTGATATGAAGAGTAAATTATAGCACTAATTAAGAGAATAAAGTTGATGGAAGGACCAGAGACTAGTGTCTTTCCATTGTGCATATGGGGTCAACTAAGGCTCCTCTTTTAGAAGTTACAAGTGAAACTAAAATGACAGTTAGGTTTGACCACTTCAAACCCTAGCAAACCATCCTAGTAGCCCAACAAGTTTCAAAATGATCAAAGGGAAGATCCTCCACTAGAAATCCTCCAATAATCTTAAGAAGGGACCTATCAAGAAGAGAGAAAGAGGGTGCACCACCAACACTAGAGAAGTATCACCACACTTACAACCATTCCAAATAAAATATCACAAGGATTTAAAGAGACCACTTTACTCATCAAGTCGAATCACAAGACCATTGATCCATGAACATCCATTACTTTCAAAGCATCACAAGACAAAATCTTCAAGAGAGCGCTCTAGCTATCCATCCATAGCGTTAAAAGAAATAGACTGAGAGTTCCCTACAAAGAGTCTCCAAAATATTTTCAATTAGAGTTCCCCAATCCAACCATGAGTGATAACGAGGAAGGGCACCTCTTTATATAGAGTGTTGCTCAACTTCCTTTACAATAAAATAATATTATCTCATGTGATATCCTTAGATCTAGCCTAGGGAGGGAAAAAACAATACTTCCTCCAACTACCTAGTCAAAATTACATGAAACAATGAGGTGGTCAAGTCACATGTACAACAATCAAGTGAAAGAAACCCAAGATCATTATGCTAGGCTCAAGCATGAGGTTTATTTCATTTTAGCATTTACTTGAACCATAAACAAATGCAACTACACCATACACAAGTGTTGCAATAACCAAGATCACAAGAAGAAGTACCATGCACAAGAACATAAGAAATATCTTGGGAAACCCTTCTACTCAAGGGAAGAAAACCCATCAATCCTTTGCTATATTCTCAAGAGAAGATCCCCCAACTATAAAACCCTAATGCACACAAGAGTGTGCTTCTACAACCTTGAAACTAGTGCCCAAGAGAGGTGTGCACTTCAGCCTTAAAGTTAAGTCTGAAATTTCCAAATGACAAGTGAAGTGTGTGAGTGTGTTTCCTCAATGGGGAAATCACCTCTATTTATACTAGACTAGACACAACAAAAGGTATGTCTATTGGCACAACAGGGCTAACCACAATAACTCAGAAAATAATTAATTATAACAATAAACCTTAATTATCTTTCACATGTGGTGGGGCCGACTTGTACCCTTTACATCACAATTAGGGTTATAAGCAAATCTTACACTTAGACAATATAGCAAGGGATCCACACGCCCACTAGTGCTCATCCACTAGGGACACGTCCACCTGTGCTCAGCCACAAGAACGAAATACTCAATAGAATCATCTCGAGTACCACATCGTCTCAACTCTCACACAGAGGATAACGATACACCCATCACATGGGCACACCCAACCACTGGGGGACGACTCAACTCTCACATAGAGGAGAATGATGCCCCAACCACTAGGGGACGACTCAACTCTCACGCAAAGGAGAACGATGCCCCATCACGTGGGTATGCCCAACACTGGGCTCTCTCACAAGTCGACTCAACTTAGTCACAAAGGAGAACGTATCCTGGAGGATGTATCACGACGATGCAATCATCAACACTCCCTCTCAGCTAGGGAGGCATTATCCACCAGGCCAAGTCTCTTATGAAAGTACTCGAACTTCATCATGGCAAGCGGTTTGGTGAAGATATATGTAATCTACTCATGTGTAGGAAGAAACTGCACGTGTACTGCTTTCCTTTGCACCACGTCTCTGCTATAATGATATTTTATCTCAACGTGTTTCGATTTATCGTGAAACACAAGGTTCTCAAAGAGCTTCACACAACTCTAGTTATCATAATGAATAATGGTAGAATCCATCTCATGATCAAATAAATCTGTCAGGAGCTTGCGAAGCCACACTGCTTCGCTAACTGCCACACTCAACGATATATACTCTGCTTCTACGGTACTCAAAGCCACAAAGCTTTGTTTCCTACTGCACTAGGAAACCATGGCAGACCCCAAGGTAAAACAACAATTGGATGTGCTCTTTTGGTCCTCTACACCACTCCCTGTCCAATCTACATCGATATATCCCTGCACTCATGTCTACACTGGAGGCATATCTCGGACCATATCCAACTCTGCCTCATAGATATCTCAATACATGCTTCATTGTTATCCAGTGAGTCTGTCTCGACTGACTCATGAACTGACTAAGTACATTCACTGCATAACATATATTAGGTCTGGTGTTAACCAAATACATTAATGATCCAATCAACTATCGGTATAAATGTGGATCAATATCGCCTGAATCAGTAGAAGCCTCATCCATTTTCTTCAAATCCATCACCATCAGTGTAGGCATGGATTTGTAGTCTGTCATACTGAACTTCTTCAATATCTCCACTGTATAGTTTCCTTTACTCACAAAAATCTCATCAGTCCTCTGCCATACTTCTAGTCCCAAGAAGTAGTGCATCATACCTAGATCCTTCATCTCGAATTCAGAATTCAATGCTCGCTTGCATTCAACAATAAGGATTTCTAAACCGGTGAGGAATAAGTCATCAACGTAGAGGACCAAGATCAGGCACTCATCTCCAACAATATGATAATATAGGTTTGGATTAGCAACACTCTTGTTGAAGCCCAAACTCATCAGGAATCCATCCATCTTCTCGTACCAAGCATGAGGTGTCTGCTTTAGTCCATACAAGGTTTTCTTCAACCTGCACACATGATATTTCTCGTCATTTATCACAAATCCCTCTGGCTGCTCAATGCAAACTTCTTCCTCAATCTCACCATTGAGAAAGGTTGTCTTTACATCCATCTAATGTAGTTTAAATCCCATAGATTCATCTAGTGCAATGATAATATGGATGGAAGTGTATTGGGCTACAGGAGAAAATGTCTCATCATAATCAATTCCCTCCACCTGTGAGAATCCTCTGGCTACAAATATCGCTTTGTATTTCTCGACACTTCCATCAGTTGAATGCTTGATCTTATAGATCCATTTGGAAGTCACTACAGACTTCCCTACTAGTCTCGGAACAATATCCCACACATCATTATTCATGATGGACTGATACTCTTCTGCCATGGCATCTTGCCATACCTGCTGACCTGCTGCTTCTCCATGACAAGAAGGCTTGATATCAATGATGTGGCTCATGGCTGAAAAATAGCTCGAAAATCTCTTTGGTTTCTTGCTCTATTGGAATGTGCCTCGAGGAGCTACATGTCACTCTGCCTACTGTAGATTTCATCGAGCCCAAGCAAGACTTTTATGGCCTATTGCAATGTCTCTGGGAACATCTACTGGAGCAACTGGAGAAACTGGATCGACTGGAACAACGATTGTCTCCCTATGAATTGTTGAAGGGGGAGAAGGTATTGTCTCGCTGTCAATCTCCATATGAGATTCTCTAGATCTTCAAAAGGCTATCTCTTCCTCAAAGATGACATCTATGCTCACCTCAATCTGTCTCTGACCAGGGATGTAGATCCGGTATGCTTTCAAAGATTCACTATATCCTACAAATGTATCCTTTCTCCTGAAGGATCTAGCTTGGACCTCTTCTCCTTGGGTACATGAAAGTATACTGGACACCCAAATATCCTTAAGTGTCCAACCTCAGACTTCACTCTGGTGACTTCTTCGAGAGTCATGTTCTTCAAAATCTAGTGAGGACTCCTGTTCTTAACATAAATTGTTTTCATGGATGCTTATGCCCACATAATCATAGGTAGACTCTGATCATGTATCATTGCTTTGGTTTCCTTAATGATGGTTCTGTTCTTCCTCTCTACAACCCCATTTTGTTGAGGGTTATAAGAAACTCTTTACTCTCTCTTGATCCTTGTCTCAATACACAAATCACTAAAATCCTTGGAGGTGTATTCTGCTCCATTATCTGAACTTAACACCTTGATATTCCTTCCGATCAGATTCTCAACCTGAGCTTTGAATTTTTTAAATCTTGCAAGGACTCCATCCTTGGTTTTCAAGAAATAAATCCATGTTTTCCGAGAGTGATCATCTATGAAGATCACATAGTACAAATATCCATTCAAGGAAGAAATAGTCATTGATCCACACACATATGAATGTATCATGTCCAATATCCCCTTGGATCTGTTTCCACTGCTCAAGAAGGAACCCTTGACATTATTTCCAAGAGAAAAACCTCTGCAAACACCATTGTGTTGAACCTGTATTTATGGAAGGCCTGTTACCATCCTCCATAGAGATGGAAGGGCTCTATAATGAATGTGAGCAAGTCTCCTATGCCATAGCTCACTCAAGCTAATAGTATCATGTAACGGGGCCTGAACTGGTCGAACAGTCAACTTGTATAAGTTGCTTTCTTGAAGACCAATTACTCGGGTAGAATTCATATGTGAGTCCTTGTGCCATGCAAAAACTTTTCCTTCAGAAAAGGCAACCTTGTAGCCTTTATCCTTTAAGGAATAAATGGATACAAGGTTCATTTTCATCCCAGGTACATATAGTACCTCACTCAACTGAAGGGGTATGTCATAATCTAGTTGGAATGTAGAAGTTCCAACCCCTTTCACATTATATCTGGCATTGTCTCCAAGTACTGAAATATCCCTGATCCAATTGATCTGGATATCTACTGTTGAACTATGATTTTGGCTACTGAATCTGATACTCTGGGGGTTTTTGAATGTGTTTGAGTTACTGTGTGACGATACTTGGTGACTTTTTCATGTGTGTTCTAGTTTATTATGTGTTTTAGTAGTATAAGACAATGCATGCGAAATAAGGACAACACAACTCACTGATAAATATAATGCTAGAAAAGCAAGAAATATAATAATAACTAGAAGCAGATATGATAATCGTCAGTTAGATCTCATGGATCATCACTGGAATACAAAATAACAGATAAGAAATACTCGTGACCCAAAGAATGGGTGTTGGTTTGCGCATGCACAGATGGATCGATAAAAAACAGTCTTGCAGCTCATGGTAAGTGTTGTAGAATCCGAAAAAAATGACCTAATGGAAATACCCATCGAAATGAGCCGAAAACCATCTCAAAATATGCGCCCTAGCCTCTAGACTGGTCTCGATGACTATCAGACTAAATATACGACCTCTAGAGCTCTGGATCTCACCCCCTTGGGGTTTGCACACCTTCTGGGCTCAATGAGTGCGCCCTAGTGATTCCACCGGCGGAATCTGATGATGTATAGCTCAAAACGACTGTCCTGGTCTCCTTTGTAATGGGTCAGAAGGGCTTCCTCATATATGTCTTAGACTGTCCTCTGGAACCCCAAATGTGCTTCCCCTCAAGTTGTGCCCTAAATGATTATTTTTCGCTTTTCAGAAGATTCCACTGTAGTCAATAGGTGTGCCTTGGCTAGCTCTCTAATGGGTCAGAAGGAATTGGCCAAATCTGAACTGTCACAAGCGGTCTCACAAACCCTCTCTCAAACACTTGCACCCTCACTGGCTGAGTTGTGCAATCATTGAACTGGACACTGCAATGCACGGTGAAATACCTGGATGGTATCTTCGATAGGCTAGGGTGTGTCTCTCAACACCAAAACCGATCAATGGTGGTGATTTCCTCCAAAAATCCACAAAATAACAAGGGGGTTGATTTCCTCCTCCTCTGCAAATATCTCAACATCAAATCATAACACAATTATGAATTAGGTTGTTTTACCCTTCCTTTATAGCTTCCCAAAACCCTAATCCGTTGTTGACCTTTTCCCTAAAAGTGACTTTTACTTTATTTTATTATTCCTCAATTAAATCACTTAATTAATTAACCATTTTACCTATGAAAAGTGATTTATCCATCCTTATGGATTCTTCAGTCACTGAAAGTCACTTCTCATCATCTTAGCTTGTAATGCTCTTCCTCCCGATTCTGATGAGATATTATACTAAGAGGTTTCTCCAAGTAATATTCCCATTATGACCTTTGTAGTGAATTTAATTAAGATATGACCCATAATAACTCAAAATTACAGAAATTGTCGGAATGCAACGGAACCAAAGCCAAGTTGTGCGGAATGGATCTTGAAGATGAACAATGCAAGTCGGGCCCAATAAAACCCCTCAATATCTCTTGAACTCTTTGTCACCCCTATCTGGCTACTCTGGTAGGCATAACACTTTGTAATGTTATAATGTCCCAAAATGGGGACATTACAGTCCTCCCTACCGTAATATTGATTGTCCTCAAGCAATAACTGAATCCAACTACATATGAAACCGGGGTCCCATATCCACTTGTGTGACACAAGGTAGACTTCCCTCAAGATGTGGCCTCTCTAAGTGCTCACCGCGAATGAAACCCACATGCGCCTAATGAGTAGAATGATCAATGGCCAAAGAATCTCAGTCAACTCCCTGAGCAACCACTCTACTCGAAACTCAACTCCATCAAACACTGAACTACCAAGCACTCCAATGCTTGGATCCCATATTAGAATGTGAACTGCAATGCCTCGTGAAATATAGTCCTGTAACATATCAATACCATGAGTCTCCTGCCAATAACACACGGTCTCAACCCAAAATGAGTCTGTCCTCCAAGGTCGTACCAACCCCAACACGACCTCCACCAACTGGACATGTTGCTGCCATAGTGAGGTACTACAAGACCTCAACAAATCACCAACAAGTGATGTGCTCCCCCCAATATTGAAGCTCACTGGAAAGTCTAGCAACATCTTTGTGGATCTGAAGCTAGGATCAATGG
>JZKD02S0627533.1:472027-485925 GCA_000966675.3 Picea glauca | reverse complement strand
TTTGCCTTATCATATCTGCTCTCCCATTCTATCAACTTGTTCGGATCTGCAAGTGCTACCTCGGTTCCTTTGACAATTCTCCAAAGGTTTTTATTCATTAATTGCATTTGGATTTATATATATATATATATATATGTTGTATACTAATATATTTTATATCTTGCAAGGGACATCATACTATTCTTGTTAACATATTTCAATGTATGGGTAATTTCATATGTTAATTTGTTCTTTAATTTTAACCATGATATCAAATGTAATTGTAGTAGTTTTATATGTTGTGTTTTATGATATTATATAACATATATGTTAATGTATGGGTAATTGCATATGCAAATGCATATTAAATTTCATATGTTAAATTGTTCTTTAATTTTGTTGTATATTAATATATTTTATATCTTGCAAGTGACATCATATTATTCTGGTTAACATATGTTAATGTATGGGTAATTTCATATGTTAATTTGTTTTTTAATTTTAATCATGATATCAAATGTAATTGTAGTAGTTTTATATGTTGTGTTTTATGATATTATATAACTTATATGTTAATGTATGGGTAATTGCATATGCAAATGCATATTAAATTTCATATGTTAAATTGTTCTTTCATTGTAGTAGTTTTATGATATTATAGATGTTTTTTTGTGATTATATACTATAAAGTTTAATGGTAGTTTTATACTTTATTAATAAAAGCAATGGGATGAATGCATTTATACATAGTAGAATGCTTAAAGAGATTATCTATTATTAATTGTGGCATTATTATTATTAAAGAAAAATTTAACAATGCAAGTAAAAGAAAAACATACCAGTTGAAAAAATAATGATTTTGCATTATAAAATATCATCAAATAAATGTGTGTGCAATGCATAAAATAAGTATTTTTGTATGCGAAACAAGGGTAACAAATGTCCTATAAATGATCAATTCATTAGATGAATGAATGAATATAATGATCTCAAGTCATGCATCCCCTTGTAAACATAGAAATTAAAATTAACTAGAAACATAATAAGTGAAATGTATTTCATTTTAGTGGTTGAGATAAGTGAAATATATTTTTAGAACTTGCTTCCTCAGTTGCGAATCTTTCCACTGCAACTACATCATAATATATTTTCACATCATCATATTATTTTAATAAGGGTGCACCAAGATAGAGTGTCTTTAATACATGGACTTTATAAAAGTAATCTTTAATAAGTAGACAATGAAGGACAATTTTTGAGTTGCTAATAACATAGACCTCATCAACCTTAAGTTCATAGTACCAAGATGCAATGTGACCTTAGAGGAATTAAGCTACTTGTCATGAATAAATACTTATGATTAGAATTGTAAAAGAAACAATTAATGCAAATGACAATAACACTATACATCATAAAGTGATTACATAGTCCAAGCACTGATTTGGTGTAGTTTGTGATGGATTTATAGCCTCACAAATGCGCCTCTTTATGAAAATGGAATGAGGTATATTTATCTACCACACGAACAAAGAAACATTGGTGCAAAGGTACTTTGCTAAACCAAAATATTATCCCATTGTAGAGCAAGAAATATAGAAGATAATGACAATGATGTATTTGAATACCAAAAGAAGAAAATGACATTGCAAATTTTTAATTGCAGAACATGGATCCCGCCATATCAAACCATGCTTTGGTGGTGGTTTAAAATGAACATATGATCAATGTTGATATTTATGCATTTCTTTGTTCACCCTGCAAAGAGTTACAATTGACAATAAATAATGACAAAATCTAATGCTTAATTATACTATACAACTTACAATACCTAATTTAATATGCAATTCTTCAAGATGCTTAGATAACCACCAACTTACACTATTGGTAAAGTTATTCAAAATGATTTCTTTTCAAACCTTTAGAATCTCATTTGGATTAAAGAGTAATAGTTGTAGAAGTCTAGCTTGATCAAAATTTACTTGGTGGAACTAATTACCAAAATGACTACTACTACTTATACTGCCAATAATTTAATTTTAAGGTCACACCCAAGCTAGACACCAAATTGGTGTATGATACCCCCTTGTTTGTGGGACAAGGCACCCCCTCCGCTCAACAATTTGACTGCTAAAGTCCCATAAACAAGGGGGTCTCATACACCAATTAGGTGTCTAGCTTGGTCGTGACCTAAAAAATGGATTATTATTATTATTATTATTATTATTATACAGAGGTGTACATATCTTTCTTTTAGTCTTCAATGCATCCAACATCACATGGGTTGATTCTAACTATTACAAGTGCAAGGTTCCATCCAACTTGGTCCTTATGCAAGTTATATGTGTCCCTTCTGACTTATGAGGTCTGAATAACAATTTGTGGTTCTATATGGGTGTAGCTATCATTCACTCAACATTTGTTGTTTATTTAAGAGAAGTAAGTATACAATGTTTGTAAAGATGTTACAATTATGAGGCATCCAAAGAATAATTGTGAATACGATTTTAGCAAACAGGGTCAATGCCAATCTTTTATATTTTGATCCAATTTACAAAGTGGAAAAGATTATAATGATGAAACACCACATAAAATTAAAAAATAATGTCTCATTTGTTGGACTTCAAACTAGTTTCATTCTCAAAGAATGTTGAGTCTCATATTGTTTGTGTGCATATGCATAAGTGAATGAATATTGTTAATAATTTTATTGCATCTTTGAGAACTACATAAGTGGTTTCATCCAAATTTGTAACCGCTATTAAAGATTGTAGTGACATTCAAGAAACATGGAAAAATCACAAGAAAACTGAAGAGAAATAGTTCTCTCTTATGATCATGTTCAATGTATCTCATTGCATATTGCCTGAAAGTGGGATGCCCAAACCGGGAAAACTTAAGAATTTGAATAGCAACACAAGGAAAACAATTTTCACTTAAAAAGTAATGGGAAAAGATACCCCTCAAAAGTGGAATAAAGTAAATTTCTTTTCTTTTAGAAAGAAGGTCGATAAGTACGTAAGCTAATGAGTCAAATTCAAATTTCTAGGAGTATTCTAAGGTTGTTATTTCTATGGATCTTATATATGAGGGATTGTACTAAAAGAGTTACATTGAATTGAAGGTCATTCATGCTAGTCAACTTTAATGACGAAAAATCACTCACCATTAACATCGTTTTTAGCTTGGATATTTGATATGTATATTCCAAACTATAGTTGTCTCATATTGTATCATTGTCACTCATGCAATATTAACACATAGATTGATTGTCAACAAGGTGTGCAACATTTAATTATCGATTGTGGGACTAATTGAAGTCATGGTCTCAATACTCCACTAGAATATTTGGCCATGAATGTTGGAAGGATTCCCAAGGACTGCATTATTGTAGATGCTCGATGTTAAACCATATGGTAATGTAGAACACACAGTCATGATCAAATTGACAAACTCAAATGAAACTTCTAGTCAACTAATCATTATAAAATATTTGTCCAAGTTTCTTGAGTAAAGGAAATATTCAAATCTACAACTACCATCAATAGAGCTATGGAATTAAGTTTCAAATATATAATCTAGGTCACTGACACCATGAGAAATTATGACAAATTCTAGATATGTTGGTGCTAATTGCGATGGTTGACAAATACATTTGAAATTGTAAATGATACCATTAAATCTTCAAACTCATGGGCAAAAGTAAACTAAACTCCATAGATCTAAAAAATTCATGAAATAACTCTAACATCAACATATAAAGTAAATTACAAAATGAAAATGACAAAGTGTATTAAGAAAACATGTCAAATCCAATTTCCATTGCTAAAATAGAGAGTATGTGTGAAGTTCTAATGATAGGTAGACGTGACATCACATATACAAGGAGAACAAGAAGAAATATTTCCCTTATTTCTCCTCAAAATTTGAGTACAAAGCATAGTTAAACATGTTGATTTTTCATTAAGACAGGCTCAAGCATGAAGTTCAATCAAATTTTAGCATTTTACTTGAACCATAGAAAATCGTAATTTTACCATTAACAATTTGTTGTGGCAACCAAGATCACAAGAAGAAATACCATGCACAAGTACACAAGAAGTGTCCTGGGAAACCCTTCTCAACAAGGGAAGAAAACACAACCAATCCTTTGCTATATTCTTCAAGAGAAAGACCTCCCACACCATAAACCTAGCACACAAAAGGGTGCTCACAAAACCTAGAAGACTAGCACCTAAGAGAGGTGCGCACTTCATCCCAAGAACAAGTACTTATTGAAATTTCCAAACTCACACCTGTGTTGTGTTTCGTCAATGGGGAAATTACATTTATTCATATTAGACTGAACATATCAAAAGTAGTGTCTATTGGAACAACAGGGTCAACCTCAATAACTCATAATATAATTAATAATTATCATATTAATTATCTTTCACTTTATGGTGGGGTCGACCTGTACCATTTACATCACAAATAGGGTTACAGGTAAGTCTGACTCTTGGACAATATAGGAAGGGATCTCATACACCCACTAGTGCTCAGCCACTAGGGGCACATCCATCTATGCTCAGCCACAAGGACGTCTACATCTCTATCTTACCGTGTCACACAGGAGAATCACACTCACTAGTGCTCAGCCACTAGGATCACGTTCACCTATGCTCAGCCACATACATGTCCTACTCAACAGATCTCTTTCTCACTGTGTCTCACAAGAGAATCATCTGGAGTATCACATCATCTCAAATATCTACAGAGAGGAGATCAGTACATTGTTTCATCTCCATCTCATAGAGAACGACACACCCAACCCATGGGCTTCCTCACCCCACACAAGGGCACACAATGTTCCATCTTCGTCTCAGAGAGGAACCACACACCCATCTCATGGGCACACCCAAATCATGGGCTTCCTCACCCCACACAGGGGCACACAACGTTCCTTCTCTGTCTCAAAGAGGAACAACACACCCATCTCATGGGCACACCCAACTCATGGGCGCTCTCTCAGGCCAACTCACTCAGTCTGTGTCCTGGAGGATGTCTCACATAGTTGTAATCATCAACAAAACATTGTTTGTCTTTTGTGTGACACCAAAGAAAAGTATGTGCTATTGCTAACAGGCATATCTAGAATGCGGGATTGAAAGTACTTATGACATAAAATATGAAGCATACTTCTATAACAACTTAATGATAAAGGATGAAAAGAAACCTATTATTGTTGGTTTTGGTTGCTTTGAACAAGTTCTTTTCTCTCCTTTTATTGTATGAGCACTTAATGTGTTAGGAACATTTTGCTTGGTGGGGGAGTGCTTCATGGAAGAGAGTCTTAATGATGGGAATTTTTTCTCATAACCTACTTTTCATATATTTTGTCACTTAAACTAGGAGGGTGCACTTGTTGCATAAAACATGTAGACTGGGTGAGTTGACACTTATGGGTGCATAAAATATGTGGTGTTGAAAAAAGGTGAGTTGGCACTTGTGGGCATGTGCCTACCTACTTGGCACATGTAGAGTGATCCACTTGTGGATCCATTCTCCATTTGTGGACCTAGTCTAGGGTTGGGTTGTTAGGATATTTAGACACATAGGAGTTAGTTAAGATCAACCTGGTCTAATGTGTTGTTAGATAAAATTGTGTTTCTTAGTGTGTTTCTTTATGATGCATTAGTATGCATTTGTAGTTAGATAATCCGACGATCATGATATGTTCTCGACATAGAGTGATCCAATGACTCATATTCTCCTCAATATTAATGGCTACATTGATTCATGGCTTAACACCCGATTGGTCCATAATCTATATTTAAAGAGCATGAAGGGTCATTTGTCGATGATCGATTGTGAGAAACTCTCTTGCAATTCTCTCTGTAATATTTTTTTTTGCATTAATAAATTGTTCCAAGTGGCCACGTTGGTTGGGGCCATGGATGTTTCCCCACGAGGGTTTTACCACATTAAAACATCGATGTGTTGATATTTGATATGGTTGTGTGAGTGGTTACAGAGGTGTTTGTCCTCTATTGAAATACCTATGTTGTTGAACATGGTATCATAGTGCATTTGAAAACTCGTTCTAGTTGTAGATCAAGATCTTGAAGTTGTGTTGTCATATCTCTGGTTTTTGCCATTTCTGTGCATTTCTGGGAAGAGAGGACTATTACATTGCGTTTGGAGCACTCGTTTAAGTTAGGAACGCTTTTTTTTTCCACTCGAAAAGGTTTGTGTTTGCACAAGATACAACCATTTTAGCCAAATCTGGAGAGAGATTTTTTTTGTGTGGATGCATGAAAAAAAGTTTGTATTGAACACACACTCTAAGGTTGTTTTCAACAACAACAACAACCATCCTTCTTAAGATTATAATGTGTTTTTCACTAGCTCACTTGGTTGAAAGTTACTTTACTTGGTAAGAGGCCTTGAGTTCAAGTCTCTCTTTTGTTACTTTTTTTTTTAAATGTTCATGCATTCATTGTAAAGTGCATCTCACTTAATTATAAAAGTGAATTACTATTAAATAACCTTAATATTTTTTTTAAGTTATTTTTTCATGCAACTTTCATTTACAAAGTAACTTCATTGTAAAAGTGATTCTCATTTATTTTATAAAAGTGGGTCACTTCATAACTTATTTAAAAGTGAGCTTATAGGCACGGTTAGGAGGAACATCGCCATATGGACCAACTTCTACTTGCCACGTGGCTCTTTGGTTATCATTTATGCCTTTTTTTTCAAAAGGGCATAACTTTCAGATCCGAAGCCAGTTTTCAATGCCATTTTTTAAACAACCTATTTTTTCGAGAATTTTCCATCTAGACCATCAATTTCAACATTTAAATCCATATTCTCTACATATTTAATGTGGATTCTCCCAATGATCTTTTGCTTACCAGTAGAAACTATTTCTCATGGAAATCCCATATGGAGGATGTATTAAAAAGTAAAGGATTGTACCAGATTACCTTGGGAAAAGAACAAGAACCCACCGATGATGAAAATAAAGTCAAATGAGATAAAAAGTATGATGAACAACAATGAATAATTGGAATGTCCATCTCTCATGATTTAAAGTTTCAATTCAAGGAATTGATGGCCCAGATAAAGCTTGGGAAAATATTGGAGTTGTGTTTGGTAAACACAATATTATTTGATCCTACTAGATAGAAAATCAATGAATCACTTTAAGTCCCAATGATTTTCCTTGCATTGAATATTATTTATCTAAGTTCAAAACACTTAGAATTTTATATATATACTACAAAATAGACCTAAAGGAAGACCGATGCATCTATATTATTATTTCTAAGCTTGGTAGTGCATATTATCTGTTTGTATCTACCTTTTATGCCACTAGAGAAGCTCTAGGGAATGCTTACCAAAATCCCTCTCTTGAGTCTTTTTGTGATGATTTGATTAGAGAGAAAGATAAACTTATGCAACTTGGAGTGATCAACACTGCAAGTACCTCCAACAAAGACTTAGTGGCTCAACATATAAATACAAGAATCCCAAGAAGCAACATCCTCGCCACAATAACAAGCAAAACAAGGGTCCCAAACCACCTCTTCCAGCTTATTCTCCTAATGGTGACAAAGGAGCAAAATCCAAAAGTAAGAAGATTGGTGATAGACATTGCAACATTTGTGAGAAATATGGTCATGTGGAGTCTACATTTTTTTTAAATATGGAAAACTTAGAAGCAACGATGAAGAAGCACAACATCAATATTGATTTCTTCTTCTTCTTCTTCTTCTTCTTCTTCTTCTTCTTCTTCTTCTTCTCATGAACATGCACTTTCTACTTCTAGTTTCTTCTTCAATGCAACTTCTTCATATTCTTCTGATGAGTGGCTTATTTATTCTGGAGCATCTTATCATATGTCTAAGGATAAAGCCATGTTTTCTACTCTAAATGAATGTAACACCAAGAAAATATTTATTGGTGATGATATACCTCTTACTGTTGTAGGGTCTCGAACAATTCAAGTACATAATGGTCATTTCAATGATGTATTACATGTTTCAAGTCTTTGTTCCAACCTTCTATCAGTGTATCAAATCACTCATTTAGGTGAAGGTAAAACTATAGAATTTTCACCTCACCAAGTTGTAATCAAGGATCTAAAATATCCTAAGCATGTTCTTGCCACTGAAATTGTTGATGATATTACCAGGTTGTCCAAGTTTGACAACTTTAGGTCATCATATTTTTCCATAAGTTTTTGTTGTTCATAGAGATGACTTGAGCAAACTTTGGTGTGAGTGGTTCGGTCATATAAACTATTGCTCATTGCAACAACTATGTAATCAACAAGCGGTGACTGGTCTTCCTCTTGTTTCTTGAAAAGATGGTGTTTGTGTAGGTTGTGTCCTCGACAAACATCATCGGGACAGTTTTGACAAATGTGCCTCTTGTATGCCTCAACCCCCTTACAACTTGTTCACATTGAATTGTGTGGTCTGCTTTCTTATCCTTCTTTTATGGGTGCAATTATCTCTTAACTTTCATTCATGAATTCTCTAGACGCACTTGGGTTTACTTCTTAAAACTTAAGAGAAAAGTGTTTGAAAAGTTTTTGGCCTACAAGGCCCTTATAGAAAAATTATTTGGACATCAACTTCAAAGGTTAAGAACAGATAATGGAGGCGAATATGTGAACAACAACAAGTCATTGCACTGCATAGGGAATCCAAATGCAACACATTGTTCCATATACACCACAACAAAATGATGTTGTTGAGAGAAAGAATCACACAATAAAAGAAATGACTAATTGTATGATCCAATCTAAGCGGTTGAGTCTTAATTATTGGGTGGAAGCCATTAACTATGCAAATTACATAGTAAATCACACTCCCACAAAGGCTCTAAAATACAACACTGGAAGAAGCATGGAATAAAATAAAGCCATATGTAAGCCACTTTCGTGTATTTGGTAGTGTAGCATGGGCTCACATTCCTGATGAAAAAAGGAAATCTTTACAACCTAAAAGTGAGAAGTATATTTTTATTGGTTATTCTGAAGATGCCAAAGGTTACAGAATTTAACCTCATTCTAATGAAATTATTATTAGAAGAGATGTTAAATTTGATGAAGATCTCTTGGCCTGTGATTCTAATTCAACATTTGTGCCATCTTTTATTCCTAATCTAGTTTCTTCTTCCTCAGATGATGATAGTGAATATGAAAATCCACCTTCGTCTGGTCACCTTCCTCCAGATGAGTCCATTGAACATGAACCTGCACTAGTACCACCGCTTCCCAGATGGGTCCGTTCAACTCAAGAATTAGCTAGTGATCTTGTCGGTGATCCTTAAGATCAACATCAAACATGTTCATAGTTCCAGCAAGCCTCCTCTCTTTTGGATCAAGTTTTAGAGAATCATGATCCATAGACATTTTCATAAGATTTAGGTCATCTATATTGGGATACAACAATGAATGAAGAGTATCATTGTTTAATGGCGAACGATACTTGGGATCTTGTACCTCTTCTGAAAGGAAGAAAACTTGCCATATATAAATTGGTGTACAAAACTAAGTATGCATCAGATGGAAGTGTTGAAAGACACAAGGCCCGACTAGTTTCCAAAGGGTTATCTCAAGTTGAAGGCATTGACTACAATGAAACCTTTTCCCATGTAGCCAAAATGAATTCCATATACATTGTTCTTTCCCTTGCTGACTAACATAAATGAGAGGTCCATTAGATGGATGTTAAATCCGCCTTCTTGCATGGGAATTTGTAAGAAGAAATATACATCGAACAACCTCCCAGTTATGTCCATAATGACGTCATCCTTGTTTGTTGCCTTAGGAAATCTATTTATGGTCTTAAGCAAGCTCCTCGAACTTGGTACGCCAAAATGGATAACTTTCTTCTTGACACCGACTTTTCTAGATGTCATTCTGACCCTAATGTTTATACCAAGAGAGTAGGAAGTTGTCTCATAATACTTGTTATTTATGTTTATGATATTATCCTCACTAGTAGTGACCCCAAACTTTAAAACCATGTGAAAACTAACCTTAAGAAGAAATTTGAAATGGTTGACTTAGGCTATTTTCACTATTTCCTTGGCCTCCAAGTTTTGAAAACCAAGGAAGGAAATTTTCTTTCCCAGTCTAAGTATGCTTGTGATATTCTTCATTGCTTTCACATGGAGTATTCTAAACCATCCCCTTCTCCCTTCTAGTCTAGAGTCAAAATTGTTGCCACTTGTACTTCTCCTGAAATTGATGTTGCTTTTTACCATCGGTTAGTTGGTAGCCTCTTATATTTGACTCATACCCATCCTGATATTTCATTTGTTGTTGGTCTTGTGGTCTGATATATGCAAACACGCCATGAAATCCATTGGAAAAAAAATAAAAGGATACATCGATATGTATGGGGTACAATTCAGTTTGGGATACATTACAGCTCAGGTTGGACTCCTTTATTGGTTGGTTTCACTGATTCAGATTGGGATAGCGACCCTGATGATCGAAAGTCTACTATAGGTTATGTTTTCATCCTTGGTTCAGGACCTGTCACTTGGGCCTATAAGAAACAACATGCTATTACTATTTCTTCAGCAGAAGTAGAGTATCGAGCAACAGTTAATGCAAGTCAAGAAGCCTTATGTCTTTGACAAATCTTTTCAAAGTTTGGATTCTAGTCACAACATCCGACCACCCTCTAGTGAGACAATCAGAGTGCCATCAAGATCACCAGAGATCCACTTCAACACCAATGCATCAAACACATCGAGCTACACATGTACTTCATCAGAAAGCTCATTCATGATTGAGTTATTGTAGTGCTTTTTTTCCCTACAAAAGATCAAGTTACAAACATTTTCACAAATTCTCTTACAGAAGAAAAATTTTCCAAACTTCGATCTATGTTAGGAGTTCATGAAGTTGTCATTAAGGGGGTATAGGCTCTAATGCCTCCTTCCTTCTCCTATTGTGTCGCCTTTGTAAATACTTCAATCCCATCCTAAGTTCTTGTTAAGGGGGGCTGTTAAGATATTTAGACACTTAGGAGTTAATTAAGATCAAATTGGTCTAATGTGTCGTTAGGTAAAAGTGTGTTTCTTTAGTACACATTAGTATGCATTTGTATTTAGATAATCCAACAATCATGGTATGTTCTCGACATGGAGTGATCCAGCAACTCATATTCTCCTTGATCTTAATGACTACATTGATCTATGGCTTAGCACCCGATTGGTCCATGATCTATGTTTAAAGAGCATGGAGGGTCATTTTCCGATGATCGATTGTGAGAAAATATCTAGTAAATATCTACGTAATATTTTCTTTTGCATTGGTAAATTGTAGCAAGTGGCCACGTTGGGTGGGGTCGTGGATGTTTCCCCAAAGGGGTTTTACCACATAAAAACATTGATGTGTTGATCTTTGATCTATTTGTGTGAGTGGTTATTGAAAGTGTTCGTCCTATATTGGAATACATGTGTTTTCTAACAAGGGTTTTACCTTACTTGTAACTTACTCCTCTTAATCTGTAAAGAAGATGGAGCACATCAAATAATCATTATTAACACAAGATAAAGCTGAAAGCATAGAGAGAATGTAACCTTTTGTTGTGTGATTCTTTATTCGTGTTGATGTAGATTTTGGAGAATGAAGTGAAGCTAGTGTTTTCTAGTGATTAACATGTGGTGCCATATCTAGTGTTTTATATGCTTGTGAGAAGCTTTGACAAGGATAAATTGTAAGGGTTTTGCATTTCCAGCTTGGGATGAACTGAATTGTGGTTGTCGTCATTGTCATTTTGATAATCAAGCTTAGAGTAGATTACTTCGAGTGATGCTAGATATTTTTTGAGCTATAAGGATTAACTTAATGATCTTAGTAAGTTGCTTTGCTTGGATAATGGAATGCTAAGGCTTTCTAGTGCTTAGCATGGGTTGGCCTAGCTAGGGTTTAGATTGCATGTATCAAGTCTTGCTTGAGATGAGTTGTAAAGGTGTTGCATTTTCCAGCTTGGGATGAGCCAAGCAATCAAAATATTCTTTCATGTGGATAGAAAGAATTGAGTTCAATGTCTGAATCTATGCTACAGGTTTGATCTTTTAGATCTAAATTTTGGGGAGTTTTGAGGCTGATTTGTTATTTAGATTTAATAAATAGATGGGTTGAATGCTAATCTTATCTAGCATGCTTTTTATGTACTTTCGAATTTGATTTTGTTTTAGGTTTAGATGTTAGATAATAAAATTTTCAGATATTAACCGTGAGATAGATATTTTCCCGATGGTTGCTAAAATTATCTAACAATTATGTATTTATGGTGTCTACACTTTGAAGGCTGCATACACCTATTTGTTATTGCAGATATGAAGTTTTTACAAGGGTTTCCAGTGAAATCAAATTCAACATTAGGGATAAAACTTCTATGGTGTAGATCCATGTAATTTTGTGAAGCGATATTTTTCATTAGCACACAAAATTTCAACATGGAAGTAGAGGGGTTTTTCTAAAGTTTTCCATCCATTACATGGAAAAATTAGCTACCTCAAAGAGGGAGTTGATAATGAAATATTTCAATAGTTGTGAGGCCTAAGAAATATCTAGTTATTGGAGTCAATCCATGCTTGATATAGGCACTGGAATTTGTAAGATTTTGGTGGGTGTGATGCCCATGATACTCTAGTGATTGGAGTGGGTTATACTTGGAATTTTTCATCCATTACATGGAGAAATCAACTACCCATGAGAGGGAGATAAGAATTGAGGATTTCAATGGGTACGAGACCCGTGATGCTATAATGATTAGAGTGAGTTGGTATACCCATGATGCATGGTTTAACCTATGATAGGTTGTGGGTGTGATGTCTTAGATGCTCCAATGATTGGAGTATGTTGTTATGATCGAAAGGGTAGTTTTGAACTATGATGGATTATGGGTGTGATACTCATGTTACTATAGTCTCGTGAGAGATTGATATGATTGAGATAAGTCTTAAGGATTTGAGTCTTGTGACTTGTTTCAGATGCCATGAGAAAGGGAATTATGTCAGCGAGTTCCTAGAGAAGAAGAAAGAGAAAGGTAATCTGAACTAGGAGAAATTAGTAGGGAGTGAAGATATTGTAGCTAGAATGGATGAATTAGAATCCAAGCTTGAGATTGCTTTCTCTATGATTTCTTGTGTTTGAACCAATACCATTTCTGGTGTTGGGTGGTATATGGATAGTGGAGCATCAATACATATGATATTTGACAAGAAGATCTTCACCAAATTTCAAGAACAATATGCCAACATGGAAGTGGTGTTGGAAGATGACACCAGAACCTAATGATGAGAATGGGATCATGTTGGCAGCCAACCCAATTTTTTTTTATTACTCTCAAAAGCTGCCTACACCCCTTGCGTTATCATGACAAATCATTGTCGCATTGTGCTAATGGACATGTGTCTCGTTTTTGCAACCATTACAATTCAATTTCGACTCAGTTTTCACAATTGCAAATGTGAAAACACTTATTTCGTTGAGTATACTGTCGTCGTCTTTTGATTTGTTGGTTGATGCTTGATCACTGGTTTATCATATAATTGATAAAGGTTTTATCAGACTTATGTTCTTGATCATTATCTTACCTTGATTGCGCATTTGGATATATTCCACTATTAAACCTTTGGGCATGAAAGTTATTGGTCTTATTTATGAAAATTATAACGTATCTGCTCATATTGTTTTATCCTTGTTATGGTTTTCATTTGATTATCATATGAAAAATTGTATTGTGTGGCTCTAAGGCTTTGGAATACAAACACATGTGGTATACAGCAAATACATTGGCAAGTTCGTAAAAGGTATGGTAGCAATGGTTTTAAAGGCGCATAAGTTAAACTTATTCGATTTTGGAAAATTGATTCTTGGCATACTATGCTTGCAAAGCAGA
>JZKD02S0627533.1:449858-470071 GCA_000966675.3 Picea glauca | reverse complement strand
GAGCCGTTAAACTCGTCAGGGTGGTCCATACCAAACGGCTTGGGTTATTTAGACAACCCCGGACCGGTTCCACTCTCCCAGTTGACGGACGGTCATTTTCGCCCGTCAACAGATCCATATCTTTCTGGATGCCTTTAGAGGATGTTCTTGAGGAAAATGATGTTTTATTTCTAAATGAAAGTTTGACAAAGAACCTTCTTTTTGTTTCAACTATCAAAAAAATTTAGTGTATATTTAAGTTCAATAGTCAGTAGTTCACCATTAGATTATAGTTATGATCAACCTCTAAAATTTGCTTGAGGTGTGAGGGAAGGTGGCCTTTATAAGTTACTTGCTTATACATTGAGGATTGAATCTTTGATGCGTGACAATGGGAAATTGAATGAGCCTTTCAATTTTGAGGAGGAATACATAGAAAATCTATGGGAGGTTGCCATGAAGGAGTATGATGTTTGGAAGATAGTTCCAAAACCTGTTATGGATTCAATGATTGATTCCAAGAATGTAGTTGATAGGAGAATTAGAAGGTACAAGTTCATATTTATTGTCATAGGATTCTCTTGCAAAGAGGGCATTGACCTTCATAAGACTTTCACTCTACTTGCTAGAGGTTTTTAGGTGCATGGGTGAGATACCCATGTTTGTAGGATGGTGAAGGCCCTTTATAGTTTAATGAATGCACCATGTGATTGGTATTTAAAGATTAATGAATTGTTACTCATGTTGGGATTTTCTAAGATTCAGGTATAAATTTATCTCTGGTCTCTTAATTGATTTGATCCACTTGCCTTGGTAGGTTGCTAATGAAGTCTTCCTTAAAAAGGAGAAGTATACCTTGAATATTTTGAAGAAATTTCAGAGTAGAGAAGAGAGAATTTTTCCAAGGTTATGTTCCTTCCGGTTCATAGGTGGTCAACATTATGATGAAACCCTGGACAAAGGGGAAATTCAAAATGAAGAGAGAGTAGCTTAGTTTGGTGGAGAACATGTTCCTTGCAATGACAAAGTGTCAATTTTGGTTGCTTTGAAATTGTTCTCCATGGATCTCTTTTAGATGTATGTGAACTTAGTATGTGAGGAGTGCTTTTATTTGTGGGAAAGGCTTCATGGGAGAGAGTCTCAGTGATGGGAATTTTGTCTCATAGCCTACTTTTCATCTATTTGCCACTTGGACTAGGAGGGTGCACTTGTTGCATAAAAATATGTGCAATGGGTGAGTTGACTCTTTTGGGTGCATAAAAATATGTGTATTAGATAATTTGGCACTTGTGGGTATGTGGCTACCTACTTGGCACATGTAGTTGTGGACTTAGTCTATGGTTAGTATTTTACCTTACTTGTAACTCTTTCCTCCCCTTAATCTATAGAAGGGGGAGCACATAATTTCATCATTATTAACAAAAGATAGAGGATAAAGCATAGAGAGAATGTAATCTCTCGATTTGTGATTCTTCATTTGTGTTGATGCAACTTTTGGAAAATGAAGTGAACATAAGGCTTGCTAGTGATTAGCATGTGGTGCCCTAGATATTGTTTTCTATGATTAAGAGAAGCCTTGGTTTGGATAAGTTGTAAGGGTTTTGCATTTCTATTTTGGCATGAGTTGAAATGTTGTTGTATTCATTGTCATTTTGATAATGAAACTTATAGTAGATTAGTTGGTGTGTTGATAGATAGTTGTGGATCGCAAAGGGTTAGCTTGGTGAGCTTAGTGAGATGATTTTCTTGGCTAATGGAATGATAGGGTTTGCTAGTGATTAGCATGTGGTTTCCAAACTAGGGTTTGGGATGCATGTATCAAGCCTTGCTTGCAATGAGTTGTAAAGGAATTGCATTTCCCAACTCAAGATAAGTAAATATATTTTATTATAATTTTCTTTCATCTAAATAGAAAAAAAAAATGAGTTTGTTGTCCTAATTTGTGTACCAAGTTTGATCTTTTAGATCTAAATATTGGGGAGTTTTGAGGATGATTTGTTATGCATACTTAATGAATAACTAGGTTGAATGCTAAGCTGATTTAACATGGTTTTTATGTACTTTCAGATATGATTTTGTTGTTGTTGGCTAATATAATTTTTCAGATTCAAATTGTGGGTTATATCTTTCCCTAATAGTTGATAAAATTATATAATAGTTATGTATTTGCATTGCCTACAGTTTAAAGCTTTCCTACAATTATTTGTTATTGTAAATTTTAAAATTTTAAAGTGGTTTATGGTGAAATTAGATTCAATATTTGGGTTGAAACTTCTATGGTGTAGATTTCTGGCATTTTTTGAGGTGAGGTTTTTTGTCAATACACAAGATTTCAAACGCTACAATAACATGATGACAATTTTTGATAAAAGTATGAGAACAGACCAATATAACTACTTTTTATTCTAAACTTTTTGATGTTAAAGTTAATGTTCGATGTGTATTAATTATCATAACTAGAATATTCTTCTACATACCTTAACTAAATTGGTAAGGTTTCCCAAGGGAATTTTTACCTAGTTAATGTTGATGTGGATGACAATTTTAATGTTAGTATATTCCTTCATTCCATTTTCTACACCCTTTCCACCATTATAGATTATGCTTCATCTCATTCAACTCCCCTTTGATACAATCTTAATGGAGATATTGTTTAAATGAGGTGATAGGTGTTATGTTGGATTAAACGATATGAATAGATCAAATGGATTGAGTTAGACAATATGTGTGAGATGGTATGTTGGTAAAATGAATAGATGGTATAATGCATTAAGAAGATGGTGTGGCAACAAGGTGTAAAATAAACGATATGGTCATTCATATTTCGATATTATGGTCATATGAGGGTTATATGGTATAATGAATGGGTTAGGAAGTATGGTTTGTGAATAGATAGAAGTGGTATGAGGAAATATGATGAGGGAAATGTATCAAGTCCCCTTTATACGATATGAAATAATATGGGTTTTTAGATCGTTTCAAGTATCTCAAACAATACGATCATAGTTAAGATTCACATTTGGTTTGTATATACGAAACAATGTTATTTTAATAATGCATTCACAAATCTACCTAGTATAGAAATGATGGAAATGTTAAAAAACATTGGTGAAACATTGAATTTCCATGGTTAATTTAGCCCATGAACATTCCTCTTCAAAGTTCTTACGATTATGTTCAAACTAGTATAATACCTACACAACTCATTTAACATGTTCAAAATTGATCATCAAGTGCATCATCTATGGTACAATCAACTTTGAGTGGTGATAGTGCCCCAAAGCATGAGTATTCTAGGATTGTTATAGAATGTGGGCATATTCTTCACAAAAAAACCCTAAGAAGAACCTTAATCCTATACAAGAGCCTCTTATGCATTTGATTATGGAATCAGATCTTGAGTGTACCTACAACTTGTTGTATTTTCTATTCACATGTTAGGGTTGTCCATTTTGCATCTTGGATTATACATTTCCCTTTGTTTGTTGAATGTTGAAGAAAGAGTTTGAATATTTCGAAAGGGCAGTGGACTAGAGAGAGCATTAAGATGAATGATCCCCAAGGAAAATGGATTTGGAGCCACCTTATCACACAAGGTATGGCTATCTTGATGCAATATCTTCCTTCTTGTGATAAAATATCCTTTCTCCCCACCCATCCTACCATATTTGCTTGTATTGATTTGATGTTAGTGTCTTGCATTTGCTCTCGTTGATAATCAAGTAGATTAGAAGGTTTATATCTTAGTGAGATAGATCTAGTTCTTTTCCATTGTAGAGTAGGGAAAGGTTTTTTTTCATGTGTAGATTTTCTTCGAGCAAACTATTACTTCTTCAGCTCAACAATCAAGCCTAGAATACTCTTCAAAAGGAGCACATTACAAGTTCTTCTTTTCCATTTTAGTTAAAATCATAGTTTATATTATTTCTTGCTTGCTTGGTTGATAGAGTAAAATTATTATTCTCATATTGTCTGTCACTAGTATCCCTGTCTACTAGTGGGCAGTTGAGTAGTACCCAATGTGTTGAAATTCACATCAACAACAATATGATCCTTCTATGACTTTAGATTGTAGCAAAGGGTAACTCAATTTAGACGATATGAGACTTCTATGAATATATATGTTATTAAGGGGTAACTCAATTTTAGATGGTATGGTGTAGAGAATGTAAAATAATATGATGAATTAGTAATTTTTTCTCAAAATACAAGGTTTCTTCCTCATATCTTGTTTGTTCTATAATTATTCAAAGATGACAACAAACAAATCAGTTTCCCTACAAAATGTGTTAGATGAGCTAATTCAAACTAGAGTCTTCAGTGCCCCCACTAAAATTCAATTATACTAGTTGAACTTCTTGGCTTGTATGGGGGTGAATTAGGGGACATTTCTAGTTGGTGGAGTTTATTAACTTGAAGTAATTCTCCTCCAAGCTTAGGTAATTGTAAAATTCTTTTAAATTTTCTACCATTGTTGTGGTAGTTTGAATTGAAAATTGATCTAGGAGCTCATCCTTTTATGAAAACCACCATTCCAAGTAGTCAATTATTCTTTATTTCCCTACAACACTTCTTGAACGTTTTAATCCTTCTCCATACATACATTTTTTCACAATTGTAGTTCTTCTTATTTGTCCTATAGTAATATTGTGAATTCCTTTGTTTTCTCTATCCTTCTTCATACATAATTTTGTTCACAATCATAGTTAGTCTTCTTTTTACTATAGTAATCGTGTGAATTCCTTTGTTCTTCTTATAAGGGTTTGTTTGATTGTGTACAGTTAGGTTTGTGCTTCTTGTATTGCTTTCTAAGATATAATTCATTCTTGTACATAATATAATAGAGTCGGGGTCTGGTTCATTTGTCTTATTGTCATTTTGGTGCTAATATATATCAATGATCTTCTAAAATAGTATTTCCATTCATTGTGGAGGACTAGGAGATGAGGGTTTTTGCTAAAATAGTTGGCACTATGGGGAATATTTCTCCATGGGTAAATTGTCAAGGACTAGTTAGTTTACATGATCCCCATTATCAAGATATAAAAATTCATATTCTATGGGAATTTAATCATCCTATGGTTTAAATCCCTATTCACTTGGAGGGGTAGGTTTTCTTTTACCAATTGATGGGGGATCAATAGTGTATATTTGAAGTAGGAACAAAAGTTGGAGGATCTCAATTATGAATTACAAAGTGCCCAAACAACAATACTTGTAGTCGAAGAAAAGGGAACTTGAGGGGTATTATTGAGTATTAATTACAACTCATGATTATTAACCATGAATTAACCATGTGTTGGACCCTTGGTGTTCTTCTCCAACCCTTTCGTCTTTATAGAACCATGCTCTAACAACCACTAAGTATCTATAATACACACTTGGATTATCTCTCATATTTTACAACACCGCCCTTTAATTATTGACTTTGGGTGCATCCGTGACAACACATTTATGGATCATCCTTAAAAGGTGATAGTTGTTAGCTTCTTTGAGAGTGTTTACATCATGTTTGGGGGTGTTTAATGAGATTTGTGGTACATGATGTATGATCAACCTATAGATAGTTTGTGATTTATCTGTACATGGGAGATGGTTTGTGATGGATTTCCACTTTTGAGATGGATTACTTAGTGGTTGTTTGACATCAGTTGGGAACTTGCGTGATATTCTTCTCTATGGCATTGGAGATCTCTTGACAAATTTGTTGATGTTCTACATTATGGCCACATGGAGATGGTCACTCGCTTGGAGAACAACCTACTTAGGATGAGGATCATTTTGCATACTAGATGAGGGCATTGGGCCCTCTAGAACATAAGGTATTTGGGATTTTTGCATGGAAGCTTGGAGTTGGCTTAATGGTGTGTAGGTTGTGGCAATGTTCATGTAGAGGGAGTGGACCTATTGAAGTACATGGCTTAAGAGGTTTGTTGTAGTATTTGGAGGCTTGTAGGAGGAGTGTTGTACACACCTCATGGAATGCCCTTGTATTTGGAGTCTTTGCTTGTTGATGAGATCACCTTGAAACTTGACATGTGTACTCTTGGAGTGTAGAACTTCACACATGTGAGCCTACATGTGTTATTGTAATAGAGGAAGGAGAGAATCATTCACTCATTCATTATTGTGTAGATATGTGATGAAGAGGAGTGCACCACTTCATCTCTATCTTAGATCTTCTTATGTACTTGATTCCTCTCTCTCTTGGAGTTGATAGGGTTTTTTGAGCTTGTTAGAGCATCTTGAAGATGAGGGTTAAGGTTTCATCCCTAGGAGATTTGGAGATTAGGGTTTTGAGATGAAACCCTAGGTTGTACTTGGTGAAGAGAAGAATAAGAGACGCCTTTCCCGGGAGGACATGCTTGTGTAATGCATGCTCGTTGGATCTCCTTCATGTGATATAGGGTTTTCATTGTTTTCTCTAGCTATGGTTTTGTGGAGCTATAGGATTGTACTAGCCTTGTGATAAGGTTATGGTATGTACATGAAGTCCATATTTATGCATATTAATAAATTTTCTAGTCATCCAATACTGGTGTAAATTGCATATTTGATTTTTAGCTATCTATATTCTTCATGGCTTGTAATATCCAACACTATATGTCTTATTGATTTGAAATCATTTAAGGGTGAATATGTTAAGTGATTTAACATTATAATTGAAGAATACAATGACATATTTACTACTATTTTTATAGTTTTCATAAGTGTTTTCATATATATTATATGCATGATAAGATTACCTTAGAGGGTTGAAAATTATTGGAACATATTTGTATCTTTTTTCTTGAATTTTCTAGTAGATTGGGGTTGTTGAGAATTTAAATATAGTATATTGTTGTTGTTGTTTTATTTGTATTTCGTAACATCCCCAAGGTCATAAATTCACAACCTGGTTAATATCTAGGAAACCTCTTGTTAAGAGGTGAAATTTTTGTTTTGCATTAAGTCTCTACAATTCAGAAATTTCTACATGGTATTAGAGCTTGCTTGGTTGAGATCACTTCAGGTGTAAGAGGCACATTGTATTTCAATTGAAGATTACTTGGGAGAGGTGCTTGACCTTGTTGAGGTTGTTGGGTGTGATACCTTAGGTTACTTGGGAGAAGCACTCTGACCCTAAAAAGGGCTTTGTCTACATCATATACTATTGATTTTGTGCACTTGAGGACTTATTATGGATATGTACGATGAGTCTCAATCTTAGAGAGTTTGACATGTTGGATGGAGCTTCCAATTTTGTCACTTGGAAGCTTAGACTCCAGTTACTCATGGGTTAATTTGATATTTGGGAGAATTTATTGAAAGGGATTCCAAAACCTATCGATTGATCCAGTGCAATTGGCCACTCATTAGAGGAAGGAATCCAAGGTGAAGAGAATCATTCTTGATTCTCTTGTCAATAGTGTCGCAAGTGTCGTCATTACAAGTGTTGTAAGTGTCACATCTTGTTCGCAAGTGTTGCATCTTGACCACAAGTGTCACAAACATCATACTGCCATCTTGCCTATGTCATGCCTCTAACGACATCACAAGGACACTTAAGACACCTCAAAGACTAGTTTTGAAGAAGAGAAATCAGTTGAAAAGGAGTACAAGCCTTTTTCCCTTGGAAAAACCACTCAAAAATGGATTTTGGAGGCCAACGCTCCCCTACCCACTATCAGGGAGTGCCAGCGCTCCCTGGGCCTCTTTGGGGGAGCACTCAAACACTCTGTGTACCCTTTTGGGGGAGCACCACCTTTTCTGAGCGGATTTTTGGTTTGTTGAGCTAAAACAGGGAAGAATCCCCTCAATTTTTGAAGGTGGTTGGATTCGAGTAGAAGGTCAAGGCATGATATTAAGGAAGATCCTCAACTAAAGGAGAAGAATCCTCAACTTATCCCAAAGATATCTCAAGTGGTTGGGCCTCTCCAAGTTTATATAAGGAGTCCTCCTCATGGTGAAAGAGAGACTAGAGATTGATATCAAACTTATGATCCTATAAGTGGTATTAATAGAAGAGATGTGGGGATTGAGAATTACACCAAGCTTATGATCCCATAGGTGAGATGTCATCAAAGCAATCAGTGTAGATTACTTGAGCAAAGGGGTTGGAAAAGGAGAACTAGAAGAAGTCGTTGCACCTTCATCAAAGGATTGTAAGTACCTTTACTTGTTCTCATTAATAATCAATGCTTGGCCTGTTGCTTTCAAATTTATGTTTGTTCCATGTGAATTTGTATTCAGTAGATAGATCTATATTTGAGATAATCTCAGTAGAATAGGAATTCCATTGTATCTTTGTTTGTTCTACAGAACCTATCAGGGAGATCAGGATCGAAGCTCATCCTGGATTTTGCAAGGAGAAACGTCGTTAATAAGGTCCATATCTTTCTTCTTCTCCTTCGTATGTTAGCTTGATTAGACCTAAAAGGATGTCAGTGTCCATGTTAAGCACTTTTTTGTCTTTGCCTTAGGAGTCTAGAGACCAAGAGGGAATCCGCTTGTCCACAGGAGGATTGACCTGTAATAGAAATTGGCAACTCCATTGAGGAGAAGCTCTGATTTTTGTTTCCTTTCCTAGATCTTGTTTTGGCCCTTTCCCCACTCATTTGACCTTCTCCATATTGTTTTTTATTCTTAGATCTGATTGATTGCCTCTTTCTTTCATCTTATTCACCCTGATTGACTGAGTCTGTTTAGAAATTTCGTTTTCTAAATTTTGAGAGCAAAGCGCTCCCCCTCCCTTGTTATCAGAGTGCCAACACTCCCCATTAGCCTTACACAAAGCGCTGGAACACTCTGGTGCCCCTTACACCAGAGCGCTACTCCTTTCTGTGAGAAATTCTCCATAATTTTCATCCTCTGAATCTATTTCTTAGTTTTGGCATTGGCTCAGGAATTCTATAAATCTCAATTCATCTTTGTATTGGCCTTCAACACCCTATTTTCTAAGAATTGATCATCTTTTGTTTGGAAACTTGACATTTTCTTTCCTTGCCTTGAAGTCACTCTTTGTCTCTGCTGATCTAGAGTTAACTTGTTGTTTTCTTCTCATTTTTCTGCTTGAGTGGAAGCTTTTGTGAGGAAATCCAAAGGTCTGTGAACCTTTCCATTTGATCTTTGAGGTCAGTTTTCCAGCATTTTTTTTGTTTGAGGTTTTTGGTTCTTGTTTGCAAATTTGTTTATCTTTGTCCTTCTTGTTTATTCACAACGAGAGTGTATTTTTGTTTGTGTGAGGTTTGGTTCTGATTTTTTAATCCTGAAGTCTGATTGACATTAAAAGTTTTACATCTGATTATCATTCACATATAAGCAAAAGGACATATTTTAGTGATTGGTTTGGATATTAGAAGGCATTTCTGAAATTTTTTAGCATTACATTGGATTTGATTGAGAAACAATTGTATGAAGATGTTGCATCTTAGTGTTTGATAGTGAAAAGAACTTTCTCTCTTTCCCTTAAATAGGCATTCATCGAAAGATAAGACTACTTATCACTTCCTTATGCATTTTTGGGGGATTGAGTCACAATACCATCAATTTCATTGTCATACACCCTTTGAGTAAAGAACAGCTGCAAAATGAACACTAATTAAAAATTGTCTAGAACATTTTTGTTTTTAGAATCTTCCACCAACATTAGACTAGGACTAGTACTTTGGATTAGGCTATGAGTACAACTCTCCAAAGTTTTTCAAAACAAACATTAGCATCTTGTGATAAGGAGATCAAATCCAATTGTCATATAGGCTTTCTGGGATCCCCCTCTCATACAGGGGTTACGCACGAGGTCGCATTCGGGAGAATTACGGAGATTATCCCTTCACGGTTCAACTGTTTGTAGTGGTCAAATCATATATTGGGGGTCACTTGAGGGCATACCCATGATTATGTGTGGGAGCCTCTCGAGTTGATTTTGGACTTGTTATCTTGCCCATACGTTTGGATCGAACTGTCGATTGTACCCGCCCAAGGGCTGACTATGAGTTGGTGTCCTTAGTTGCCATAATCTTTAGGTACTTACACAAGGTGACTGTGAAGGGAAGTCTCACTGTACCTAGAACAAACATTGGTCAAACTCACTCGGGCTCGTTGGAGGGTAAATCCACAATTATTGTGTGGAAGCTTGCACCAAGGTGAAATTTCGTTAAGCAGGTCACCATTGTAACTGTTCCACCATATCCTAGCCCCTTCTTGACTTGATCACGCGACATTGGATTTCATCACCAACTAGTAGGATCATCGAGAGAAGTTTTGTTTGCTTGGTTTTGATTCTTAGATTTTATTAGCGTATGTTGTTTATTTTCATTAGTTGGCCCTAGATTTTCAGCATGTGTTGTTATTCTCCAAAATTGAGCATGTAGACAATAAAGGTCTTCGTCGATCGTGCAGGATGCAAGGGTTTCCTCTGGAAGGCTACCAACCCTTACCTCCTAACCCTCCAGAAGACAACTACCGTGGAGAGGTAGAAAATCAATCTGACGTTGGGAGTGTTGTTACTCCTCCGTTAGACAATCCAGAAGGCGCTTTGGTTATGGTTGAGAATCCCACTCCTCGCACATCTGTGTCGGTAACCCCTCTCGAACCACTTTTTCTTCGTTTAGACTCCCTTGGGAACGTCATAGACGAAGAGGTCCCACAGTTACCTGAGAGAGCATTTACCGAAACATATATGGGATCCACAGAACCAATCTTTGGTGTTGAGATAGGACTCCTATTCGTCCTACCATTCCAGTAGATACAAATCCTACACATGCTCATTCTGTATGGAGGACTTCATCAGGATGTGATCTCTATGAGCATTTTGAATCCATTCGACAACCCTTTCATCCTCATGACCCTCCTGTTGAAATTGGGCCATCCGGTCAAACTATGAATCACCCCTTCGATCAGGTCATTAACCCTATTGTTATGTCATCACAAGTCCATCCTAATGCTAGACTCATCACCTTTACTCATTCCCAAGGCACTTCGATCCCTACCCCCACTTTTACAAACTTTCACTCTACAGCTCCACATGTTCCGCACGATCTTCCTGGGACATATTTGCACCAGAGAATGCAGACCCTTGCCATCCAAATACAACCGACTGGAGGGAAACCACCATCTAGCGAACCTATCCCTCCTGGAAGACCACCATCCTACGGCGGGCCTACCCCTCCCGGGAGACAGCCCCCTTTTCATTTTCTTCCTGGAGGGAAACCTCCCTTTGCCAGTCATACCCCGGTCTTTAATCCACCACTGGCAGGGGGCAACCTTCGTTTGCTGGAAACCCTTCATAAAATTCTAGAGGTAAGAAGAAGGCAAAAAATAAATCAAAAAATACTAATAACAATGAACAACCAAAAAATCAAGCTCAAACACCTGCTACCGAAAGGCAACCACAGCGGAAACTGAAATTCCCATGTATCATTTGTGGTGACGATCACTACACTCGAAACTGTCCACATCGTGATGAAGTGGCCAAAATTTTCAAGGGAAATTCACAACCTGCTGTGCTTACTCAGCCTTTTCCATAGCAGCAATCCATGGTTGCTCAAACCCCCTCTCCCGGGGGAAGTTCTAGCCATCCTCATGATGAGGCCTCAACAAGTGCCCATATTTATATGTTTAATGGGATTAATTTGACCACTCGTTCTAAGATGTACGACACACCAGCTAAACCTGACAAAAACAAGGTCACTAACGATTCTTTACCGGATCCATCACTGTCCTCCGTTAGTCCTCCATCAGCTAGTCCTTCGTCTAGACCACTTCAGATTGAGAAACCTTCATTCAACTCTATCTTATGCCCTCCTAAGAGAACTATCCGTAAATCTACTTTTAATCCTAGTTCACGTGCCACCCAGAACTACAACATTGTCGAAGATTTGGCTCAAGCACCGTGTGCTATGTCTGCGTTAGAAGTTCTACAGTACTGCCCCAGTCAATGTAGAACACTCTTGGCATTGTTGATCTCAAGTCATCCAACCATATCATTTTTAACCTGGACAATTATACATCTCGAATCTCCCACCAACTTCCTTTCCAAATTGATGTTGTTGTTCACAATCAACAAATTCACCGAACCATCTTGGATGAGGGAGCCTCTACTTGTGTCATGTCTTTAGCATGTTGGAAAAGTCTAAAATCACCCACACTTAACAAATCCCCAATGATGTTGTGTGCATTCGATGGGCGAGGTTTTCATCCCCATGCGCTTTTATAGTTCCTGCCTGTCCAATTGGGTAGCAAAACCGTCACTGTTGATGTCGAGGTGGTCGATGCTCCCCTCGATTACAATTTATTACTTGGAAGAATTTGGTTTTATGCTATGATTTTCATTGCCTCGTTGGTGTTTCGATGTGTACAATTTCCTCATCAGGGCAAAATTGTCACTGTCGATCAATTAGATTTTTGTACACCCGATGCTCATGCTCCCGCTACCAACAATATTCCATTCTTGGGAGATCACAAGATCACGTATGAAAGCATTGGTGTTGGCTTGCTGGAAGATTCTACCCTTATGGGTACCTTCCCTACACCACTTCCACCAACCACACATCATGTTGCCACCGTCTATATGATTTTGACCACGGCTTATCAATCTTTGGAATCATCTGACCCTTGGATTGTACCTAGTCCCTTGGAATTCAATGCACTATGTGACACCATGCCACTTAATCCAACTGAAACATCATGTGTTGCTATCCAATCCGCCTCTCCCTCCTCGGATGAACAACATCTCTTGGCACCTGACAGTTACTCGATGCCATCAGGGTTAAACTCCTTGTCGTCTGCAATCGACTACATTTCCCCAATTTTTCCTTCTGATGAATCTATTCTGGAAATGCTTAGCATCGAAAAACTACCTCGGGATGATAACCATCATCAGTCCTCTTTTCTTCCCCCTCGTGAAGAAATTTGGGAAGATATACACTATATCTTCCCTCCTTATGTTGATTTTTCGTTGTCTCTGATGACTTCAACTTTCGATGATTTGGATCTGGTAGTTGATATGGTGATCTCTTCAGTAGGGCTATTAGAGCTTGATCTCCTTACCAGTGTCACGCCCCTCGACATGTGTTTCTTCCAAAGTGATTTTCTTCCATCCAGTGAAGATATCTTGGAACCATGACTGAGTTTTGTCCCTTGACATGGTGTCCTTCCAGAGCGTTATTCTCTTGGAAGCCATGATCAAAGAGATTCCACGAGCATAGTTCTCTCTTCTCTATAGCAAGCTCGTTAAAAAATGAAACAAAGGTCATGAGAATAGTTTCTCTTCTCTGTAGCAAGCTCGTTAAAAAATGAAACAGAATCTTTGAGCATAGTTTTCCTCTCTGTAGCACGCTCGTTAAAAAATGAAATAGAAATCTGGGGATTGAACCTGGAGCCCTGAGCATAGTTATTTTCTTATGTCAAACTCTTTAAAAAATGAAATAGTCACATCTCTTTAACCTTCTTTTCATCCACTCTTATCCTTTTTCTCCATCTAGTAGAGAAATTGGTGACAACCTCAACATCGGTGAATGAATTGAATCTTGGAGGGCATGTCTCCAACCTTTCATGATCATTCTGGAGTGAAGCCACTAGCTTTCAAGCTGGGGGCATACCGATCTTAGTCTTTGTTCTTTCTCGTGCTCGTAAATACATGAGAATGCAACCAAGCAACCTTTTATCACTTTTTCGGGCTCGCATGGATATACGAAAAAGGAACCCCCTGGAGTTGTCTTTAAGCTCTTTTCAGACTCTCTAAACATGAAAAGATTGTCAAGTGATCTTTAAGTTGTTTTCAGACTCTCTACATATGAAAAACCACCAAGTTTACCTTCTCTGGACTCGTTAAAAAATCATACATGGAAGGACCCATACGGGACCGAACCCTTACTTCTTCCAGTTCACTAAACAAAGGAAGAGGGACTTACCAAAGGTGAGTCATATCGAGCATGTGTTACCCTCCTCGAGCTCATTAAATTAAAAAGAGGTACTCGTCTATCTGGATGGGGGAAAAATTGAAAGAAGCAAGCCAAGCATTTTTTTAGAACACTACTAGTAGCTCTTAGAGTTGCCCTTGAACACGACACTTTGTCTTTGCATGCATTTTAAACCATTGAACCTCTGCACTGAGCCAATCCTCTGAATTTCTTTTACTCCTCTGGGTCACCTGACGAAAGTCACAGCATCCACTGCATCATCAAGTTTTGGTCCATGTCACGTTTCTGTTGTTGTGCCTCAGTGTTCAAGGGAAGTATCTGCCTCGAGAGTCAGCCATCACAAATATCATGTTTCAATACCCGTGTCAGTCCATGTTCATTTGATCTACCAATTACATCTCTGTGTCAGTTTTGTGTCGTTGATGGGGGATACATCAAGGCCATCCTTCGACGAGTCTATTCCTGTCGACTTCAACACATTATCCAAGAACTAGACTTAGAAACCAGTTAGTACTTTGGGACCTGCATGCCTCAACGGCAGGCCTCCTCACGTCTGACAATGGGTTTACATCATTGACCTCTGATCGGATGATTCCATGAATGTTAGACTTCAACTCATCTATTCACATTTGTCGGAATGTACTAGAGTACCTTGGGAATCATTGACATCAATGGTGATCTCCCTCGTGCTTGTTAACGGTTTACCTCATTGACCAGTAATCAAGTGGTTTCTACCATGTTCGACATCGGGACATCTATTCACATGGTTAGATTCATACTACATCGGGATCGGTAAGAAGACCCTGGGTTGAGTTATCACTCTTATGTATACTTTGCCCAAGTTGCAAAGGAATTCTTTTGAACAATGACACATATACTGTTACATAGATCCACTTTGTATTAGTCGTGGCTATGTCTTGTCATCTCGTAGATCCACTGTGTATTCTTCGTGGCTACGATCAGTTCAGGTCATAGGAGTATAGATCCACATTGTATCTTCAATGGTTGTACCATTTTGTCAATATAATTATGGATCTTCAGTGTGTTTTATGGCGGCCATACCTAAAAAGTCTTTATCACTCAAGCATAGGTATGTATGCCTTGGGTTTGAAACATGTAATAATATTTGTTTGATGGTTGTGTGTAGCTTTTTCCAGCCTCTCTGCATCCATACCCTTGCTCGAAAAAGTCTACAAATTACTTCAGTCATCATCGTCTTCTAACTTCGCACTTTGGGGGCAATCTGTTACACATCAAAATTACTCACTTCAATAGTGTCGCAAGTATCGTCGTTACAAGTGTTGTAAGTGTCGCATATTGTCCGCAAGTGTCGCATATTGACCACAAGTGTCACAAGTGTCACAAACATCATACTACCATCTTGCCTATGTCGTCCCTCTAACGACATCACAAGGACACTTTAGACACCTCAGAGACTAGTTTTGAAGAAGAGAAATCAGTTGACAAGGAGTACAAGCCTTTTGCCACTGGAAAAACCACTCAAAAATGGATTTTGGAGGGCAGCGCTCCCCTACCCACTGTCATGGAGTGCCAGCACTCCCTGGGCCTCTTTAGGGGAGCGCTCAAATGCTCTGTGTACCCTTTTGGGGGAGTGCTACCTTCTTTGAGCGAAATTTTGGTTTATTGAGATAAAACAGGGAAGAATCCTCTCAATTTATGAAGGTGGTTGGATTCAAATAGAAGGTCAAGGCATGATCTTAGGGAATATCCTCAACTAAAGGAGAAGAATACTCAACTCATCCCAAAGATCTCTCAAGTGGTTGGGCCTCTCCAAGGTTATATAAGGAGGCCTCCTCATGGTGAAAGAGAGACTAGAGACTGATACCAAACTTATGATCCTATAAGTGGTATTAACATAAGAGATGTGGGGATTGAGAATTATACCAAACTTATGATCCCATAGGTGAGATGTCATCAAAGCAATCAGTGCTTGAGAAAAGGGGTTGGACAAGGAGAACTGGAAGAAGTTGTTGCACCTTCATCAAAGGATTGTAAGTACCTTTACTTGTTCTCATTAATAATCAATGTTTGGCCTGTTGATTTCAAATTTATGTTTGTTCCACATGAATTTATCTTCAGTAGATAGATCTATATTTGAGCTAATCTTGGTAAAATAGGAAGTCCATTGTATCTTTGTTTGTTCTACAGGACCTATCAGGGAGCTCATGATCGAAGCTCGGCCTGGATTTTGCAAGGACAAACGTCGTTAATAAGGTACATATATTTCCTCTTCTCCTTCGTATGTTAGCTTGATTAGACCTAAAAGGATGTCAGTGTCCATGCTAAGCACTTTTATGTCTTGGCCTTAGGAGTCTAGAGACCAAGAGGGAATCCGCTTTCCGCAGGAGGATTCACCTGTAACAATTCTATGAAGGATAATTTCACCTCTCACATTTTAGATAATAAAGAAAGAAAGAAAATGTTTGAAGCTTTAGTTGAGTTATTTAAAAACTCTTGTGTTTCCTTATAGATGCTCTTGTGAAAACAAATTTTAGCCATTCGCATGATCTAGACATATACTATGGTGAATTGCTTGACAAGGATCACTAAGTTGAAATATCAGTTGGAATGCATTCGAACAACAATGGAGGATTAAGAGTTGGTGTCCATTGACTTAAAATGACTCACTACATTGTATGCTTTTTGTTTGTAGTGTTTGAGATGGAGATACCTTACCAAAGCTTCCAAAACTTTGGCTTGATTTTGTGTAGGAAGAAATAAATTTGCAATCTTATTTAGAGAAATAAGGGGACGTAGATGTTATTAGTCTCATTGGGAATACAAAGAAGGGTAGCAAGAAAGCTACATAAAGGAAGGCATAGTTATAAGAAAGAAGGAATTGAGTAAGGTAATGTGTTTTCGATGTCACGAGATGGGACATTATGCTAGTTGGTGTCCATTGAAGAAGAAGGAGGGAAATTGGTATCAAATAGGTTGCAACTGAAACTATAGTAGGAAAAGAGGAGGATTACTCTCAATTTGAGACTGCCTTTTCCATCACCTCTTTCTTGTATTCTAACATTTTGTCTTGCTTTGAGACATATGACATATAATAGGTCGCTAATCAACAAAATTCAAAACCAAGGGGAAGGAATGAGTGTGGAGTTTCGTGATGATGCTACAAACCCTATCAGAGGAGTTGGCTTCATTTCTTCCCAGATGCCTTTAGGTGACATTCTTGAGTTGGATAATGTTTTGTTGGTTCCTAGGTTGAAGAAGAATCTTATTTTGGTTTCTTGTATGATATATGTATAGTGGATAGTTTCATTTGAGGGACAAAAATGCATTGTTAGTGATTGTAGTCTAGCTAGTTCGAGGAATTTAGCTAGAACGGTGGGAGAGGGTGGCCTTTAGAGGTTACTTGTTGATCCAGTAACACATGTGCATTTTAGTGAGAGGATAGATGGATCTTCTAGTTTTTAGGAGAATCAAGAGCATATAGGAGTGCCCAGATATTCAATGAGGGTGAGTATATCTCTTAGGAGATATGTGAGTCATATTCCATTGGTCTCTTCCATCTGTGAGCCTCCTAGTTGTCTTAAGGAGGAGAGGTGTGATACATTGATGGAGGATGATGTTAGGATTGATTCCATGATTGTAGTTTATGGGAGCATTTTAGAGAACATGGGAAAGGTTATTATATTCTCTTAGAAAGAAGGAATTGACTGTGATGTTACTCTTGCTTTAGGATTCTCTCAGGATGAGGGAGTTAACCATGTTCAGGTTGCTTCAGTTGCCATATATTTTGAGGTACATAAGATGGATTCTCATGTTGATAGTAAATAACCTTACATAGGTTGTTACCTATGCCATGAGCTTGGTATTTTAGGATCAAAGAGTTAATTTATGCATATTTCTATCTTTACGAATTTGATAAATGTGATTCACTTGTCTTGGTTTTGTATGAAGAATGTCCTGAGTGGATCATAATGTGGTGTCCATTTATTTTGTCTCATGATGTTGACTTGAGAGATGATGGGGTTTGGTAGGTTTCTTATGTTCTTTCATATTCATAAGTGGTCAATATTCTTTGGAGGACCGATATGTTGTAATAGCATGGATGTCAATTTCTTTATGGGAGATAGTGGTTGATTCTATGATTGTAATAAGTACAGATTTGTAGGTGGAATATTTGGTGGATTTGAAAAGGGAGTTGAAAGGTGTTGGTGTAAACACATTCCTTGTAAAGAGGGAGTGTTAGCATTTAGGGTTGCTTCGAAAGTGTTTACACCATGTTTGGGGGTGCTTTATGAGATTTGGGGTACATGGTTTATGATGAGCCCCTAGATAGTCCATAATGGGTTTTCACATGGGAGATGGCCCATGATGGATTTACACATTAGATATGCTTATTTTGTGGTTGATTGACCTCAGCTGATGTAACACACCCACCACGGGGCTAGAAAAATTTTGGCTTTCTTTCCTTATTCTCGAGGGACAACACTCCCCAAGATTCCAAGGAGCCTAGCACAAAACCTCCTTCCCCTTTAAAGTCCCTCATATGACCGTGGCTATGTCCACAATCCTTATTGAGAAGGCACTTCTGCTATCGCGATAAGGGGAGTCGTGAGGCAAGTGATCCCTTGCTCTCATGACTTTTGAAGGGCCGAAACCCGAAATGGACCTAACCGCTTATCGAGATTAACAGCAACCTGGAATAAGTTTGGTACTCTACCCTTTGGGGTTTCCTCCATCGGGATTTCGGGATGTGCAATGACAAGAGGTCTCGCACCTGGGTTTCCTAGGAGCCGAAAACTCTGAAACCTGCACACACACACACACACACACACACACACACACACAGATATATATGTCGCTCAGCCTATTTCAAGAATTCGCAAACCAGGTTTTCGGGATATGCGACGACAGGAGGTATCACACCTATACATACTCTGAAACCTGCATACATGTATATATATCGCTCAGCCTATTTCAAGAATTCGCAAACCGGGTTTTCAGAACTGGCGAGCACAAGAGAACTTGTCGATAGGTATCCCGAGTGCCGAAACACCAAAACACCATATCTCGTCCGCACTATTATTATTTCGAGGTTTCGCAATTCTGGTTTTCGGGACTAGCAAGCACAAGAGAACTTGCCGATAGGTATCCTGGGTGTCGAAACACCGAAACACCATATCTATCCGTGCTAATCCATTTCAACATTTCTCCTTTCGGGATTTCACGTTATGTGAGAACAAGGGGTCTCGCTCCTAGGTTTCCCGAGAGTCGAAAGTCCGGAACACCAAACTCTAAACATGCTCCACTATTTTGGGGTTTACTCCATCAGGATTTTGCGAGTCAAGGTTTTGAGACTAGGGAATAAATGGGGCCCGCACTTAGATACCTCGGGTGCCGAAATATAATAACTTCTCCACACTCTATCTTTTTGGGATTTCGCAAGTCGGGATTTTGGGACTAGCGAGTACAAGGGAACTCCCCCTTGGATATTTCGGATGCCGAAATACTGAAATATTGAGATTTAGCTACATGCTGTCATTTTGGGATTTCGCATGTCAAGATTTCGAGACTTGGGAGTACAAGGGAATTTGCCCTTGGATATACTGGGTACCGAAATGTCGAAATATCGTAACTTATCCACACACTGTCGTTTCGGGATTTAGCAAGTCGAGGTTTTGGGACTTGCGAGTACAAGGGAACTCGCCCTTGGGTTTCCTAGATACCGAAACTCCGAAATACTAACTCTTAAACCTGCTCATCTTGTTTCGGGGTTTCTTCCATCGGGATTTCACAAGTCGGGGTTTTGGGACTTGCGAGTACAAGGGAACTCTCCCTTGGGTTTCCTGGATACCGAAACTCCAAAATACCAACTCTTAAACCTACTCATCTTATTTCGAGGTTTCTTCCATCAGGATTTCGCAAGCCGGGGTTTCGAGACTTGCAAGTACAAGGAAACTCACACTTAGGTACCCCGGGTGCTGAAACACCGAAATGTCCTAACCCATCCACACGCTGTCATTTCAGGATTTTGCGATTCAGGGTTTCGGGACTTGCGAGTACAAGGGAACTCGCACTTAGGTACCCTGAGTGCCGAAATACTGAAATGTCGAAGTCTAAGAGGACCATTCTCTCTCGTGCAGGGTTTTAAGACTTACGCCATAAAATCCTCCAGCAGATCCTTGGATAAACTTTCAAAAAGGGTGTCCCTATGGGGAGATCTATCCAGGGCCTTACTTGAGACAAATAAGGGAATAAATTTCCCGAGAACAGACTTGAAAACTGAATCTGTTCAAAACATATATATATATTTACGTAAGTCATAGGTGGTCTTTCCAATATAAGCATGCAGTGAAA
>JZKD02S0627533.1:392623-447970 GCA_000966675.3 Picea glauca | reverse complement strand
GGTGGAGCAAGGCTCTCGATTGTAAAGTTTTGATGAAGCGCTAGTCGCTCTGGTTAATGTATAAGGCATTAGAGATTTCTTACTTTATGGATGTCAGCTTCTTTCCATCTCTTTGTTTACCGTGTTAGAACAGCTCGGAATTGGAGGATCCAGTCTAGTTGTAGTTGTTATAGGATGATGTAGGTTGGATAACTGTAACAGTTACATTGTTTCTAATCAGTTCCTATGATTTTATTAGCGTTGAAAGACTTGGAATTGAAGGATTCAATCGAGTTACCCCTCATCTCCTTGAAGCTCTGGACCAGGAGGATCTTGGCTTCTGAGTTTTTCACCCTCAAGCCTTCGAAGGCCTGTCGCCTGAGGCAGTCTTGCTCGCCCTTCTCACAAGTCTTCCATCTACCACCCTTTAATCCACTTACTGACGGAAGTTGGATCAAGACCTCCCTCGCTTTCTACATACCAGGCCCATTTTCCTGAGTTAAAGCTATATTTTCTTGAGTCTTTACCCATCCGATCACCCCATTAAACAAATTGTGACATAAAACTGATGGGCTTCGGGCTTTGCTCCTGCAAGCAATCTACGAGTGACTTCTAACGCTAACACAATGGTTCGGTTCCGGAGCAGGGTTTCCTTTCAATCTAGTATGCATTGAGGTTCTGGTAGGAATTCTCCCTCCGGTTCCACTTGGATCATAGACCAGTCAATTATATGATGAGAATCATGTACATATTTCTTCAATAATGAAACATGGAAAACATTATGTGCTTTTACTGTGGGAGGAAGTGCTAGTCTATAGGCTACAGGTCCCACTCTATCTAGAACCACAAAGGGTCCACAATACCGAGGTGCCAACTTGGCACAAGCTCCCATTTTCAGGGAACTCTTCCTGGGCCTAACTCTGAGATATACATGGTCTCCCATCCTGAACTCTCTTGGAGTTCTCTTTTGGTCGGCGTAACTTTTCTGTCAGTTCTGAGCGACCTTCAGGTTTTGTTTTATCTGAGTCACTTGTTGTTCCATTTCTTTCAACATGTCGAGTCCAAAAGAAATTATGTTTACGGGATTACTCCAACCGACAGGAGTGTTGCACGGCCTACCATAGAGGACTTCGAAGGGACTCATCTTTAAGGATTCTTGGTAGCCGTTGTTGTAGGCGAATTCCACTGGTGGCAGGTAGTCTTCCCACTTCTTGGGTTTATGCATTCTTAGTAGGTCTTCTAGTATTTGGTTCACTCTTTCCATCCGTCCATCGGTTTGAGGGTGATAGGTGGTGCTAAACAACAACTTGGTCTCTAAACTGCCATCGGTGATTTCCAAAAGTTGGAAGTGAATTTCGTGTCTCTGTCAGACATGATCTCTTTCAGCATACCATGCAATCTAAATATCTCTTTCATGAATACCTGAGTGATGTCTATTGCCTTGCAAGTTGACTTGACGGGGATGAAATGAGCAGACTTGCTCAATTTATCCACAACTACCATAATGGCGTCATTTTGTTTGGTCGAGGTTGGTAACCCAGTGATGAAATACATGGAGATGGTTTCCCATTTCCATTATGGGATTGGTAAAGGTTGCAATAATCAGGTTGGGTGTCGGTGTTATGCTTTAACCTGTTGGCACTCTATGCATTTGGCTAGGTACTCAACTATGTATTTCTTCAATCCAGGCCAATAGAATTGTTTCCTCGTGGCCGTGATCATCTTCTGGTATTCTGGATGGCCAGTATAGGGTCTTTTGTGCAGTTCATTCATTATGAACCTCTTCAAGTCATCACAATCTGGAATATAAAAATTGTTTTTGTAAGTGAGCAGACCTCCTTCCATCATCTGGTAGCCTCCATACTTTACCCCGATGGGCTCTTGTTGTAGGTACAAGGTCACGATCTGGACGAAGGGATCTATTTCTTGTGCATTTCTGACTCTTTCCTTGATATCCGTCTTACAGGTGCTCACTGCTGCCAGGTGAATTGTTTTCATACTTTTGCTACGGGCATCGGCCACCCTATTTTCCTTTCCTTTAATGTGTTTGATTTTGAAATCAAACTCGCTAAGGAGGTCCATCCACCTAGCTTGTCTGGCATTAAGCTTTGCTTGGTCAAACAAATATCGCAATCCATAGTGATCTGTCATAAGTACAAATTTCCTTCCTAGGACGTAATGCCTCCACATTTTTAAGGCGTGCACTATAGCGGCCAACTCTAGATCATGGATCACATAGTTGACTTCGTGCTAGTTCAATTTTCGGGACACATAGCAAGCCACACTTCCTCCCTACATAAGGACTCCTACGAGCCCTTCCTTACAGGCATCTGTGCACACTAGGAAGTCAGCTTCGGGATCGACGATCTTCAGCACAGGTGCGCGGGTCAGTAGATGTTTCAGGGTTTGAAATCTTTCTTCACATTTTTGTGTCCTTGTAAATTTTGTCCCCTTTTTCTGGAGGGCGGTGATTGGACAACCAATCTTGGAGAATCCTTTTATAAATCTCCTATAGTATCCTGCTAATCCCATAAAGGATCTGATATCCTAAACACCCTTTAGGGTAGGCCATTCCATGATAGACCTAATTTTGTCAGGGTCTACTGCTACTCTTTCTTCAGATAGGACATGGCCTAAGTAATGTATTTGCTTCTGGAAGAATTCACATTTGTTGAATTTGGCATAGATTTGATGTTCTCTTAGCACTTGCAACACAAGCCTAAGATGCTCTTCATGCTCTTCTCTATTCTTGGAGTAAATTAATATATCGTCAATAAAAACCAGCACAAATTTGTCTAGGAATTTGTTGAGTACATTGTTCATCAAGCACATGAAAGTGGCAGGGGCATTGGTTAACCCAAATGGCACTACCACAAACTCATAGTGACAATACCTCATCCAGAAGGCAGTTTTATGGATGTCTTCACCCTTGATTCGGACTTGATGGTATCCCGACCTCAAGTCAATCTTTGAGGAAATAGACGCACCCCCCAATTGATCGAACAGGTCATTGATCCTAGGCAAGGGGTACTTGTTCTTTATGGTTACCTTATTGAGAAAATAGACACACCCCCCTTTCTCTGAAATCCTGAACTATTCTTCGGTTTCCAGCCTTCGCAAGGTTCTGTCCAATGTCCAAATTGTTCATGACAATATCTTGCCTTTCGGATAGTGCCTTCTAGGGTCTTTGGCTCATCAAATTCAATTATGTTCTGATAGTCCTTAGGTAGTCCGCTGATGAAATGTTGCACCTTTGCCTTTTTTGCTTTTATATAAGGTACATACCTCAGCAACTCGAGGAATCTGCTGACATATTCCTCTATAGTGAGTTGCCCTAGTTCGAGTTCATAGAATTCCTTAGTCTTTTCGTCGAAATATTTTTTCGACAGATACTTCTTCCATAAGTATTTCTCAAACCATTCCCAAGATAGGTCCTCTTTGCGAAACCCGTTCACATTCTTAAGGTCTTCCCACCAAATGGAAGCCTTTCCATTCAAGTTGAAGGTGGCCACTCGGGCCTTCAAATTTTCTGAGAAGTCATGGACTCTGAAATACTTCTTTAGTCTAAGCAGTCATGCCTCTGCTTCCTCTCCCTTCTTTATTTCACCATCAAAGGAGGGTGGTTTGGCCTTCCTGAATTCTTCGAATTTATGACCCTTGGAAAGCTTTCGCTTCTTCTGTCTTCTTCGGGAATAAGAACTAGTTCTACTAATAGAAGAGCCTCCGAACCGCCAGCTTCCTTCCCAGAGGAATCGTCCGCCTTTTGTCCTTTACCTCTGGGATGGACCTTTTTCGAGGTGCTCCTCTCAGTGTGGCCACTGATATGACCATGTTTCTGTATTTCAGGTTCATGTTGCATTTATCTTTGTAGGTCGAATAAGATCTACAGTAAAACTGCGTTAATTTCTATTTGCTTCTCTTATTCTTTCATCATCCTCTCATTGTCAGCCTTGCAGCTTTGTAATTCGACCATGAGGCTCCTCACAGTCTCCGCTAGATCTGGAGGGATCCCTACTGCCCTCCTTTCGTAAGACTCTTCGTCTCTATTGTGGGAGCCTTCCCCCACCTCTTGGTGAGTCACCATTCTATGCGTCTGCAATTTCCCATGGTTGATCGTCCGCTTGGATGCAAAAAACAAACGTTGGTTGTTAATCAATATTTATATACATTCATAACCCGCGCATAATTCATATTTCTTTCACATGCATATACACAATCGAGGTTTTTTTTTTCATTTTTAATTTTGACCTTTTAATTAAGAAGGTTAAGACAGAGGGTTACTCCTTTTAGGAGTGTTTCGAATGGAGCTCCTGCACAACTTGTTCATGAGCCCAAGCAGGCCAAGTGTTGTAACCATGCTCTGATACCAATTTGTAACACACCCACCATTGGACTAGAAAATTTTCAACTTTCTTTCCTTATTCTCGAGGGACAACACTCCTCGAGATTCTAAGGAGCCTAGCGCAAACCCTCCTTTCCCTTTAAAGTCCCTCATATGACCGTGGCTATGCCCACAGTCCTTACCGAGAAGGCACTTCTGCTATCGTGATAAGGGGAGTCGTGAGGCAACCGATCCCTTGCTCTCTTGACTTTCGAAGGGACAAAACCCGAAATGGACCTAACTGCTTATCTAGATTAATAGAAACTCGGAATAAGTTTGTTACTCTACCCTTTAGGGTTTCCTCCATCGAGATTTTGGGATGTGCGACGACAGGAGGTCTTGCACCTGGGTTTCCCGGGAGCTGAAAACTCTAAAACCTGCACACACACACACACACACACACACACATATATATGTCACTCAGCCTATTTCGGGAATTCGCAAATCGGGTTTTCGGGATATGCAACGACAAGAGGTCTCACACTTGGGTTTCCCGAGAGATGAAACTCTGAAACCTGCATACATGTATATATATCGCTCAGCCTATTTAGGGAATTCGCAAATCGGGTTTTCGGGACTGGAGAGCACAAGAGAACTTGCCGATAGGTATCCCGGGTGTCGAAACACCATATCCCGCCCGCACTATTATTATTTCGGGGTTTCGCAATTCGGGTTTTCGGGACTGGTGAGCATAAGAGAACTTGTCGATAGGTATCTCGGGTGTCGAAACACCGAAACACCATATCTATCCGTGCTAAGCCATTTCGGCATTTCTCCTTTTGGGATTTCGCGTTATGTGAGAACAAGGGGTCCCGCTCCTAGGTTTCCTGGGAGTCAAAACTTTGGAACACCAAACTCTAAACATGCTCCACTATTTTGGGGTTTCCTCCATTGAGATTTCGTGAGTCTGGATTTCGAGACTGGCGAATACATGGGGCCCGCACTTAGGTACCCTAGGTGGCGAAATACCAAAATATAATAACTTCTCCACACTCTATCTTTTTGGGATTTCGTAAGTTGGGATTTCAGGACGTGCGAGTACAAGGGAACTCTCCCTTGGATATTTCGGATGTCAAAATACCAAAATATCGAGATTTAGCTACACGCTGTCATTTCGAGATTTCACATGTCGAGATTTCGGGACTTGCAAGTACAAGGGAATTCGCCCTTGGGTATTCTGGGTACCGAAATGCCGAAATATCGTAACTTATCTGCACGCTATCGTTTTGGGATTTCGTAAGTCGGGGTTTCGGGACTTGCGAGTACAAGGGAACTCGCCCTTGGGTTTCTTGGATACAGAAACTCTAAAATACCAGCTCTTAAACCTGCTCATCTTATTTTGGGGTTTCTTCCATCAGGATTTCGCAAGTCGGGGTTTCGGGACTTGCGAGTACAAGGGAACTCACCCTTGGGTTTCCTAGATACCGAAACTCCGAAATACCAACTCTTAAACCTGCTCATCTTATTTCAGGGTTTCTTCCATCGAGATTTCACAAGTTGGGGTTTCAGGACTTGCAAGTACAAGGAAACTCACACTTAGGTACCCCGGGTGCCGAAACACCGAAATGTCCTAACCCATCCACACGTTGTCATTTCGGGATTTCGAGATTCAGGGTTTCGGGACTTGCGAGTACAAGGGAACTTGCACTTAGGTACCCCGGGTGCCGAAATACCAAAATGTTGAAGTCTCAGAGGACCATTCTCTCTCGTGTAGAGTTTTAAGACCTACGCCATAAAATCCTTCAGCAAATCCTTGGATAAAGTTTCAAAAAGGGTGTCCCTGTGGGGAGATCTATCCAGGGCCTTACTTGAGACAAATAAGGGAATAAATTTCCCGAGAACAGACTTGAAAACTGAATCCGTTCAAAACATATATATATATATATATATAAGCCATAGGTGGTCTTTCCAATATAAGCATATAGCCACCATTTCTGATCAAAACACCATACAGACAGTCTTATAATGAAACCATTCATAATTGCACAAACCATGAACATACATGTCAGAATATTAATTTCAAGATACAAGATATAACACTTATTGGAAAAACACCAGGTTTGATGCAACTGCTTAGAGGGGTGCTCATTTCCACCCAACCGTAAGCTCAACGATTCTGAATGGATTTACCACTAGCCACCCACGAGCTTAGACCACGATGTTGTGAGAGTCTTTGTTCGTCAGTAGTCGAGAACAAAGGTTACTCTCCTTCTTCTCTGCTTATCAATCACTCTGTATATTTTTCCAGAGTCCTTCTGATTTCTCCCCTCTTGAGATCTCTGTCACGACTACCCCCCTTCCACACCTCTTTCCTACCTTTTTCTTTTTCGACGAGGTTGTGTGTGGCACGAACTTCCCCGCAGTGGTCAGGTCTGAGGCTTCCACAGATGGGCGGTTCACCCCCATCCCTCATTAACTCATGAGGAGCCTCTTCACCTACCAACCTGGCGAGTAATTCATTTCGGGGCCAACGAGCCGCTCTTGATCTTCGGGCTAGTGAAGACCAAATACGGTATTGGTTTCGGTGGAAGTTAACGCCACCATTCCAGGTGCCTTCCACCACCTTTCATCAACCATCGTGGTCTCTTTTCAGCACATCCCCCTCCCAACAGTCCTGCAACATATATTCATAACATTATTTACATTCGTCGACCTTTTATACTAAGGTCCATTCAAAATCACACATTCACATCTTTCAGTATGCCATGGTTCTTGGCCAGTATAGTTATTTTTATAGACTGGGGGAAACAGGGTGTTATAGTTGGGTGCTTGCATGACATTATTCCCTAGGGCATTGGAGATCTCCTAAAAGTTTTAGTGATGTTCTTCATGATGGCCACATGGAGATGGTTTTTTACTTGGATAATCCCCTACTTAGGAGGAGGAGATTCCACATCTTGGAGGAGGGCATTGAGCTCTAGATAACACATAGTAGCTTGGATGATTGCATGGGGGCTTGTAGTTGGCTTGGGGACACTTGGGTTGTGATATTGTTCATGTAGTGGGAGTGGATCCAGTGGAGTACATGGATTAGGAAGTTTGTTGAAGTATTTGGAGTCTTCTAGGAGGAGGAGTGGACACACCTCATAGAGCATCCTTGCATTTGGAGCCTAGCTTTTGGATGACATTACCTTGGAGCTTGACATATGTACTCTTGGAGTGAATTCCTCCACATGTGTAAGCCTACATGGGTTATTTTAGGTTGTGTGTAAGGGTATCAAATCACATATGTATCGTTGGCCTCCCTTACTTCTCATATATATAGAGGAAGGAGATAGTCCTTCACTCACTCATTGATTCTTGTTCATTCTTGTGTAGAGATGTGATCAAGAGGAGTGCCCCACTTATCTCCTCTCTCTCTCTCTCTCTCTCTCTCTCTCTCTCTCTCTCTCTCTCTCTCTCGAGGTCATTGGGGTTTCTTGAGCTTGTTGGAGCATCTTGAAGACAAGGGTTAGAATTTCATCTCTTGAATATTTGGAGATTAGGGTTTTGAGATGAAACCCTAGGTTGTACTTGGTGAAGAGAAGAAGAAGATGAGACATCTTGCCTTGGAGGACATGTTGTGTGATGCATGCTTGTTGAATCTCCTTGGTGTGAGATATGGTTTTCATTGTTCTCCTCAAGGAGCTAAAGTATTGTACTATCCTTAGGAGAAGGCTATGGTATACATATGAAATTCATTTTTATGCATATTAATGAAGTTTCCAGCTGTCTAATACTTGTGAAAATTGTAGATTTGATTCTCAACCATCTATATTCTTCATGGTTTGCAATTTCCAACACTATATGCCTTAATTTGACATAAGTTTAAGAGTGAATATGTTAAGTGATTTAACATTACAATTGAAGAATATAAGGGAAGATTTAATACCATTTTTACAAATGTAATAAGTGTTTTTAGATTTGTTATATGTATAATAAGATTGTCCTAGAGGGATGAAACTTAGTGGAACACGTTCATGTCTTTTCTCTTGAATTGCCTAGTGGATTGGGATTGTTAAGAATTGAAATATAGTTTTTTGCTGTTGCTATTTTGTTTATATTTCATAACATCCTTAAGGATGAAAAATCACAATGTTAATATTTGAGAACCTCTTGTTAAGATGTGAAATTTCTATTATGCATTAAATTTCCACAATTTAGAAGTTTCTACAATAGTCGCTTAATGTGTAGAATTTTTCTGACACAAATCCTCGTAGTCAATGTGGGCATTACTTTTTATATGTGCCCATCATTATTAACATTAGTGTGTGAAAGAAACATAAATAACACACACACACACACACACACACATATATAACATGGATCAACTGTCATGATAGATAGCCCATGACCATGTCACGGTTGGGCTATCTTTGGGGAGGCTAAGCTACCCAAAACAATCACACAAAGATATAACAAAAGAGAAACATAAATGAATAAAACCCTCAAGGTCATGACCTCTACATCGAACTAATGATGAACAATAGGGTAATAATGATATTTGAAATAGATTCCTTGGGTTGAGCTTGCCTCACCAAACAAAAATTTAAACCACATTTGCAATTTTATACAACACAACGCCAAAATTCCAATATAAGATTCTTGCAAATAAATAAATAAATATTGGCCATCTAAGGTCCATATGAAAGCTCTTCCATAAAACATACGTGTAACAACAATCTGTGAGGCAGATAGCATCCAGAGAAATGGAAAACACATGCAGTAATAAAGAAAATAACTACAAATAACCCCAACTACCTAGGATGGAGAGAAGAATACTCTTCTTATGAAACTAGAAATTAGAAAAGTAACCCCCTCATTAAGATTTCTTAACATTTATGCTATTTTCTCTTAATTAATTTTTTATTTTTAAAATTATTATTTTATTTTTCATACTTTTATAATAATAGAACCTATTATAATAATATTTAAATAATCTATATATAATTAATGCATACATATTACATGTAACATGTTATTACATATTACATGTAATAACATATTACATGTATAATACATGTGTTATACTATGACACATATAATAACATATTACATGTAACAACATATTACACATATATTATATGTGTTATAGTATAACACATATATTATACATGTTATACTATAATACATATAATATATGTGTTATATAATATAACACATATTATATAGCACAAATTTTACTTATATTATAACAAATCTTATTTTTATTAAATATCTTTTTTATTTGGAAATCATAATAATTAATAAATAAAAATATAATTTCAATCAAAATCATATATATATTATCAAATATATATTCATTTATAACACATATAATATATGTATTATAATATAACACATATAATATATGTGTTATATTATAACATAAATCATATATATATTACCAAATATATATCCATTATAAATTATCAATATATATCCATTATAATTTATCATAATACAACAAACACTCACATATATATAATTTATAAGTTTGTAAATCTATTAAAATTTATCTAATTACTTACTCATTCATAACCTTCATATACATTCAAATCCCACATGATATTTAGAATTACTTGAAAATTCCACATGATATTTAGAATTACATAAAATGACATTATTTAAAAAATAATAATAATAATGTAACCAACCTTACCCCAACCCTTTATGCTAATACTAGTTGCATTCATCAACATGGTACACTCATGGAAAGAGAAACAAAAAAAAAAATACCAATTAAAATCAGACCAAACCCTCACAATTCCCCTTCACTTCCCTTGTCGTGATCTCTCCCCTCTCCCCAAAACTAAAATGTAAAAATAAAATAAAACATCCTCAAATACATATTTTAAAAAATATATATTTAAGACCATAAAATGTTTCATTGAAAACACCATTATGACCCACTTAATAAACCCTGAACTTTCTCTATGTCCCCATTGCATAAATCTTTCTATTTAATTCTTCATTTTCCACTTGGTCTTGTGCAATATTCTCTATATTTAATTAAAAATTTCATATTTCAAATTCCTTTATTTATTTCCCTCACTCTTTCTACTTAATTCTTCATTTTCCACTTGGTCTTGTGCAATATTCTCTATATTTAATTAAAAATTTCATATTTCAAGTTCCTTTATTTGTTTCCCTCACACATGGCACCATGTAAAACTATCATTTACACTCTAACTTGATTTTGATTTATTCCATCTCTCACTTAACCATGTGTTTGACTGATATAATCCTACTTAATTTAATATTTAAGTATTTATGGGAATAGGTACTATCCATATCACTCGGAAAAAGGAATACTTTTTGTTTTATTATTTTGTATAAAGTTAATATTTACTTTCACTCGAGTTAAGTTGACGTTTCTTAATATTTACTTTCACTCGGGTTAATATTTACAGCCCCTGGACTACCTCAGAATCCCATTCCGCTGCAACCTCTGCCGGGAAACGGGCCACCTTCGTCGCTCTTGTCCGGGTAAGTCCTCTCTAGACCAAAATGAAGAAGGGGACCTTCTCCTTAACCCCCCTAATTACCTGGATCCTGGCCCTTCTCTCGCCTATATGAACATGTCTCCCTCAACTTACTCTAGCCTTGATTCGAGACAAGCTGAGTCTCCCCTTATCAAAGTGAACCAGGTTTGCCCTTCTCTATACTCATCGCTCTCGGAGGCAGAAAAGAACTCAGTCCTTAGCTTCCCTTGGCTCTCTTGTAGAAACATAGATTCGCCCCCCCTCCAGGAAGATACACTTCTTCCTTCACCAAACAGGCCTGACCCTTCCTCCATTTGCCCCCCACAGACATTGGATGCTCCTCCTTTGATCCATGTCCCCTCCCCATCAATGGCCACGCAGCCTCTTTCTCAGCCCTCTGATGTGGACCCCGAATATCTTTCCTTTGTGACCCCAGGTTTTGGCCAGTCGGACGATGTGGATCCAAACATTCTGGATGTAATGGCCTCCTCGAGCCCCCCCTCCTTTTTGCCGGAAAACGAACCACAACTTGCTATTTTCAAGGGAAAAGAACTCATTCGCCCTGGTGTTGAGGCTGGAAGTTCTTCCTCCCTCGGTCCGGTAAAAGTTGAAAAAGCCTATGCATGGTCGAGAGGCATCGGCACTGAACTATCCCCGCTTCAGACGAGAAGCTCCAGAAAACAAAAGGAGCTTCTGAACCCCGGACAAAGCGCTCCAGATCTCCCGTCTATGGAAGGAAAGGCACTTAGAGCATTGAAAGCCTTGGCATGTTCAAAATAATGATAGTGATTTCCCTGAATATTCGAGGGATTGGAGGCACCCTCAAGGTTGCCTCCTTTAGAAGACTCCTGGAGCATTCCAAGCCTGACATTATTTTTTTGCAAGAAACGCTTACATATGCTCAGAATTCCAGAGACTTTGTGTTTCATTTTTGTCCTGCTTGGTACACTGTGGCTGTGAGCTCCATTGGTAACTCCGGAGGACTACTGGTGGCTTGGGATCCTAATTTATTCGATCTGAGACCCTCATTGACTACTGGTGGTATCCTTTGTTTAGGCAGCTGCCTAGCTACCTCTCGCGAGATAGCGTTTCTAAATATTTACAGCCCCTACACAGACTGTAAGCATTTCTGGTCGCTCCTGGCAGATAGTGGAATACTCTCCATTCCTTATCTCATTGCGGGTGGAGACCTCAATATCATTTTATCTGCTGCAGAAAATTGGGGAGGCGTCTATGTGCCGGGGGTGACCGAAGATTATTACAGGAATCTTTTTGTCTCGAACAAGCTAACTGATATCTTACCAGCCCAGATGATCCCTACTTGGCGAAATGGCCGCTCTGGGACTGACGCCATAGCCAGGAGGTTAGATAGATTTTTTGTTGCTGAAGAGTACTTGTCATCAACGGATTTGCCAGCTTCGTGGGTGGAGCACCCATTCTTCTCCGACCATGCTCCCATTTTTCTCCAACTGAGATCTCCAGATCGTCTAAGCTCAACCCCATTCAAGTTTAATCATAATTGGCTCATGGAGGCTGATTACAATGAGTTGGTCGCTTCAGTTTGGAGTGACCCCAGTTTTCTCACGGAAGAAAATGCACAGCGACGCCTTGTTTGGAAATTGAAAGTCTTGAAGGCCCTCTCCAAATCGTGGTTCCATGCAAAGAATAAAACAGAGTAGACCCGACTAGTAGCACTGGAGACTGGGATCATTCAGGCCATTAAAAAATCGACTTCATTCGCATTATCAACTGAGGAGGCAGACAGACTTAAGTCACTCGAGTCTAATAGAAACTCCATCCTTCGCTCACAAGAGAACGCTTGGAGGCTCCGAAGTCGTGCCACTTGGCTTAAAAGTGGGGATTCCAACTCAAAATACTTTCATAATGTAGTGAGCTTCAACAGACTAAAAAAAAGCATATGGTCTATAAGGAATGCCGATGAGGAAGTCGTCCGTGGGCAAGAATCTCTAAAGGAAGAAGCGGTTTGTTATTTCAAACGTCTGCTCAGAGCTCCGAACAGTCAAAACCTCCCGGAAAAGTGCTACGCTGCCAGCCTTTTCCCCTCGTTTTTTTTCTGAAGAGGAAGTCGCCACTCTCTATGATCCAGTTACCTTGCCGGAGATAAAAACCATTCTACATAAGTTCAAAAAGGAAAGGAGCCCCGGGCCTGACGGATGGACGTCAAAATTCTTCCTCCATTTCTTCGACCTCGTGGGAGAGGACCTTCTCCAAATGGTAGAAGATTCTCGCATCAAAGGTAAGGTAATTGGGAGCCTCAACTCCACCTTTTTGGTCTTAATCCCGAAGCAGCACCAATCGCTCACTTTCAGCGACTTCCGACCAATTTCATTGTGCAACCTTGTTTACAAGATTATATCCAAAGTGATCTCTAATAGATTAAAGCCCTTCCTTCAAAAGAGCATCTCAGCGGAGCAGCTGGGCTTCTTAAAAGGCCGCAGAATCCAGGACGCTATTGCAACCACTCACGAAGGCATCCATAGCATTAAACAAAAAAATTTAAAGGCACTAGTCTTAAAGCTGGATATCAAAAAAGTTTTTGACAACATTGACTGGGAGTTTCTAAGATTAATTTTACACTCAGTGGGTTGTGGAGAAAAGTTCAGTAATTGGATTCTTTCTTGTGTTACTAGCGCCAATTTTGCGGTTTTAATCAATGGAGAGCCTTCTAGATTCTTCAAGAGTGAAAGGGGCCTCCCAAAGGGTTGCCCTCTTTCCCCCTATCTTTTTATCCTAATCATGGAAGGACTAAGTCTCCTTCTCTCCAAAAGGGTCGAAGATCACCTTCTCTCAGGATTAAAAATCTCAAACTATTTCAACTTAGTCCACCTGATGTTTGTAGATGACGTGCTTATTTTTCTGAGTGCTGACCAGGGGGATTGGCAGGTCTTAAAAGAAACGCTCCAGCTCTTCTGTCTTGCTTCAGGTTTGGCCCTTAATTTTTCAAAATCTACAGTTCACTATTGGGGCATTTCAGATACTGAACTTCTTACCCTAAAGGACTCCATCCCCCTTCCTTTCATTAATCTAAGCGAAGACTTTTCGTACCTTGGCTTCCACCTAAAATTGGGTTCCTCCACTCCTTGTGACTGGCAGTGGCTCGTGGCCCTGTATGAAAAAAAAATTGGCTTCTGGTGCAATAAATGGTTGTCTCTTAGGGGTCGTTTTATCCTGGTCAAGTCGGTTTTGGAGAGCCTAGCCGTCTACTGGATGTCATTGGAGCGGTTACCTTCAAAGATTGTTTTGATCCTTCGGAGGCTCACTTTCAACTTTCTTTGGAATGATTTAGCAGCCAAGCGTCGATTTCACCTGTGCTCTTGGCAAGAGTTGTCCAAGCCTCGGAAGGCAGGGGGTTGGGGGTTAAAACTACTTTCCTCTTTCAACCAAGCTCTCCTGACCATCTCCTTCTAGAGAGCGCTCACCCACAAAAGCATCTGGAGCCGTATTATCAAAGTAAAGTATATGGGCTCCCTGTCACTCAACGATTGGATCAGAAAGCCTTCTCTCATACAAACTTGGGCGTCTCCCTTCTGGAAAGGGATGGTTGCGTCCTCCCAGGTAATTCTCCACTGGTTGCGGTGGAAGCCCGGTACTGGGAACGACATTCACATAGGCCGAGACATGATTCTGGGACTGGGAGACCAGTCCCCCCTCTCTCCAACGTTGTGCGCGCGGCTTGAGGCCCTGGATTGTTCTTCACTTGCACATGTTAAGGTTACAATTGGTGCCCTCTCCCTCCTGGACGAATGGATGGACAATGGATCCCTGTCACTGGAAGGATCGCTTGCTATTGAGTGGAGCCGCTACACTTCGGCCCTCAAAGGATCCGGGATCTCACTTTCTGACAAACCTGATATTTTACTGTGGGCTGGCGGTGATGCCATGGGCTCTATCATTGTTAAAAACTTATATACTGCCTACCTTCATCAGATGAGGCTCGAGGTTGACCGCTCGTGGATTCGCCAAGTTTGGAAGTGGAAGGTCCTACTCAAGCTGAAGCTGTTTACCTGGCTCGCGGGTAGAGGGAAAATTCTTTTCTGCGAGGCGCTTAGACGTAGAGGATGGGAGGGCCCTGGCATTTGTTCACTTTGCAACCTTGCTTCTAAGGATGTGAATCACCTCTTGGTTCATTGTGTTTTTACGAGGGAGGTTTGGAATTATATGATTGAGTCCTTCTCTCTTTCAGTCGTCTGGAGAGGTCCCACCTTCATGGCCTGTTTTTCTGACTGGATCTCACAAAAGTCCTCTTCTCCGAGCTTGGCTGCCCACACTTGCTGGCAGATCTGGGCTGAGAGGAATAAAGCAGTCTTTGAAGACCGTCCCCCCTCAGTGCTGACGGTCGTCCACAGAGTTCGGGCCTCTTTCAATTGGCAGCCTTCCTCAATCGTATCCTTCCCTCCCATGGAGTGCGAGATCCCATTGACAGCTGGATTCACGCTGGCTTGCTTCGACGGAGCTGCTGTGGCTACTGGCCTTTGTTGTGGGGCGGGTGGATTCTTCAAAGCTCATCCAAATAGAATCACTAAATGGTTTTTAAATTGTGGGGAGGGCTCGAACACTAAAGCTGAACTTTTGGGTTTATAGACAACCCTCGCTTTAGCCTCTCTTTGGTCGATTGATCACCTTCTAGTTTTTGGAGACTCGCGAGTCATTATAGACTGGATCAACCAAAAGTGTAAGATGCACTCGGTCCATATAGAAGGCTGGAAAGAAAAAACGCAGATCCTCTCTAAGCTCTTCATGGACATCAGTTTCTGGCACTTCTCCAGGATCCACAATAAGGAGGCGGACGCTCTTTCTAAAAGAGCCCTCTACGGGGAGGTTGGGAGACTATCTGTGTTCCATTGTGAGAACGGAATTGAAAGTCCCATCTCCTGCTTTAATCTGTTTGAATGAGGTGGGCGATCGATCCATTTTGCACCGTTAGTCCGATTATGGTGCCTGCTAATTCCGGTGGTGGTTTTAGTATTATTAATTTCCAAGCCTGGTCGGCCAGGACCTCTTGCAGATCGGTGGCAGCGTGTCTGATGGTGGCTGTGGGACTGTTTCCCTATAGACTCCGTTACTTTCATTGGCGAGAGAGCTTTTTCATTTTCTTGATTTTTAGCTCAATGGAGCTAGCTTTGTAAATAAAATTATATTTTTAATATAATCTTGAGTAATTTTTTCTTAGAAAAAAGGTTGATGTTTCTTTTAAAACTGGGGGATTATTAAGGCTGGGTGATACTTAACTAACTTGTGGGTGATTGTTGAAGGAAAGAAAAAAACTTATGATATGGTTGAACCATAATTTTTAAAAGATTAGACATTAGACATTACATTTAAGTAACAAATTATGGCATATCATTTATATTAAAAAATTTAAATTCAATTTTCGATGACCTTACTCCATCAATTCACCCACATCCTTCACTACACATACATAATATACAACAACATGTATAATATATAACAATGCTTACCTTCTATCTCATTACACACTATACATTGTCCATAAGAATTAACAGGCTAGGTAAGAGGCATGTGTCATGCACACTCATCAAAACTACAAATCAAATATAATTGTTTAATAAATAATATTAAATTTTTACTCATGCTTCAAATTTAAATTTTTATCACAATGAAGTACTACTTTGGATTATGATCTATCACGTTTTGTCAACATAAAATTTAACAAACATATGCATATATAGTCCCACATGTTAGAATATTCTATAATCCTTAACAAACTTAATTAATCCTTTTTTAAGAAGACATAGTTCTAAGTTGTTTTATCTAAAGCCTTATGAAAAATCATAAGAAAAGACGGTTACACTCAATCCAAACAACTCTTAACTGAAAGAACAATCCCAATTAATTCATACAACATGCATATGAAATGAAATCACTTCAATCCACATAAACCTTGCTGAAAATAAATCAATTGCAACAACCCAACAACATCCTTGACCAATCCACAAGCTCCAGATGATTTAAAGAGAATGCACTTACTATAATTTAAGAATAAAATCTATCCATGAGAAGGAATTCAATGATGCACAAGCTTCATCAAAACTTCAACCAAGAGTAAAAGCAATGATGCATATCAATCAACTCTGCGAGTATCAACACATACAATCAACATTAACCAATAACAAGTAACAACGCGCAGAATGAACAAAGACCGTGAACAAGTAACAACTCGCGGAATTAACCTAAATCGTGAATAAGTAACAGTTTGCATGAACCTAAGATAACTACAACAAGCCAAATTATGAAACGATCTATGATAATCTATTAAACAAACAAAAATTGAATTGCAACAACTAACTAGCGAAGGGGGCCTTTCCTTCACCAATCAGGGGTTCTAAGATAACTCACAGATAAATGCTTAGATATCACGAACCAACATCCTCATATATTATAAAAAGGATGATACAATGAGTTCTATAGTCTCAGTTATACACTTTGTTCTTCCCTCTTTTCCAACCCCCCAACTCGAGAGGGTTCTTGTGATTTATACATCTTCGGATAACAATCTTCATAATTAGAATATTTTATTTGATCAGTACATGGTATAAGATCTGTTTCACATTTGTGTTGTTATAACCGGTGTACAAAATAGAGTATTCTTGTTACAACATCAAAACCGTAAGTGATTACAACCTTTGGTACTTTTGTCCCTTTGATGACTCGTCCTTGCCACACTAGCATTTGTTCACTCCTATACTTGAGCATCGGTTGAAGACCAAATGCTCAAGTATCAATGGAATTGTAGGAGTGGCATCATCATGGTTCAAGAAGCAACAACGCCTAGAAGTAACATCACATCGGAAACAGACATCCTCTGAGCTTGTAAAGAAGTAACAACATCAAATTCTTGAATGAACACAACCTTTCATCAGCCTGCAACTATATGCTTTTGAACCATCTTATTAGTACACCCAAAAACAAGTAGGAAACCACTCAACAACCTATATTAATACTTGAATAATGCAATTCATAAAAAGGCCATACATTGAGTTGACATATAAAATCACACGCAAGATATTATCAAAAGAGGATAAAAGGTGACTTAGAATATCGCCAACACATGGTGAATGGATGGAAAAAAGGGTAAAAATTCAGGGCCTAGCGGGTATGTAGAGGACCTGTGGATCCATTGGCATAACTTTGGGTAGAGGCAAGGGAAAACTGTGCAAGAGTACACCATCAAGTTCAAAAAAAATGGTGATTATGTTGTGTATATCTCCCTAGAACCAATATGTACTCCTCGAGTATCTCGGGGGTCTACACAATTATTTATAGAAGCGATCAATGCTCTTTAAACCTAGGTAATTAATGAGGCTTGTTTGCAAGCATAGTATCTTGAGAATATAGGAAATAAGAAAGGACACACTTCCAAGTTGTTTTTATCTAAAGCCTTATGAAAAATCATAGGAAAAGACGGTTACACTCAATCCAAACAACTCCTAACCGAGAGAACAATCCCAATTAATTCATACAACATGCTTATGAAAGGAAATCACTTCAATCCACATAAACCCTGCTGAAAATAAATCAATTGCAACAACCCAACGACATCCTTAACCAATCCACAAGCTCCTGATGATTTAAAGAGAATGCACCTGCTATAATTTAAGAATAAAATCTATCCATGAGAAGGAATTCAATGATGCACAAGCTTCATCAAAACTTCAACCACGAGTAAAAGCAATGGTGCATATCAATCAACTCTGCAAGTATCAACACATATAATCAATATTAACCAATAACAAGTAACAACGCATGGAATTAACAAAGACCATGAACAAGTAACGACTCGTGAAATTAACTAGAATCATGAATAAGTAACAGTTCCCATGAACCTAAGATAACTACAACAAGCCAAATTATGAAACGATCTATGATAATCTATTAAACAAACAAAAATTGAATTGCAACAACTAACTAGCGAAGGGGGCCCTTCCTTCACCAATCAGAGGTTCTAAGATAACTCACAAATAAAGCTCAGATAGCACGAACCAACATACTCATATATTATAAAAAGGATGATATAATGAGTTCTATAGTCTCTGTTATACACTTTTTTCTTGCCTCTTTTCCAACCCCCCAACTCAAGAGGGTTCTTGTGATTAATACATCTTCGGAGAACAATCTTCATAATTAGAATATTCGATTTTATCAATACATGGTATAAGATCTATTTCGCATTTGTGTTGTTATAACCGATGTACAAAATAGAGTATTCTTGTTACAACATCAAAATTGTAAGTGATTACAACGGTTGGTACTTTTGTCCCTTTGATGACTCGTCCTTGCCACACTAGCATTTGTTCACTCTTATACTTGAGCATCAGATGAAGACCAAATGCTCAAGTATCAATGGAATTGTAGGAGTGGAATCATAGTGGTTCAAGAAGCAACAACGCCTAGAAGTAACATCATATCAGAAAGGGACATCCTCTGAGCTTGTAAAGAAGTAACAACATCAAATTCTTGAATGAACACAACCTTTCATCAGCGTGCAACTATACACTTTTGAATCATCTTATTAGTGCACCCAAAATCAAGTAGGAAACCACTCAACAACCTATATTAATACTTGAATAATGCAATTCATAAAAATGCCATACGTTGAGTTGAAATATAAAATCACAGGCAAGATATTATCAGAAGAGGATAAAAGGTGACTTAGAATATAGCCAACACATGGTGAATGGATGGCAAAAAGGGTAAAAATTTAGGGCCCTATAGGTATGTATAGGACCTGTGGATCCGTTGGCATCACTTTGGGTAGAGGCAAGGGAAAAGTGTGCAAGAGTACACCATCAAGTTCAAAAAAAATGGTGATTATGTTGGGTATATATCCCTAGAACCAGTATGTACTCCTTAAGTATCTGGGGGGTCTACACAATCATTTATAGAAGCGATCGATTCTCTTTAAACCTAGGAAATTAATGAGGCTTGTTTGCAAGCATAATATCTCGAGAATATAGGAAATAAGAAAGGACAACCAACTGGTTCTAAACACAAATACCACCTAGATGCTTCCAAATAGGGGAAGAAGTGGAAAGGAAAGGACAAGAAGACCACAACCACTACACATCAATGTAAGGATCCAAACAACGGCTCCAACCATCGCGATATCATTGGTCACATTGAAGATAAGTGTTAAAACTATATCCATAGCTAAATCCAAAGAATTGTAAGAAATATTCCAAGAAGAAGAACCTTCTAGCCATGGATTCATGTAACCCGGTAGAGAGCAACTCAAATGAGGATGAAAATTTTGTCTACAATACAAAGCAAAAGGAGGTGAAATTGAGTAGCCATCATCACAAGGTAAAGAAGGAGATGACTAAACTCTTATGTATTAAGATCCAGGTCAAGAAGACAAAGGTGGATGCTCTATTTGATTCTGCTTCACATGACAACATCGTAGTAGAAGAGTTGGTTAGCAAGCTTGGACTGGAAGTTCATGATCATCCTAACCCATATCCATTGGGATGGGTAAATAAGTATGTAGATATCGAGGTAACTCAATAGTGTAAGATCAAATTTGTTATAAGTGTTGACTATATTAATGAAGTGGAGGTAGATGCAGTGCCACTTGATGTGTGTGGTGTAGTGTTTGGAAGCCTGTACATGTACATGAGGGATGCAATCTTCGTGAGAGGAGAAAACCAATACCGTCTAATCAAGGATGGGAAATATTTCATCATCGATGCACATAAAGGTAAATCTAAGATTTCAATGGTAAGTGCTAACCAAACTAAGAAATTGATTAGTTCTAGAAGTAAGTTTGTTTTGCTTTTCTCAAGATAAAATTAGCCAGGTGATGAATTGGTAAAAGTAAAGGGATCTCTCGAGGGATGTACTACAGAGCATAAACGTTAGTTGGAGGAGTTTTTGCAAGAATATAGAGAATTGTTTCAGGTGCCTAAAGGGTTGCCACCTAAGAGAGAAGTGGAGCATGAGATACAATTATTGCTTGACTCCCCATTGCAACTATTGCACTGTATAGACAATGTGTCATGGAAGTAGATGAAGTGAAGAAACAATTGTAGCAGCTATTGGAACAGGGAATAATTCAACCAAGCACCTCACCTCGTGGATCAATTATCATCATAGTACCCAAGAAGGTTGGGACTTGGAGAATGTGTATCGACTACAAAGCTTTGAATAAGATCACCCTCGAGAATCATTATTCTTTGCCTAGGGTTGATGATTTGTCAGATCAATTACAACTTGCCAAATATTTCCCCAAGTTGGATCTCAAATAAAGACACCACCAGGTACGAGTTAAAGAATAAGACACCTAGAAAACCACCTTCGAGACAAGGAAAGGTTTATATGAATGGTTGGTATTCCCTTTTGGTTTATGTAATGCACCAACTACATTTATGCATTTGATGAATTATGTATTGTGTCCCTTTCTAGATTCGTTTGTGATGGTGTACTTGGATGATATATTGGTTTATATCTCTACCTGGGAAGAGCATATCTAACATCTCATGCAAGTATTAGACGTTGAAAAACCATCAATTTCCAACTAACCTTAAGAAATGTGAGTTTTCTTAGCAATCATCGGTGTATTTCGGGTATGTGATTGGTGGAGGGGAACTTAAGATATATCCCACAAAGATGGAAGTCGTTCTCAAGTGGTTGATTCCTATTAATTTCACTAAAGTTAGGATCTTTGTTGGGATAACATAGTACCTATAAAAGTTTATGGCATCTTTTTCATTTGTAGTTACTCTACTTCATGCCATAAGAACCAGTCGTAAGAGTTTCCAGTGGAGAAAGAATTAGCATAAAGCTTTTGATGAGTTGAGATGGAAGATTGATCAAGCATCAAGTCTTGCATTTCCTAATTTGTAGAAACCTTTTTAAGAGGAGACAGATGCAAGTGGATATGTTATGAGGTTAGTCTTGATGTAGGGATGGAAGTTGATGTGCTATCATTCTAAAATGTTTCATGGTGGATCCTTAAAACACCCTATCTACAATAAGTAACTCTACACCTTGGTTCAAATTGTTAAGAAGTGGAAGCACTATTTGATGGGCAAGAAAACCTTTCTCTAGACTGATCACTAGTTGTTGTAGTATTTGCAAGCCCAGAGTAAACTTCAACAAACAAGACACTATAAGTGGATGGGGGTTTGCAACGATTTCATCTAGTCATCAAATATAAGAAGGGAAACACTAATAAATTGACAAAGATGCTTTTAAGGCCACCCACTTCCAAGATTACAACTTTGGGAACTCTTATGCACATGAAGTCTTTTTCCTATGATGCAAACATGGAAGATGAGGACTTTAAAGAGGTGTTTCAATAGCTACAGAGCCAAATTATTGTCTAAGAAGGTGACAATAAGGCCAACTATCATCTCTAGAATGGGTTGCTCTACAAGCTAGAAAAGCTATGTGTTCCTAAAGGTGAAATATTATAGCTTATTAGAGAGGTTCACACCTCCAAGGCCAAGGGGCATTTTGGTGTTGGGAAGACAATTGGCAACTAATATAGGTATGTGGATTGGTCTAGAATGCAAGAAAATGTAGCTCGATTTATTAGAGGGTGCATACTTTGTTGTACCATTAAGCCCAATAATAAAGAGAAAGGTTTGTACAATCCCTTACCTATACCCACAAGGCCTTTATATAACATCTCCATGGATTTTGCAGTGGTTTTCCAACAATTAGGAAGGGACATGACTATTTGTTTGTGGTAGTTGGCAAGTTTAGAAAAATGTGCATTTTTATTCCTTGTAAAAAACCCATCAAAGGACAATGAGCAACAAACATGTTATTTAAAAAGATCTCAGTGCACTTTGGGATACCAAGGAGTATCGTCTCAATTAGGGATGCAAGATTTCTCAATGTCTTTTGGACTAGACTTTGGGAGAAGATGGACACCAAGTTGAAGAGATCTAAAAATCCCCATCCACATACAAATGGTAGACATAAGTACTCAATAGGACATTGGTTCAACTTTAGAGGAGTTACAATAAAAAACATCTGAAGACATGGGATTAGAAATTGATTTAAATTTAATAATATTTTAATACAGCGATCCACACTTCTACTTGCAAGTCCCCTTTTGAAACTTGATTTGGGTATTTCCCACAATTGCTCTTGGATGTTGTGTATGAATAACAAGGAGGAGTGATGGAAGACATCACACGATATTCATTGAAAGGTGAAAAAAATGTTGAAAGGATCAGGTAGATCCATTTGCAAGTACAAGAGACATTGAAGAAGTCATAGGAAAAGTACAAGGCTTGACATAATCAACTCATAATTGAGAAAACATCCAACATGGGAGACAAGTTTGGTTGCATATGAACATAGAAGGACTATAGGGTCTTTGTAAGAAGATCAAGGCTTTGCAGTATGGTCCTTTTGAAGTATTGGAGAAGGTGGTTGATAATGCTTATAGATTCAGTCTACCCCATTTACTTAACAATGAATGTGAAAATTTTTAAACTCTATGAGTCTTCCATGTTGGACTAGGAAACTAACGAGCAAGTTCTACCTACCATAGACGACCTGACACTAGAATCTTAGGCATAATTGGCATAAGATACAGTTTTTCAAAATAAGTCAGAATTACCGAACAGGGGCAACATGAACTTTGGCAGATAGGGGCAACATGAATTTTGGGAGATAGGGATGAAATTGTAATTTTCAGGCAAGGCCAAATGGTACTCTAGGGAGAAGGTAGAGGACCAAAAGCCTCCCCAAATGCGGAGGTACGATCCAAAATGGATCATTATATAATTTTTCATCTATCTTGGTACTTTATGGGAGGAAAAATTGGGAGAATTAGCATGTAGGGCCCATTTAAGAGGTAGGTCCTAGTCCGGTGATTTGAGGTCTATAAACTTCTTGAGCCCATTTGAGGCATTAAATGGCACTTTTTGGGGTTAAAACTTTAGCATCTTAGTTCTACCTCCTTGATGTTATTCCATACCTTGTAATATTTCCATCTATGCAAAAATCACCTTAATCAGAGTTCGTATGCAAAATGTATGCCTCTCAAAAGTTGACCTACCCTGTTGACCACCATGGTACTTAGTGGATGCCACGTCAACCCTCATTACTCACACATGTAGGGTAAGTCATGTATGGAATTTCTAGAAGAATCTAGAGGGTTCAAAACTCTAATACTAGTTTAGAGTTGAGGCATGCAAAAACCCCAACCCTAACCCTAAATGACTGTCAGGTCATGTTAAATACTAACCGACTAGGAAAGGAAGGGGTTCCATTCTTTTGGTATTGTTATTATTCCATAGCTAAGCAAAGTATCTAGGGGTGGGATATTGAAGCATACCAAAGGAGGTAGAAGATTCTATAGTAGCCATCTAGGCCACAATGTCTATGTTAGGGACCTAACCTACCTAACCCCTCAAGTGGGTAGAATAATATATTTCCATGTAATAAAGGTTAATATTAATAAGGCCTGGCAATAAGGAGGAATAAGTCAATTGTAAGAAGACCTAATAGAAGCTTCCGCTTCTAGAAAAATCTTCCTCTAGATTGTTCTTTGGGATAGATAGATTTAGTATAAATAAGAGTAGAGGGTATGAGAAGTTTTGTCTTGGAAAATTACTGAAATAGAGCTCTGCTCTGCTGGAGGTTGCCCCCTCGAAGAGGCTAGTGAACATTGTTTCCTATCAATAAAGGTATAATTATGGTGTTGTGGTTCCACATAATTTGTTATTTCGTTGTTATCTCTGCAATATTTCAGTATTATGTTGTTATTTGAGTGTTATTCTTTGCATTATTTATGTATTCTTCTAATATAACATATCTGGTACCTTACAAGTGGTATCAGAGCACTCTCCTCAGCACAAAATTGTGGGTTAAATTTTTTTTCTAGGGTAGATATGTATTTCAACATCTCAAAGCTACAGAGATTTGTCCTTATGGGCATAAACCTGCGGTCGAGGAGTCATACACGCAGGAAATACAAGTGGTACTTAAGCGCACATTTGTTGGCCACCGTTGTAACCCCTGTTGGTACCCCTTCGAGTGGTAGCGCATCAGACAACACATGTATATGAATCAGCCTAGATCTCCTGAAACCCTCCATAGATAAACCGATCAGTTGCCTGACTGTTATAATGCCACCGAGAACAACACTCAAGAAGATACTCTCTAGTACCTGGGTAGTTGGGTAGTATGGCTAAGGGCACAGTCTAGCCTCCTTAGTTGGTGCCCTGAGACATTGGGTCGATTACTATTGTTGGACCTCGCACGTATATCAGAGAGTTATAGCACAAGGAAAACCCTTGTCAGTATAACCCTTGAATACCCTAACCCTTCGGATGGAAACAAAACCAAAACAGACAAGATCGGTTGTCGGGCAACTGTGCCTTCTGCATTCGGGTTGTGAAATTACTACACATTTCTCCATGTTAATAATTTGGGCATTTCATCCCTACAGTATTCTTCAGATCAGAGTCATACCTTTTGTCCCACCGACACACTTACTTGGGACCTATTCCATTGGACTCCCCTTTTCTCCCTGATCACAGTCATACCTTTCATTTAAAAAAAACCTGTGGACCTGAGCCCTTCTCAGCTTCCCCATTTTTCCACACATTCCATTATATTTCCCTTCTTTCCCTAATTGTCGTGGTACATGTCACTTATAAGCCCTTTTTTGTGGTCCCACCCACCCATTTTTCCTTACCCGCACTTCCCCTCTCCAAATGGACACCACTTGCAACCAAGACCTGCAAGATTCCATCAATAAAGCGACCTCTAAAATTGCCTCTACCAATTCCCACCTTGCACAATTAGAAACCCACATCGAGCACAAATTTGACACCATGGACGCCAAATTCATAAACCAATTTAACACCCTCCAGTGTGTTGTCAACTAGTTGTTGAACCACCCTTCGATTCCTTCCTCCTCAAACCAACCTGATGTTGTTGATTCCTCTCATTCTCTCCATTTTGAATCCAACTCCTTTAAGCGTGACCCCTGTCTTCCCCATGTCGAGGTCAATAAATTTAATGGCTCCAATCCTACGGGTTGGGTCACTCAAATGGAGCATTATTTTTCTATGCATGGTATTACTAATGAATTGGCCAAACTTCGCTATCTTGCCCTCTATCTAGATCTTGAATGAGGGAAATGGTGGCAATGGCATAAAAATTCATGTCAAGGGTATATTTCGTGGACCCAGTTTGTTGCAGAGCTCTATGACCACTTTAACACTGATACCCACTATCTCGATCGTTTGACCAAGTTGAAACGGTGAGGAACAATAGAAGACTTTATATCTACTTTTGAGCATTTAGCCTTTCGAACCAAGGGCATGTCAGATGCTTTTTTCCATGAATGCTTTATCAATGGCCTAAAGGATGAAATATGATCCCAGGTTCTCATGGCTCGCCCTCAGACTTGGTTGGAAGCTACTAAACGTGCTAAACAAGCCCAACAAGTTGTTTTTCCCAGAAAAAAAAACCCTCTTTTGTTCCTCGCTCTCAACCCACTAATCCTAACCCCCCTGTCACTCTCTTCAAGGTCAAGAAATGAACTAGGGCTAAAATGGTTGAACGCCAATTGAAGGGTCTTTGCTATAATTGTGATGAAAAATATTTTATGGGGCACAAGTGTAAGGAAAAAAAAATTGTGGCCATTTTCGAAGATGTTCCCGAAGAAGATGTGACAATTCCACTTGTTGAAGAGCCCTCCCTTCCCGATGCTACCTCGGAGCCTGCTGGGCCACCCGAAGTTGAACCACTCATTTCCTTGCATGCTCTCACTAGCTTCTCTGCTCCCCAAACTCTCAAGCTCGTTGGCTAAATTAAGAATAGGAAGGTCATCATCCTGGTTGACAATAGTAGCACCCACAATTTTATTCATCGTCGCATTGTCCAGGAAACCAATTGCTATATTCGTGTTGTCAATAATTTTCAAATCATGATAGTCAATTGTGGGTCCATGAAATGTGGTGGGCATTATGAAATTGTACGTCTTCAAATTGGCCATTATGACCTGAAATCTCATATGTTTGCCATCGAAATGGGTGGGTGTGACATTGTGCTAGGTGTTGAATGGTTACGCACTTTGGGTCCCATTCTTATGGATTTTAAGGAATTAACCATGAAATTCCAACATGATGGACAAAGGTATGACTTCCAAGGTCTCACAATTGGTTCTCTTGAGATTATCAGTTCCCATCGCATGGAAAAACTCCTTAAGAAAGGCTACTCCAACATTATTTCTCAACTTCATTCTATTCACGCGGTTGAGACACCCTCTGTGCACCCTGACCTCCAAGTTATTCTCTCCAAACACCAAGCTATTTTTTCCACTCCTCAGGGACTTCTACCTTCTCTTGGTGTTCATGATCATTCCATACCCCTTGTTCCAGGTAGTCTTCCTCCCAATGTTCGCCTCTATCATAATCCCTTTTCCCAAAAGAATGAAATTGAGAAAATCGTGTAGAAATTGCTCTAAGCGGGTGTTATCTTCCCCGATACCAGCCCTTATTCTTCTCCTGTGGTCATGGTACTTAAGAAATAAGGTGCTTGGAGCATGTGTTCTGACTTCTATGCCCTCAATCAACTAACCATCAAGGACAAGTTTACCATTCCTGTCATTGATGATCTCTTATATGAGTTGAGTGGTGCTCAGTATTTCACCAAACTTGATATGTGTTCTAGCTACCACCAGATCTGTATGCAAGATGCTAACATCCCCAAGACTATTCATGAGAGTCACTATGAGTTCTTGGTCATGCCCTTTGGCCTGTGTAATGCCCCCTCCTCCTTCTAAATCCTCATGAATCATGTCTTTCATCCTTTTCTCCATCATTTTGTCTTAGTTTTCTTTGATGATATTCTCCTCTACAATAAAACTTGGCAATCCCATCTTGCCAATGTGGATCAAGTTCTTCATCTACTCTCCCAGTATAAAATTTTCCTCAAACACTCTAAATGTGCCTTTGGCGCCTCGGAAGTTGAGTTCTTGGGTCAAATTGTTGGCAAGGCTGGTGTCCGGGTGGATCCTACGAAGATTGAATCCATGCAGGATTTGCCTCGCCCCAAGACTATCAAAAGATTGCATGGTTTTATGGGTTTAACGGGATATTATCGCAAGTTTGTTCATAAGTATGGAAAGATTGTGGCACCTCTCACTGCTCTACTTAAAAATAATTCTTTCACTTGGACTCCCGCGATGATCAGGCCTTTCAATCATTGAACATGGCTATGTGCACTACTTTGGTCCTGGCCCTTCCTGATTTCACAAAGACCTTTGTCTTAGAATGTGATGCCTCCAGGAGAGGAATTAGAGTAGTCCTTATGCAAGAGGGCAGACCTTTGACCCTTACCAACAAACAATTGTCAGACCGCCATTTGGGCCAATCAATCTATGAAAAGGAAATGTTTTCTATTATGCATGCAGTAGATATTTGGCGCCCTGATCTCTTGGGACAACGCTTCCAAATTAAGACAGATCATCAAAGCCTCAAGTATTTTATGGAGTAACGACCTTCCTCTCCAGAGCAACAAAAATGGGTAACTAAGCTATTTGGATATGATTATGAGATCATTTACAAGAAAGGCAAAGAAAATGTGGTTGTTGACACTCTTTCTCGAAAATATGAAGATGAAGGGTCCCTTTTATCCCTATCCTTCATTGTCCTAGATTGGCTCCAAGTTGTTCGCCAGGAATGGCTATAAGATCCTAAAATTTTGCATTTGATCCAACAGTTGCAAGACAATTCTCTAGTGTCCCCAATGTACTCTTGGCACAATGATGAGCTTCGCTACAACGTTCGTTTGTATTTAAGTAAACAATCACAACTTAAATCCACGGTGCTTTCTAAGCTTCATGCTACTCCCACAAATGGACACTCGGCATTTACTAAAACCTATAACAAGGTCAAACATTCTTTTTTCTGGGTTGGTTTGAAAAAGGACGTTCACACTTTTCTGGCAGAATCTGATATTTGTCAACGTAACAAGGGAGAAACAATCAAAGCCCCTGGCATACTCCAACCACTTCCAACTCCACCCACTATTTGGAGGTACATCTCGATGGATTTCATTGTGGGATTACCTAAATCAAGAAATAAGTCAGTCATCATGGTGGTAGTTGATCGTCTTTCCAAGTATGATCATTTAAGTGCTCTTCAATTTCCATTTACTGCACCTACTGTGGCTCAACTTTTCATGGATCATGTCTTCAAGCTTCATGACATGCCTCATTCTATTGTTTTTTTATCAAGACCCCACTTTCACCAACAATTTTTTGCAAGAATTGTTCAAGCTACAGGGCACCCAATTGCATCTCAACACCGCCTATCATCCCCAGATTGATGTTCAAACTGAAGTTGTTAACAAGTGTTTGGAGACTTATTTGAAGTGTTTTGCCTCTGAAAGGAAAAATCAATGGGCTCAATGGTTACCATTAGCTAAATGGTGGTACAACACTTCTTACCATACAACTACTCACACGACTCCTTTTGAAGCAGTATATGGACAAAAGCCACCTTTCGTTCTCCCCCACATGCCAGGGGTCTCAAAGGTTTCGGTGGTTGATCAAACACTTACAGTTCGAGAGGCTATTCTTCGTACCCTCAAAGAGAATTTGGTCCTGGTTCAAAATCGCATGAAATAACAAGCCGATTAAGGTCACTCAGAACGTCAATTTGTTGAAGGCGACCATGTATTTCTTCATCTACAACCTTATAAATAAACTTCACTCAAGGCTAAACATTGTCAGAAATCAACGCCCAAATTTTATGGTCCTTATACAATTCTCAGCCACGTGGGACAGGTGGCCTATCAATTATCTTTGCCCAGTTCTTCCAAGATCCATCTCGTTTTTCATGTCTCCTACTTAAAGAAGGTGATTGGAAAAGTGTCAAACTCAAACTAGCCTTCCCGAGTTGGATGAAGAAGGATCCATCTGGTTGCAGCCATAAGCAGTTTTGGAGTAGCTTGAGCATCGTCTTCATCAGTGCACCATCAAGGAAGTGTTAGTTCAGTGGAAAGATACAACTCCAACAGATGCCACCTGGGAGCCAGCTAGCATTCTGCAACAATTTCCTCATCTCAAGCCTCGAGGACAAAGATGATTTTAAGGGGGAGGGGATGTTAGGGACCTAACCTACCTAACCCCTCAAGTGGGTAGAATAATATATTTCCATGTAATAAAGGTCAATATTAATAAGACCTGGAAATAAGGATGAATAAGTCGATTATAAGAAGACCTAATAGAAGCTTCCGCTTCTAGAAGGATCTTCCTCTAGATTGTTCTTTAGGATAGATAGATTTAGTATAAATAAGAGTATAGGGTATGAAAAGTTTTGTCCTGGAAAATTATTGTAATAAAGCTCTGCTCTGCTGGAGGTTGCCCCCTCGAAGAGGCAAGTGAACATTGTTTCCTATCAATAACAGTATAATTATGGTGTTGTGGTTCCATATAATTTGTTGTTCCGTTGTTATCTCTGCAATATTTCAGTATTATGCTGTTATCTCAGTGTTATTCTCTACATTATTTCTCTATTATGCTAATATAACAGATCTGGTACCTTACAGTCCATGGCAACTCTGTATTGAGTGCCCCTCTTTTTGTACTTGCATTTCATAACCAAGAAAAATAGAGTAGAGCATATGCCTCACTTTCTAGCTAGGGTTTCTCTCATATTGGTTTCCCAGGTCACATCTTGTGTTCATTTGTGTGGATGGTGTGTTCATTTGCTTGTTCTTTCATTATGTTCTAATTATTTCCATAATTTTGAGCATTGCACAAGTAATATTAAATCTGAGATTTGAGGTAATAAACTACGTAATAGAAGATTCCATAATATTGTAAGATATGTAGTGATGAACCATTCTAGTGGAATATCCATGTCAATTTACAAATCAACACTAGTACAAGGCCTGGTTGAATTTTGGAAGAAGGGTGTGAAGCATTGGGAGAAACATAGAGGAAGTGGTCTCTCCTTTAGTCTTCAAGGGATTGACACATGAGTAGAAATCCATATGTTGAGCCCTTTGTAATATGCACTTTGATGAGAATTCTTGAAGTCGAGCAAAGCCTCCATTTGTTGCTCAAGCTTTCCCATAGGGTTCTCCATGGTAAAATTTACGTGTCTTGTTGCATGTAGTTATTTTCTTGCATTATATTCTTTGTTTGAATACATAATATTGTGAAGATTGTGTTCTATTGTCTTAATACTATTGTGTATTAAAAGCCAAAAATATATTAAATTTAGCACATGATCCATATGGTGAATCGAGTTGGACATAAGTTGATCGATTAATCAATGATATCAACATATCCAACCATTCATCTCATATTCCTCTGATCAAGATTGTTTTTAAGATGTCACCACTCAAAGTGGTATGTGAGGATCTCTGCAAATTATATTGGAACCGTTCTACATAATCTTCCAAGTTCTCGTCCTCTTTTTTCTTCATCTTAAAGATTTCTTCCCTCATTTCTCGAGACATGCAGTATTCTTGATACTTTTTAGGGAAGGTTTTTTGCATGTCATCCCAAGAGGTTATAGTACCACCAATGAGACCCATAAACCATCTTAGAGTTACTCCCTTCAAGGTGGCAGGGAACAATTTTAACTTCTACAAATCGGTGGTATAGTCATAGCTCTCACATAGTACATCAAATTTGAACAAGAAGGCATCTGGAACTTCAGTGGTGATCCCATGGAAGTTTGGGAGGGATGATAAGGAAATCGACTTCATAGGTGATCCCATCCTCACGTGGTCTATTCCTACTAATTTCACTAAAGTTAGGATCTTTGTTGGGATAACATAGTACCTATAGAAGTATATAGCTTCTTTTATATTTGTAGTTACTCCACCTCATGCCATAAGAACCGGTGGTAAGAGTTTTCAGTGGAGAAAGAATTAGCATAAAGATTTTCATGAGTTGAAATGGAAGATCAATCAAGTATCAAGTCTTGCATTGCCTAATTTGTAGAAACCTTTTTAAGTGGAGATAGATGCAAGTGGATATGCTATGAGATTGGTCTTGATGTAGGGAAGGAAGTTGACGTGCTATCATTCTGAAATGTTTCATGGTGGATCCCTAAAATACCCTATCTACAATAAGGAAATCTAGAGCTTGGTTCAAATTGTTAAGAAGTGGAAGCACTATTTGATGGGCAAGAAAACCATTGTCTAGACTAATCACTAGTCATTGCATTATTTGCAAGCCCAGAGTAGACTTCAGCAAACAAGACACTATAAGTGGATGGGGTTTTTGCAACGATTTCATCTGGTCATCAAATATAAGAAGGGCAACACTAATAAATTGACAAAGATTCTTTTAAGTCCACCCACATCCAAGATTGCAACTTTGGGAAATCTTATGCACATGAAGTCTTTTACCTATGATGCAAACATGGAAGATGAGGACTTTAAAGAGGTGTTTCAGTAGCTACAAAGCCAAATTCTTGTATAAGAAGGTGACAATAAGGCCAACTATCATCTCTAGAATGGGTTTCTTAACAAGCTAGACAAGCTCTATGTTCCTAAAGGTGAAAGATTATAGCTTATCAGAGAGGTTCACACCTCCGAGGCTAAGGGACATTTTGGTGTTGGGCAGACAATTGTCGACTAATATAGGTATGTGGATTGGTATACGATGCAAGAAGATGTAGCTCGATTTATTAGAGGGTGAATACTTTGTTGTACCATTAAGCCCAATAATAAAGAGAAAGGTTTATACCATCCCTTACCTATACCACTAGACCTTTAGATAACATCTCCATGGATTTTGTGGTGGTTTCCAACAATTAGGAAGGGACATGACTATTTGTTTGTGGTAGTTGGCAGGTTTAGCAAGATGTGCATTCTTATTCCTTGTAAAAAGACCATCCAAGGACAAGGAACAACAAACATGTTATTTGAAAAGATCTCTGTGCACTTTGGGATACCAAGGAGTATCATCTCAATTGGGGATGCAAGATTTCTCAATGCCTTTTGGACTACACTTTGGGAGAAGATGGACACCAAGTTGAAGAGATCTAGAAATTTCCATCCACATACAAATGGTAGACATAAGTACTCAATAGGACATTGGTTCAACTTTAGAGGGGTTACAATAAAAAACATCTGAAGACTTGGGATGAGAAATTGATTTAAATTTAATAATCTTTTAATACAGTGATCCACACTTCTACTTGTAAGTCCCCTTTTGAAACTTGATTTGGGTATTTTCCACAATCGCTCTTGGATGTTGTGTATGTATAACAAGGAGGAGTGATGGAAGACATCACACGATATTCATTGAAAGGTGAAGAAAATGTTGAAAGGATCAGGTAGATCCATTTGCAAGTACAATAGACATTGAAGAAGTCATAGGAAAAGTACAAGGCTTGACATGATCAACACATAATTGAGAAAACATCCAACGCGGGAGACAAGTTTGGTTGCATATGAACATAGAAGGACTATAGGTTATTGGTAAGAAGATCAAGGCTTTGCAGTATGGTCCTTTTGAAGTATTGGAGAAGGTGGGTGATAATGCCTATAGATTCAGTCTACCCCATTTACTTAGCAGTGAATGTGAAAAATTTTAAACTCTACGAGTCTTCCATGTTAGAACAGAAAACTAAGGAGCAAGTTCTACCTACCACAGAGGACCTGACACTAGAAGCTTTGGCATAATTGGCATAAGATAAAAAAAATTCAAAAAAATTCTATAATTACCGGATAGGGGCAACATGAACTTTGGCAGATAGGGGAAACATGAATTTTGGCAGATAGGGATGAAAGTGCAATTTTCATGTAAGGCCAAATAGTAATCTAGGGAGAAGGTAGAGGAAAAATTTCCTCCCTCATTCAATAAAATCTTTTGGGGACCAAAAGCCTCCCCAAATGGGGAGGTACAATCCAAAATGGATCATTATATAATTTTTATCTATCTTGGTACTTTATGGGAGGAAAAATTGGGAGAATTAGCCTGTAGGGCCCATTTAAGAGGTAGGTCCTAGTTTGGTGATTTGAGGTCTATAAAATTCTACAGCCCATTTGAGGCATCAAATGGCACTTTTTGGGGTTAAAACTTTAGCATCTTAGTTCTACCTCCTTGATGTTATTCCATACCTTGCAATATTTCCATCTATGAAAAAATCACCTTAATTGGAGTTCGTATGCAAAATTTATGCCTCTCACAAGTTGACTTACCCTATTGACCACCATGGTACTTAGTGGATACCACGTCAACCCTCATTACTCACACATGTGGGGTAAGTCATGTGTGGAATTTTGAGAAGATTCTAGAGGGTCCAAAACTCTAATACTAGTTTAGGGTTGAGGCATGCAAAAACCCTATCCCCAACCCTAAATGACTATCAGGTCATGTTAAATATTGACCTACTAGGAAAGTAAGGGGTTCCATTCTTTTGGTATTGTTACTATTCCATAGCTAAGCAAAGTATCTAGGAGTGGGATATTAAAGCATACCAAAGGTGGTAAAATATTCTATAGTAGCCATCTAGACCACAATGTCCATGTTAGGGACCTAACCTACCTAACCCCTCGAGTGGGTATAATAATATATTTCCATGTAATAAAGGTCAATATTAATAAGGCCTAGCAATAAGGAGGAATAAGTCAATTATAAGAAGACCCAGTAGAAGCTTCCGCTTCTAGAAGGATCTTCCTCTACATTATTCTTTGGGATAGATAGATTTAGTATAGATAAGAGTAGAGGGTATGAGAAGTTTTGTCTTAGAAAATTATTATAATAGAGCTATGCTTTGCTGGAGGTTGCCCCCTTGAAGAGGAAAGTGAACATTGTTTCCTATCAATAAAGGTATAATTCCGGTGTTGTGGTTCCACATAATTTGTTGTTTCGTTGTTATATCTGTAATATTTTAGTATTATGTTTCTATCTAAGTGTTATTCTTTGCATTATTTCTATATTCTGCTAATATAACAAATCTAGTACCTTACAAGTGGTATTAGAGCACTTTCCTCAGCAAGAAATTGTGGGTTAATTTTTTTTCCATGGTAGAGACGTATTCCGACGTCTTAAAGCTACAGACATTTGTCCTTATGCACATAAACCCATGGTCGGGGAGTCATACATGCAGGAAATACAAGTGGTACTTAAGCGCACATTTGTTGGTCACCCTTGTAACCCCCGTTGGCACCCCTTCGAGTGGTAGTGCATCAGACAACACCGGTATATGGATCGACCTAGATGTCCTGAAACCCTCCACATACAAATCGATAGGTCGCCTAACTACTATAGTTCCACCGAGAACAACACTCGTGAAGATACTCTCCAGTACCTGGGTAGTCGGGTAGCATGGCTAAGGACACGGTCTAGCCTCCTTAGTTGATGCCTTGAGATATTGGGTCGAGTACTATTGTTGGACCCTAGATGTATATGAGATAGCTATAGCACAAGGGAAACCCTTGTCTATAGAACCCTTGAATACCCTAACCCTTGGGACGGAAACAAAACCAGAACAAACAAGATCGGTTGTCGTGCAATTGTGTCTCCTGCATTTGAGTTGCGAAATTACTACACATTTCTTCATGTTAAGAATTTGCGCATTTCGTCACTGTAGTATTCTTCAGATCGGAGTATAGTGGTCCCGCCAACACACTTATTTGGGACCTAATCCATTGGACTCCCCTTTTCTCCCTGATCGTAGTCATACCTTTCATTTTTTAATTTTATTTTTCCCGTGGACCTGAGCCCTTCTCAGCTTCCCCATTTTTCCACCTATTCCATTATATTTCCCTTCTTGCTTTGATCGTCATGGTACATATCACTTATAAGCCCTTTTTTGTGGTCCCACCCACCCATTTTTCCATACCCGCACTTCCCCTCTTCAAATGGCCACCACTTGCAACTAAGACCTACAAGCTTCCATCAATCAAAGGACCTTTGAAATCGCCTCTACCAATTCCCACCTTGCACAATTAGAAACCCACATCGAGCACAAATTTGACACCATGGACGCCAAATTCATGAACCAATTAACATCCTCCAGTGTGTTGTCAACTAGTTGTTGAACCGCCCTTTGGGTCCTTCCTCCTCGAACCAACCCGATGTTGTTGATTTCTCTCATTCTCTACATTTTCAATCCAACTCCTTTCAACGTGACCCTCGTCCTCCCCGTGTCGAGGTAAATAAATTTTATGGCTCCAATCCTACGAGTTGGGTCACTCAAATGGAGCATTATTTTTCTCTGCATGGTATTACTGATGAATTGGCCAAACTTCACTATGTTGTCCTCTATCTAGATCTTGAATGATGGCAATGGTGGCAATGGCATAAAAATTCACGTCAAGGGTATATTTCCTGGACCTAGTTTGTTGCGGAGCTCTATGACCGCATTGACACTGATACCCACTATCTCGGTCGTTTGACCAAGTTGAAATAGTGAGGCATAGTGGAAGAGTTTATATTTTCTTTTGAGCATTTAGCCTTTCGAACCGAGGGCATGTCAGATGCTTTCTTCCATGAATGCTTTATCAGTGGCCTAAAGGATGAAATTCGATCCCAGGTTCTCATGGCTCGCCTTCAAACTTGGTGGAAGTTACTAAACATGCTAAAGAAGACCAACAAGTTGTTTTTTCCCAGAACAAAAAACCCTCTTTTGTTCCTCGCCCTGGAAACCACTAATCCTAACCCCCCTCTCACTCCCCTCAAGGTTCAGAAATTAACTAGGGCTAAAATGGTTGAACGCCAATTGAAGGGTCTTTGCTATAATTGTGATGAAAAATATTTTCCGGGGCACAAGCGTAAGGAACAAAAAAAAATTATTGCCATTTCCGAAGATGTTCCTGAAGAAGATGTGACAGTTCCACTTGTTGAAGATCCCTCCCTTCTCGATGTTACTTCAGAGCCCACTGACCCACTCGAAGTTGAACCACTCATTTACTTGCATGCTCTCACTCACGTCTCTGCTCCGCAAATTCTCAAGCTCGTTGGCTATATTAAGAATAAGAAGGTCATCATCCTGGTTGACAATGGTAGCACCCACAATTTTATTCATCGTCGCTTTGTCTAGGAAACCAATTGTTATATTCGTGTTGTCAATAATTTTCAAATCGTGATAGCCAATGGTGGGTCCATGAAATGTGGTGGGCGTTGTGAAAATGTATGTCTTCAAATTGTCCATTACCATATGAAATCTCATATGTTTGCCATCGAAATGGGCGGGTGTGACATTGTGTTAGGTGTTGAATGGTTACACAGTTTGGGTCCCATTCTTATGGATTTTAAGGAATTAACCATGCAATTCCAACATGACAGACAAAGGTATCACTTCTAATGTCTCACGGTTGGTTCTCCTGAGATCATCAGTTCCCATCGCATGGAAAAACTCCTCAAGAAAGGCTACTACAACATTATTGCTCAACTCCATTCTATTCACGCAGTTGAGACACCCTATGTGCATCCCGACCTCCAAGCTATTCTCTCAAAACACCAACCTGTTTTTTCCACTCTTAAGGGACTTCTGCCTTCTCGTGGTGTTCATGATCATTCCATACCCCTTGTTCATGGCAGTCTTCCTCCCAATGTTCGCCCTTATCGTCATCCCTTTGCCCAAAATAATGAAATTGAGAAAACCGTGTAGAAATTGCTCCAAGCGGGTGTTATCCGCCCCAGTACCAACCCTTATTCTTATCCTGTGGTCATGGTACTTAATAAAGAAGGTACTCAGTGCATGTGTCATGAATTTTGTGCCCTCAATAAACTAACAATCAAGGACAAGTTTCCCATTCCTGTCATTGATGATCTCTTAGATGAGTTGAGTGGTGCTCATTATTTCACCAAACTTGATCTGCGTTCTAGCTACCACCAGATCTGTATGCAAGATGCTGACATCCCCAACACTGCTTTTTGAACTCATGAGAGTCACTATGAGTTCTTGGTCATGCCCTTTGGCCTATGTAATGCCCCCTCCACCTTCCAAAGCCTCATGAATCATGTCTTTCGTCCTTTTGTTCATTATTCTGTCTTAGTTTTCTTTGATGATATTCTCATCTACAGTAAAACTTGGCAATCCCATCTTGCCCATGTGAATCAAGTTCTTCATCTACCCTCCCAATATAAAATTTTGCTCAAACACTCTAAATGTGCCTTTGGCGCCTCAAAAGTTGAGTTCTTGGGTCATATTGTTGGCAAGGCTGGTGTTCAGGTGGATCCTAAGAAGATTGAAGCCATGCAGGATTGGCCTCGCCCCAAGACTATCAAAAGATTGCATGGTTTTCTAGGTTTAACAAGATATTATCGCAAGTTTGTTCATAATTATGGAAAGATTGTGGCACCTCTCATTGCTCTACTTAAAAAGAATTCTTTCACTTGGACTCTTGCGTTGATCAGGCCTTTCAAGCATTGAAGGCGACTATGTGCACTACTCTAGTCTTGGCCCTTCCTGATTTCCCAAAGACCTTTGTCCTAGAATGTGATGCCTCCAGGAGAGGAATTGGAGCAGTCTTTATGCAAGAGGGCAAACCTTTGGCCTTTACCAACAAACAATTGTCAGACCGCCATTTGGGCCAATCAATCTATGGAAAGGAAATGTTCACTATTTTGCATGGAGTAGATGTTTGGATCCCTTAGCTCTTGGGACAACACTTCCAAATTAAGACAAATCATCAAAGCCTCAAGTATTTTATGGAGCAACGACCTTCCTCTCCAGAGAAACAAAAATGGGTAACTAAGCTCTTTGGATATGATTATGAGATCATTTACAAGAAAGGCAAAGAAAATGTGGTTGTTGACACTCTTTCTCGAAAATATGAAGATGAAGGGTCCCTTTTCTCCCTATCCTTCATTGTCCTAGATTAGCTCCAAGCTATTCGCCAAGAATGGCTACAAGATACTACAATTTCGCATATGATCCAACAGTTGCAAGACAATTCTCCAGTGTTCCCAAGTTACTCTTGGCACAATGTTGAGCTTCGCTACAAAGGTCATTTGTATTTAAGTAACCAGTCACAACTTAAATCCACGGTGCTTTCTAAGCTTCATGCTACTCCCACAACTAGACACTCAGGGTTTACCAAAACCTATGACAGGGTCAAACGTTCTTTTTTATGGGTTGGTTTGAAAAAGGACGTTCACACTTTTCTGGCAAAATGTGATGTTTGTCAACGTAACAAGGGAGATACAATCAAATCCTCTAGCACACTCCAACCACTTCCGATTCCACCCACTATTTGGAGGGACATCTCGATGGATTTCATTGTGGGATTACCTAAATCAACAAATAATTCAGTCATCATGGTGGTAGTTGAACGTCTTTCCAAGTATTCTCATTTATGTGCTCTTCAACATCCATTTACTGGATCCATTGTGGCTCAACTTTTCATGTATCATGTCTTCAAGCTTCATGGCATGTCTCATTCTATTGTTTTTGATCGAGATCCCACTTTCACTAGCAATTTTCGGCAAGAATTGTTGAGGCTACAGGGAACCCAATTGCATCTAAGCACCGCCTATCATCCCCAGATTGATGGTCAAACTAAAGTTGTCAACAAGTGTTTAGAGACTCAATGGGCTCAATGGTTATCATTAGCTGAGGGCACAACACTTCTTACTATACAACTATTCGCATGATTCCTTTTGAAGCAGTATATGGACAAAAGCCACCTTTTGTTCTCTCCTACATGCCAGGTGTCTCAAAGGTTTAGGCAGTTGATCAAACACTTACAGTTCGAGAAGCTATTCTCCGTACCCTCAAAGAGAATTTGGTCGTGGCTCAGAATCACATGAAACAACAGGCTAATCAAGGTCGCTCAGAACGCCAATTTGTTGAAGGCGACCATGTATTTCTTCGTCTGCAACCTTATAAACAAAATTCACTCAAGGATAAACATTGTCAAAAACTGGTGCCCAAATTTTATGGTCCTTATACAGTTCTCAAGTGCGTGGGATAGGTGGCCTATCAGTTATCTTTTCCTAGTTCTTCCAAGATCCATCTTGTTTTTCATGTCTCCTACTTAAAGAAGGTGATTGGAAAAGTGTCAAACTCAAACTAGCCTTCCCGATTTGGATGAAGAGGGATCCATCTGGTTGCAGCAAAAAGCCGTTTTGGACCAACATGAGCGTCGTCTTCGTCAGCGCACCATCAAGGAAGTGTTAGTTCAGTGGAAAGATATAACTCCAACAAATGCCACCTTGGAGCCAGATATCATTCTGCAACAATTTCCTCATCTCAAGCCTTGAGGACAAGGTTGATTTTAAGGGGGAGGGTATGTTAGGGACCTAACCTACCTAACCCCTCAAGTGGGCAGAATGATATATTTACTTGTAATAAAGGTCAATATTAATAAGACCTAGCAATAAGGAGGAATAAGTCAATTGTAAGAATACCTAATAGAAGCTTCTGCTTCTAGAAGGATCTTCCTCTAGATTGTTCTTTGGGACAGATAAATTTAGTATAAATAAGAGTAGAGGGTATGTGAAGTTTTGTCTTGGAAAATTATTGTAATAAATCTCTACTCTGCTGGAGGTTGCCCCCTCAAAGAGGCAAGTGAACATTGTTTCATGTCGATAACGGTATAATTTTGGTGTTGTGGTTCCATATAGTTTGTTGTTCCACTGTTATCTCTGTAATATTTCAGTATTTTGTTACTATCTCAGTGTTATTCTTTACATTATTTCTCTATTCTGCTAATATAACAGATCTGGTACCTTACATTCCATGGCAACTCTGTATTGAGTGCCCTTCTATTCGTACTTGCATTTCATAACCAAGAAAAATAGAGTAGAGCACATGCCTCACTTTCTATCTAGGGTTTCTCTCATATTGAGTTTCCCATGTCACATCTCGTGTTCATTTGTGTGGATGGTGTGTTCATTTGCTTGTTCTTTCATTTTGTTCCAATTATTTCCATAATTTTGAGCACTGCATAAGTAATATTAAATCTGAGATTTGAGATAATAAACTACGTAATAGAATATTTCATAATATTGTAAGATATGTAGTGATGAACCGTGGAATATCCATGTCAATTTATAGATCAACAATAGTACAAGGCCTAGTTGAATTTTGGAAGAAGGGTGTGAAACATTAGGAGAAACATAGAGGAAGTGGTCTCTCCTTTAGCCTTCAAGGGATTGACACATGAGTATAAATCCATATGTTGAGCCCTTTGTAATATGCACTTTGATGAGAATTCTTGAAGTCAAGCAAAGCCTCCATTTGTTGCTCAAGATTTCCCATAGGGTTCTCCATGGTAAAATTTACATGTCTTGTTGCGTGTAGTGATTTTCTTGCATTATATTCTTTGTTTGAATACACAATATTGTGAAGATTGTGTTCTATTGTCTTAATACTACTATGTATTAAAAGCCAAAAATATATTAAATTTAGCACATGATCCATTGGGTGAATCGATTTGGACATAAGTTGATCGATTAATCAATGATATGTTAATAATTGAATGGTATTTGCTAGGTTCCATTGACCTATCACATGTAGCACATTGCTCGAAGAAATGATTGTCCAATACCGCCTCATCTTTAGATTCTTTTTGTCCTTCTTCGAACATGTAATGCATAGTTTGTCAAAAACAATCTATTTGTGAGTGTTGACTCGTCTATCAAATCAATTGTTTGAGCACCTCTCAAAGTTACTACAGAGTCTTAAAATCATGAACTTGCTAGTTAAGAATTTCCAATTGTCCTTATGTGTTGGCTAATCAATGTTGGAGGTCAAGAACCTCTTCCACGAGGTTCGTAAAGCAAAAGGCTTGCATGGTGGCATTCTAAAAAACTTTCTCTTCCACAAGGTTCATAAAGTAAAGAAGCTTTCTATATGGCGACATTCTAGAAAACGTTTTATTCCACAAATCTCATAGAGCTCAAAACTTTTATGTACGGTGGCATTTTACAAAACTTTAGTTGAGAGTTGAGATTAAAAGAGAGAGGACACAAAGTGAAGAGGATTTAGAGAAATAAGAAGAGGTGCCCTAAAAGAGATGAAAGTGATAAATTTAATGGGGGGCAACATATGGTGAGTGAGGGGGGTATTACAAAGGAGGGGGAACTTTCCTTGCTTGTATTAAATCCAAATCTCTTCTTCATTGGAAAGGGCACTTTCATATACATTGAACGTTCTTAAGACACTTTATGAAAACATATCATATCGAATATCAAACCTAATAATTAGACTTTGATTATTTCCCATGTTATATATATATATATATATGACTAGTTTCCTATTAGTTTATGATTATTGTAGATAGTCCATAACATTCAAATTGAGATCTTTCAGTTAACAAGCCATGAGTGGAGGATATCTATTATACTAAAGCCACTTAGGACTTGTGCTCGGTGACTTTTTGCGTGATGGTAATATATAAAACTTCATCTTCCATAAAGTTCACATAGCTCAAAGATTTTATGCATCATGGCATTTTAGAAAACTTTAATGGAGAGCTAAGATCAAAAGAGATAGAACCCAAAGTGAAGAGGATGTAGAAAAATAAGAAAAGGTACTCCAAAAAAGATGGAAGTGATAAAATTAATGTGGGGCAACACATGTGAGTGAGGTGGATATTATAGAGGAGGTGAGACTTTCCTTGTTTCGATTAATTCAAAATATTTCCTTCATTAACAAGTGCACATGTACATGAATGTCCTCGAGACACTATGATAACATATCATATTGAAGATTGAGTCTAATAATTCGGCTTTGCTTATTTCCCATGACACACACACACACACACAACTCTCTCTCTCTCTCTCTCTCTCTCTCTCTCTCTCTCTCTCTCTCTCTCTCTCTCTTAATTAGTTTATGGTCATTGTAGCTAACTCACAACATTCAAATCAAGATTATTTGGTGAAGGAGTTTTGAGTGGGGGTATCTATTCCACGAGAACCTCCTAGGACTTGTACCTTAAAACCATGCATTATCACTAGTAAAAACACACAACAAGCACATATGTCATTGGGGAGACTTGAAGCATGATAGGAGTGATCAAAATGCTTCATTTTCAACAACATGACAAACCACCCTTGATTCTCATAAGATATTTACAGTTGCACAAGACCATAGAAACTGCCATCACTATCTATGTGATTTGCTTAGAGTCATAATAAGTATTCCCTAATATCTCCCTCCACCCCACCACTAAATTTTCCCCGTTATCATAGTTTTTCAAGTTTGATGTCTTTGCTTTGGGTATACTCGACTCTCTAAGCAAAGCTAGAATTTGGCCACGACAAGAAAGTGAGTGTAGTTATATTTAAACATCGAGATTTCACTTGGACATGTATAGAGTGCCATGGTGAAACCCTTAGTAGGAGGACCTCCTGAACAATCGCTACAAGAAATCTTAAAATTATTAGGTAGAAATTGTATTTTATATATATCGAGAAGTAGTCATCCTTCGGCTTTCTTTACGATGAAGCAAGCTGGGGAATTAAACGTCATCTGTGTCCCCGAAATTCATCTTTGAACCAAAACCACTAGGATTCTCTTCATAACAATTATGCCCGATTCGATCCCATCCACGGTGCTTTAAAGAGGTACGAAGCTTCTCTGAGGGTTTTGAAATTAATACAATTTTTAGGGATTTATTTATTCTTCGAGATGCCTATAATATTTCGAGGTATCAGGGGTCTTTTTTTGTGTTTTTAAACTTTGTTTTTGTGGGCATGGGTTGTTTTTGTGGTTAGATTCAAGTAAGTAGAATTCATGGAAACAATTGTTTACTCGTACAACAATTTTGAAGAACTTCAGCAGCTGTGGGGAGCTTGTAATTTATAGCAGGCGTTATGACGAGGACAAGTGTCAAAACATAAAAAAAAATCTCAGAAACATACAGAGCCCTAACTGTTGATGCACTTACTGTAAACGGATATCTATAGATAGAATATGAAAGATGAGAAACAATGAATCACGACAAGATATTAAACCCCTTACATTTTTTCTTCACCGTTGTAAACTTATTCCTGTGACTAGTTATAATGTGCTTTTTCTTTCTATCACATCCATATTCATTTAATAAACAATACTTCAATAAGTGAGATGATTGGTAGTGCAATTTATGAGTAACGAGGAAACCCTTATCCTTAGATGAGAGGGTGTACACTCTTAGAGGCAGGATAATTTTTTCCCTCCTCTTGTCTGACGTCCATTGCCATTTTTCATACTTTAAAGTGACACCTCAGTATTTTATAGATATCCATGGATGGAAACATCTGATGTTTTTGTTGTTGTTGTGCATTGGCAAAAATGGGTTGTCAATGTTCATTCAGAGCAACTTTTTTTTGCAGGGTCGACTGCATTTTATTCAATCTGTGTCCAATCACTTCAGCTTTTCAAAGAAATCATATTTTGAATGCTTGGCATACAACTTAGCATTTAGGGAGTTCTAAATGTGTTTTAGTTTCTTCCTCGTTCCTGCTATAGACCAAGACATGATCTAAAAACACAACACGTGAATTTATGAAGATGAGGTAAAAGGTTATTCATTAATCTTGAATGTGGTTGGAACATTTGTAAGGTTAGAGAGCATCACCAAGAAGTTGAAAGAACACATTATGTCCATCTGTAGTGGTAAAAGTTATTTTCGGCACATCCTTACTTTTAATTTTAACTCAGTGGCAATCACTTCTCAAATTGATATTGAGATATAGTCACACCACTTACACTATTCAAATTTTTTATTTTGAGCTTGTGAAGATTAGGGGCCAAAGGTAACTCCATGCATTTTAGGCATCTACAATGTTATTGTGGCTTGGGAGTTTGGTATTGCTCGCTCACAAACTTTCTCTTGTTGTGATTCACACCCCTATGATTTTTCTCATTGCATTGATATTTTTATGGTGACTTATTCAAGACCAGAGAGTGGATAGTTTAAACACGTTCTCATAAAACTGCCAATTTTCTTTATCAAAAGCATTGAGGTACTAAAGAGTATCTAGAGGGTAGAATGAATCCCTTTTGCATAAGCTTCTTCATTCACTTATACCTAATGAACTTGAGATAAAGCAAATCAGTTGAAAATAAGGATATCCCTCTGCCAACTGTTGACGTGCACAAGACATAATTGCACCTAGTGCGACCATATGTTCATAGCAAAAGCCTCTGTACAACTTGAAAAACACCCATCTTATATTTCTTGTGGTTTGGCATTGTCATGCTTAGTTGCCTCGACACTTCTGCAATCGGCATAAATATACTTGGTCTATTTAAGATAATCTATTTTTAAGCCTTGTGCGAAGAACCTGCACAGGTCATCCTCCCGCATTGCTTATCTGTGGACTGCTCGAAGAATTCATAACATCTGGCCTTCTGCACTTCGATAGTGCCCTAACAATAGTTATTGGACTTGAAAAAAGCATGTCATTCACCCGAGAACAGTTCTAAATCACTGCCCTTTGCTTGCAAATTTGACAACATCAACACCGGGCAAATGACTAAGATATCGTCCAAATTACATCCCCTATCACAATTCGTCATGCAAAGGTACGAAATTGCACGATGATAACCAACATTAATTCTTTTCACAAGCATTGAAAATACACAATGCTAACTCTACTAGCGATATTCCTTTGCCAATTGCCAAGGTGCACAAGACATAGTTGCACCCAGTGCGATCATATGTTCATAGAAAAAGCCTCTGGACAACCTAAAAAATGCCCGTCTTTCTGAACTCTACCTGTTTATACTACCATCAACCCCCCCCCGACAGATTAAAAAAACAAACAAAAAGAAAAACAAATGGAACACAGTGCAATGCACCAAGCAACCAATCCCTAGCACCGTATGAAAATGCATCAAACCCAAAAACAACATTGCTACAACACATGCAAAATAATGCATTGTTCCCTAACTTCATACCTGCACTATCTCCATAGCATCAAACAATTGCAAAATAAGAAGAGAAATGCAAGTTGACAAAGACACACCATATTTGTTTATGCTTAACTCCGATTCTTTTTGTCCTAAAACCCTAAAATTAGAACTCCTGCAACTTGCGGCTCATAGTACTTGGAAATTCAGAACAACTCTGTCTTTCTTAACCATAATAGATGACACGGTAGATAAACGCATCAAGCAACACAAAAACAAAGTGAACAATACAACCTCAAAACAACACACCTTCTCTCCATGTTTAGCCTACACAGTCTCTGTAACAACCCCTTTGTGACTTGACTTGCTTCTGATAAAAACCAGCAACGCAACATAAGTCGCTGCACTATGCATAAAATAAACTCTGTCAAACAACAATGAGAGAATCTAATTGCACTTGTTTAAAATACATATATTAATATGGCATCCAACTCCTTAAAAACAATATACTGGATGCACATGACTTCTTACCCACTCTCATAGATTTCTACAAGCCCGAAAACCAAATGTCTTGCAAGTCGCCAACCGTAACACCTGTAACTTAGGGAAGAACCCTGCCTTCCTGACTTATAACACACTATATCGTGATCAAACCCAAATAACGAGACAACATAAGCATACTAGGCGTGTCATTCATTTTCCCTTCAACCTTCACAACATATGTCGAAGTAAAACTCAAATCTCATTCTTGTAGAGGGGGGTAAACATTTTGAATGTACTCTGAGGCATCGTGTGCCAAGGATGAGTTTGCTTGTGAGGGGAAAAGTGAAGGCTTTATAAGAGGGGGAAATCTTGGCAACGATGGAACACGACATACGAGTTTGAGATAGAATAAGAGTCCAAGTTACTCCAATGGGTTACCAATTCCCATGATTAAAAAAGAAGGAAATACATCCTAAGCAATTTTTAACTTTAAAGTGATTTAAAATCTAGAATATTATCATTTGAACTATAATTTAGTGGTTGTGATGAGATATAACCAAATTAATAACTCCACTTTAATTTTTTATTGGTTTTAATTTTTTTAAGATGGTAAAATCTATTATATTTTAGTTGTGAGTGGGCACCTAGGAAGATTATTGTTAATTACTATTCGTGAACGCTAGTTGATTTATCAAAGTTATTCAAAGAAAATCACCCCACTTGAAATGACTTATTAGTGGTTCCTAAGGGGATAGGGGTATACTTCCACATGCCTCTAAATCTTGGGACATAAACTTGTTTCCTTATATCTAAAGAATATGAACTCTTAGTCAATTAAAAACAATTTTAGGTCTTATTCAATCTAAATAATATATAAAAAAACTAATATCTCATGTGATGATAACTGAAACTATTTATAATAAAACTAAAAAATTAAAAATTAAAACTTTTCATAATAAAACTTTATTATATGTATAGTAGAAGTTAAAAAAAATAATAACAATTAAAACTTTATTATAAACCCGAAATGCCATAAAACAACGATAATAAGTTTTTAAATTGAGATTCCAAAGTTAAATATGATCTAAAGTTTCCTCGTGGCTGGCCGGTGTTGCCGGCAGCCAAACCCCGTAAGAAAAAGAAAAAGGTGTCCGAAGGGATTTTTTAATATTTTTTTTTCCAAAAGGTTTATATTTCATGAACCATCGGAGCTGAGATTGGATGGCTATCCAAAACTACAAGCGTCAGTCGTCGGATGCAGCATTATACGACAAAGAAGGAACCCTAAGAACGCATTGCGACCAATGATCAAATTTGAAGGGTGGGTCCTAATTTCAGTGAGAAGGGTATATATTCATGCAGCGCTTCCAGGTTGAAAAGTTTTCAAAAAAATTACATTTCAAATGACAACAATAAATTGAGTTCAGACTTCATAAAAAAATGTCTTAAATAAAACATTACATTTTCAATCAATAACTCAACAAACACTGTATTTTTCCTATTTCAAACTAGAAACAATAAAAAACTGCAAACTTGGATACTAAAAGCTTTTGGTTTTGAATAATGGTTGGAAAAAATTGTTTTGTGCGTTTGCCCATTGTCTGCGACCCTCCAAGGCATTTGCTTTCTGGTTTTGCTCTGAATAGTGGCATGGTGGTTGCATTAATTTCCAAGGACCAGTACATTAATCTCTCGATCCAATTTCCACCTTGACTAAAATGGTGACTATGAAGAAACTATAAACAAGATTAAAAACCTAAACGTTAACCATATTTTTCATGTACAAAAAGAGACATTTGGAGTGTCTTAGCTTATTGTACTATAGCATGATGACTTCAAATTTGATCATTGTTTGCTAGGAGAGGAGTCGAAACTCGAGAGGTGAGGACTGGACATCGTTGTCGCCATTTCCATGGATGTCGTAGTAATTAGTTATCTGCAAAATGCATGCAACAACAAATCTTTTATTTCTATATCTGGTTTTGAAAACTATCAATTCTCTACCATGTGTATGATTAGGTTATCATTGACTGACCATTTTCAAAATCTTCTTTTAGAGCATCATTTGGGATTCGATAATGCACTTCCTGTTTTGTTATCTATTATATGAAGGACGATTATGCATAGACCGAACGATTACGCACTGACCACAATTTTTGAGGGCTTCAAGTATTTGGGGTCACCCATTGACCTCAAAATTTGAAAATACTTTCTTTTAAAACCCTTGCTCTGCTCAAACTCAAACCCAAACAAGTTACAACTATTTATTCCTGCATACATAAGCCCAAACTCAAAATGCTCATTGAACCCACCAAACAACTCATCAACTATTTATTCCCACTTACATATTAAAATATTGTCATTGAAAGTTGCACTTGAGAGTTCAAAGTTTAGATTTCTACATGGGAAATGATACGATGACGAATCCTGGAATCTTCACCTATAGTATTGGATCCATGGGTGTGGCCATTTGTAGCATGTGAATGTGCATGAAGATGATTCTCATGTTGTGAATTGTTGTCATTACTAGGATATGATTCCCTCTATTTTGATTTTTAAAGTGAGAGCGCTCGTAGTAACCAATGGCTAGAGCATCCACCATAAGAGTACACATTGCATCCATCATTGCTATAAAACCAACAAAGGGGAAGTTTCCCCATGGATTAAGACTTAAGCATTCACTTGTAAGAGAATCAAAGGCAATAGGAAGAATATGGACGAAACCAATAGTAAGAATCACACATGCAACAAAATCCTCAATGGCAAATAATTTATTCCTATTAGGCCTTAAAGCAGAGAAAGTTCATCCCACACTAGAGAAACATACCCCAATAGTACCTACCACAAAAATAGAAGCGATGGCCCAAATTTTTAGATGAAGAGCTTTTGTCTTGTTTCTGCATGCACTATCTTTACCAGAGCAAGTAGTCTCTCGTGCAACAACATAATTGACCATGGATTATAACGCTATGGTTGAACCAACTATGATGTATTTCATGCCTGCTGATGAATTTGTCAATCTTCACAACAAATTCTTCCTTGAAAAGATTCCAGTGATCTGCTCTAGTTTGCTACAATCGCTCCTACGGTGCACAAATATTTTCCCAAACAAATCAAGCCTTCCTCTAAAAAAACGAGGAAGGCGCACCCATGACCTAGCAAGTCCAAAGAATGTCCTCATAATATTGCCACTTGCAATGTGTAGCTATTTTCATGTGTGCAAATTCATTGTCATTTATTCTCTGGTGATCAAGGATGGCTTACGATGATGGGCCGCAATTGGAAGTACACAAAACCAATTTCTTTAAAATGAAATATTATGTCCATTGTCGACATTTCTATAGTTGTGGTGATAGATTATCTTTTGTTGATGAAGACAACAGGTCAACCGCCTTTAATGCACATCCACCTATTTTCACTATTTTTAATATCGAGCCTTTATGTTGTACTTTATTTTTATTTTTCTATATGTATGCTTTAGGACCATGGTTCAAAATTGAACCCTTCATAGCCCATCATAGGGTCCTTGGCCCATCCCAGAAGTGTCCTCGAAAATTTGCACGTAAAAGAAAAGATGAATTTTATTTTTATCAGTTTTAAAAGAAGTGCTACGTAGATGCTAAAATTCCATTAGAAGGGAGACAATTCCCGTCACCCGTACTTATTTCATAAATAAAACCTACATATTAAATGGATTATGTGTGACAACCTGGATAAAGATAAGGGCCATGGCGGCGGAGTGACTAATTAACGCAGACCACAATGTCCTGGCTCTATGCATGGTAAATGCATATTAAATCGCGCAGATCTGCTACTGAATCTGGATATCAACCTAGAGGTTCTGGGACTCCCGAGTCCCTACTTAGTCTTGTCAAATTCAATGTATCCAACAATAATCTCATCGGGTTCGTGCCTGATAACTTGAAGAAATCCTCCCTGATTCATTTTTTGGAAACAGTCTTTGGGGTGAACCCCAGCTGCAGCCAAATAACACACTCCGCAAAAAGCACCAAGTAGAAAAGATCTTAGGCATGACAATGCCTATTTGACTAGTTTGATTGTTGTTATTTTTGTAGTTTTGTGGGGGAAGAGTAATCCTGTAACCCCTGACAATAGCGAAGATGAAAAATCAACCTCTAAGGATGATTATTCAATTTCTCTGCTGGATCTTGAGAAGATAAAAAACAACCTTGTATTTTCCCCTTAGTTTTGAAGATTTGTTGAGGGCGTCTACATAGGTTTTTGGGGATGCGTCGGGGTTGCCTATAAGGCTATTCTGTGATTGGGAACGTTGATTGTAGTAAAGCATGCAACGAAAGTTGTTGTTGAACCCAGGGAATTCATCGAGGAAATTCATTCATCAAATTAATAGGATGGCCAAGATGAGCCATAAGAATCTGTTTTCATTGAAGACCTGCTACATCTCCCAGGAGGAAAAAATTTCGGTCTATGAATACATGCCAATGAGTAGCCTTTACTCACTTCTTCATGGTAATATTTATGCCATTTCCTGGACTCTGAAACCAATAACCCAAGTTCAAATCTCGGTGGAACCTCTTTCTCCTTGTTTTCTTCAAATTGTCTTTGGTTGCTTGCAGGAATAGGAACACTTCTTGATACCAACAATTAAGTTAATTTGACAATCTGTTGATTTGTTTATTTGAATTTGAAGATGCATTGACATTGTTTTGCAATGCAGGATGAAGTATGATTTCAACTTTGAACAACGAATGATTCGTCGTTCGCACCGGGGATCGGTTGGAATTCGAATGCCTCCCTTCGAGGGCATCGTGGGGAGAGGGAGGGTTTATTGATCACGTGGAAAGGTGTTGTTGAGTTTATGTTTGAGGAAATATAACAAACGATCGATCGCAACACATGCATTGAAAGAGATTTCGACATCTTGGGAGTTCATGGTTCGAAACTCGTCATCTCCTCAAGGTTCTATATGTTTTTTTGACTTGAGAGACCGCATTGGAGTAGAAATTATGGTTTACACAATCATTCACTTTAAATGTCCAACAAAAAATAGAAGCAACAACGATGTCTATCTCTTTCACATGGTTACCTTGTTAGGGTTTTCTTTTCTTCGATTTTCATTCCACACTACCTTTTGTTATAGGATTCTCCTTAATAATTAAGTCAAATAAAACATAAATATATGAATTTTACAGTTCCGTTTTGTTCTGCTTTATCCAGAACTGTATGGATTTAATATTTTTTAAACATAAATATATGAATTTTACAGTTCTGTTTTGTTCTGCTTTATCCAAAAGTGAACTGTATAGAAATATTTTTTAAACATAAATATATGAATTTTACAATTCCGTTTTGTTCTACTTTATCCAGAATTGTATGGATTTAATATATATTTTATTTACTAGCCATGAATAACAACCCTAAAGCTACCTCGACAAACATTGCATTGGACATGATGCATGGATACTTGAGAACCCACAATTGTTTCGAATAGTGAAGGGGAGGTTGAAACCATGCATTAAAATGACTTTTGCATGGTTTGGATCTGCCAGTAATGGTTCCTCATAGGGATTTTTTTCCATTTAAGCAAGAATAACCCTCTCCCAATGCCATCGACGCCCAATTCTACCCACCTTCTCTCAATTAGAGTGGGTGGACACCAAACAAGGCACATGATGTGAAGTGGGTGGAGGAGGTATGAAAGCTACTTGCATGGTTTATATAATCTATATTTGCATTTTTGTTTATTTGATTTAGTGTTTAAATATAATTAATTATGTGCCTGTAGGTGTAGATAGATTGTGGAGGGATGTTGGTGAAGACTGAGAGTTTGAAGAGGAAAAACACTATCAAATCAACTTTAAAAGATTTTCACTCGAGGTTTTTCTCATTTATTACGCACGCATACTATTACCCTCTATTTTATAAAAAAAGATAGAAGAGTTGTTATAGAAAATTATTGACCTAATTGCCTGTCCATTATTCGTTACCTGTTGGCTTTTGTGTTTAAGTTTTTATTTTCCATTTGAATCCATGTCTTCTTGCACAAAATTTGTGGAAATTGATGTCCTGGAATTTCAAACGAGACTCAAATCATAATGCTTGTTTTTCTTTAGTTGCATCCGTAATTTGGTTTGTTTTTCTCCACTTGTATCCACAAAATGGTTTATGTTGATGATGTTGTACCTAAATTCAAAACTTCCATTTTCCCTTTTCTTGTTGGTTACCATGATCATTTTGTTCACAGATAGCCTTCATTAAAATATGGTTAGATAGCTAAAATGGTGTGTTGTGTTGCATATAGATCTTTTAGTTTGCATTAATTGTTGATGGAAACCTTCATTTAAGGAGTTCAAACACATTTTGTTTCTGCCTAATGGATTAGACTTGAGAATCAACCTATTTCTTCCCCTAGCAACACCAATAGTTCACCCTTGAGCATTACCTTACTTCTTACCAAACCCCGAGTATGTCAACCACACCAACCAAATTACCTTAAAGACACCAACCAAATTCTTAAGACAATTTTGTCATCCAAGAAATTTTCATAGTTTTATTTAGTTAAAGATTAACAATGTGGTATTAAAATGAAATGAAAGTTGTCCCCGAGGTGTAGGACAGTCGGTGACGGAGTGTGCTGTTAAAGCGCTCCGTGATGTTAAAATCATCGGTTCGAAACCTACGGGGACAAAAAATCCAGCCATGTTAAGGATTGGTGTGACTCAGGCCGAGTGCGATCCCTAGGTGATTTTGACGACTTAAATGCCCCTGAGTTACAATTTCTTAACCACAGATTAGTCCCACATGTCACAGACAAACTAACAAAAAAAAATAAAAAAATGAAACAAAAGTTATCTATGTTATCATATTTAAATTTATTATTGACTATCTTATTTAAAACAATATAATATTATAAAGATTTAAAAAGATACTATTTTATTTTTCATATTTTTAATAAAAAGTTAACTTAATTTACACTCTTCAATTAAAATACAATTATATTTAATTATGTTTATAACGAATGATTATATATTCTTAACTGAAATTTAAACCAGCACTTCAAATTTAATCACTGTCGGGGACTCGCGCAACACAATCTTTTCCTCAAATGCAAATCACCATGTAATAAGTGAAACCAGTGAAGACGGGGCAGTGATTACACGAACCAGGTGATTCGTCACTCGGAGTCGGGAATTGGGATTGTGATTAGTGAGTCTGACCAAATTATATAACGGAGTCATGGACCTTAAAATTTCTACCCTTCTTGTGAAATTCCAAAGTTTACTTTCCATTTCCTGAAAAATTAGCAAAAACAAAGATAGACATTTTTTTAGATGTGTATTTTTTCAATCGTACTTCTGGGACGTGTTGGAAGGCCTTTGACGTGCTGTGACGGATTCAATTTCGAACCCTGATAACAATTTGCGACGTGCTTGGTGGGTGGAGGTTCTATGACCAGTATATATTGATAACAAAGCTAAGGAGGGAGGTCTCTTCATCTTGTGCGAGTCTTTCTTCTCCCTACGCTGCTGCGAAGCTGTTAGAGGTGCGTTGATTTCTGACGTTTGTTATGGTAGTTTTTCTTTCATTAATGGGCTTTTTTGGTGGATTTCAACGGCTTTGTATTGTTTGGGTCCATAGATCTGTTGGGGTTTTGTCTGCACTGGTCTGTTTTGGGCCGCATTTAATGATTGTTTGTAAGGGTTTTGAATTTAACCAGAAATTTGATTTGCATCTCTTCTTATTGAGGTCTGGGTTATCGGATCTGCGGGGTTTCTGTTGGGGTTTAGGGTTTGAATAAACGGGTCTTTGAGGGCTTATCCTGGATCCGTTTGTTAGATCAATTAGGGTTTTATCTGAACGTGCTCGGGATCCTTCTGCTTGCTTGAAGTCTTCTCTGCTATGTTTTTATCGGTTTTTGGGTTTAGTCAACTGAAATATTGGTTGGTGTTCAGTTTAGGGTTTTGGCGGTGTGAAAACCTGTAAAAGAATGGCAATAGATAGTCGTTTAAGTTTGATGTATGTGAATACAGTTCTTTATTAGAGTGTTTTTTTAAATATGGTAATAGAAAACATATAATGTTTTCTAGAGTTTAAGGGTTACGTGAATAGAAAACATATAATATGGTAATAGAAAACATATAATATGGTAATAGAAAACATATAATTTGTTGAAGGGTTATAATAAAATACAACCCTTAAACAGATTGAATAAAATACAGTCGGCCCTACAAAAAAATGTTGCTTCGAATGAACATTGACAACCCGTTTTTGCTAATGCACAACAACAACAAAAACATCACATGTTGCCATCCATGGATATCGATAAAATACTGAGGTGTCACTTTAAAGTATGAAAAATGACAATGGACGTCAGACAAGAGGAGGGAAAAAATTCTCCTGCCTCTAAGAGTGTACACCCTCTCATCTAAGGATAAGGGTTTCCTCATTACTCATAAATTGCCCCGCAAAAAAATGTTGCTCCGAATGAACATCGACAACTCGTTTTTGCTAATGCACAACAACAACAAAAACATCAGATGTTTCCATCCATGGATATCGATAAAATACTGAGGTGTCACTTTAAAGTATGAAAAATGACAATGGACGTCAGACAAGAGGAGGGAAAAAATTCTCTTGCCTCTAAGAGTGTACACCCTCTCATCTAAGGATAAGGGTTTCCTCATTACTCATAAATTGCGCTACCAATCATCTCATTTACTGAAGTATTGTTTATTAAACGAATTTGGATGTGATAGAAGGAAAAAACCCATTATAACTAGTCACGAGAATAAGTTTACACTAGTGAAGAAAAAACGTAAGGGGTTCAATATCTGGTCGTGATCTGTTGTTTCTCATCTTTCATCTTCTATCTATAGATGTTCGTTTACAGTAAGCGCATCAACAGTTAGGGCTCTGTATGTTTACGCGTTTTTTTTTATGTTTTGATACTTGTTCTCGTCATAACGCCTGCTATAAATTACAAGCTCCCCACAGCTGCTGAAGTTCTTCAAAATTGTTGTACAAGTAAGCAATTATTCCTTTGAATTCTACTTACTTAAATTTGACCACAAAAACAACCCATGCCCGCAAAAACAAGGTTTAAAAACACAAAAAAAGACCCCTGATACCTCGAAATACTACAGGGATCTCAGAGAATAAATAAATCCCTAAAAATTGTATTAATTTCTGTTAGATTTAGGGTAAATTGCAGAACAATAGTATCTTTTTAATTTCAGTAGATAAATCAATTTGATCTAGGGATCAACAAGTTCAAAACACTTTAACTGGACTTCAGATCTAG
>JZKD02S0627533.1:378506-391343 GCA_000966675.3 Picea glauca | reverse complement strand
ACTGTTTGGTCCCAGACCAAATACCCCAAGAGTGCACTGGGGGCCCTAGATCTCGTCTAGGGTCTTAGCCATCCTCCAGGAGAATGGCTCTCGCAGCTGCTTATAAATTTAACAATTTCAAAACCATCAGAGAAGCTTCGTACCTCTTTAAAGCACCGTGGATGGGATCGAATCGGGCAAAATTGTTACGAAGAGAATCCTAGTGTTTTTGGTTTAGAGATGAATTTCGGGGACACACATGACGTTTAATTGCCTAATTTGCTTCATCGTAAAGAAAGCCAAAGGATGACTACTTCTCCGTATATATAAAATACAATTTCTACTTGATAATTTCAAGATTTCTTGTAGCGATTGTTCAGGAGGTCCTTCTACTAAGGGTTTCACCATGACACTTTATACATGTCCAAGTGAAAGCTCAATGTTTAAATATAACTGCACTCACTTTCTTGTCGTGGCCAAATTCTAGCTTTGCTTAGAGAGTCGAGTATACCCAAAGCAAAGACATCAAACTTGAAAAACTACAATAACGTGGAAAATTTAGTGGTGGGGTGGAGGGAGATATTAGGGAATACTTATTATGACTCTAAGCCAATCACACATATAGTAATGGGAGTTTCTATGGTCTTGTGCAAGTGTAAATATCTTATGGGAATCAAGGGTGGTTTGTCATGTTGTTAAAAGTGAAGCATTTTGATCGCTCCTCTCATGCTTCAAGTCTCCCCAATGACACTTGTGCTTGTTGTGTGTTTTTGCTAGTGATAATGCATGGTTTTAAGGTACCAGGAGGTTCTCATGGAATAGATACCCCCACTCAAAACTCCTTCACCAAATAATCTTGATTTCAATGTTGTGAGTTAGCTACAATAATCATAAACTAATTGGAATATATATATATATATATATATATATATATATATATATATAAAGAGAGAGAGAGAGAGAGTTGTGTGTGTGTGGTGGACAATAAACAAAGCCCAATTATTAGACTCAATCTTCAATATGATATGTTATCATAGTGTCTTGAGGACATTGATGTACATGTGCACTTGCTAATGAAGGAAAGATTTGGATTTAATCCAAACAAGGAAAGTCTCACCTCCTCTATAATATCCCTCTCACTCACATGTGTTGCCCCACATTAATTTTATCACTTCCATCGTTTTTGGAGCACCTCTTCTTATTTTTCTACATCCTCTTCACTTTGGGTTCTCTCTCTTTTGATCTTAGCTCTCCATTAAAGTTCTCTAAAATGCCAGGATGCATAAAATCTTTGAGCTATGTGAACTTTATGGAAGACGAAGTTTTATATAATGCCATCACGCAAAAAGTCACCGAGCACAAGTCCTAAGTGGCTTTAGTATAATAGATATCTTCCACTCATGGCTTGTTAATTGGAAGATCTCAATTTGAATGTTATGGACTATCTACAATAATCATAAACTAATAGGAAACTAGTCATATATATATAGTGGCTTTAGTATAATAGATATCCTCCACTCATGGCTTATTAACTGGAAGATCCCAATTTGAATGTTATGGACTATCTACAATAATCATAAACTAATAGGAAACTAGTCATATATATATATATATATATATATATATAACATGGGAAATAATCAAAGTCTAATTATTAGCTTCTATCTTCGATATGATATGTTGTCATAAAGTGTCTTAAGGATGTTCAATGTAGATGAAAGTGCATTTGCCAATGAAGAAGAGATTTGGATTTAATCCAAGCAAGGAAAGTTCCCCCTCCTATGGTGAGTGAGGGGGTATTTCAAAGGAGGGGGAATTTTCCTTGCTTGGATTAAATCCAAATCTCTTCTTCATTGGCAAGTGCACTTTCATCTACATTGAACTACATTGAACGTCCTTAAGACACTTTATTACAACATATCATATCGAAGATCGAAGCTAATAATTAGACTTTGATTATTTCCCATGTTATATATATATATATATATATATATATGACTAGTTTCCTATTAGTTTATGATTATTGTAGATAGTCCATAACCTTGTTTTTGCGAGCATGGGCTGTTTTTGTGGTGAGCTGTTTTTGTGGTCTTTTCCACAAAATAGGGAAAAGACAGGGTATGCTTTTCTAACTGCCAATTAACCCAGGGAATATTCAATTCGACCACAGACTAGACAATGCATACATCCAATAACACAGACCTTTTCCAAGATGAGGCCTCTTCCAGTAGAGAGGGCGAAAATCCCCCAGAAGCAATATCATAAACACAAATAGAATTACGGAGCACTAATTCAACCACATCGCTTTTCAAAACCAGAAAGAAGCCAAGGGGGAGGTTTACCAGACTTCCACGAAAGAACTAAAAGCAAATGCGCCAGATAGACCACAAGAACAGAGCAAACCCCACTATCACATAAACATGAAGCCTGCCATCTCCACAAGTGAATTCTGGTTCAAGGCGCCATTATCCCACTAGGCCGAGGGGAATTATCTTCCTTTGTTTCAAATACATGCAAGCCTGTATACAAGACCATGCGAAAGGGCGTCTGGAGTTGAGTCTCATTACTCGCCTTGCTTTACACCAAGGATTCCTTATGTTGAGCCATGTGACTCCATGAATGCTTGATACATGCCATGTTGTCTATTGCTAATCATGGAATGGGATGATTATAGACCTTACCGTTGATGATAATGTTAGATTTTGGTAGCTCAGAGGTACTTCTGCATTTATTGTGCTTAGGTAGGAGTTCGAGCGAATGTCTCTCTCTAGTGACTTTATAAAGTGAGTTTATATAGTGATTTTATAAAGGTAAGTTGAGCCTTTTATTATTTAATGGGTAAAAGTGACTTTATGACTTTTGGGTCACTTAAGTGATTTAAGTGAACTCAACGGATGATCAAGTCATGACCGTTGATCTCTAGAGGGAAAGATATAATCTTGACCGTTCATCTCTTTGGAAGACCAAGGGTTAGGGCAATTACACATTAAAGATGCATAAAATGATCTTGAGAGAGAAGTGGGGTCGCACTACTCAAGGAGGGCTTGAGTGGAAGTTGAAGAGACACTTATTCCAAGAGAGAGATTGAGGGCAATAGCTGAAAGGATAAGGAGCAACAGAGAGTGGGGTGCACTTTCCAAGAGGGAGAGAGGGCATGCATCCCAAAGCAAGTACAACAATTTATGAACAATACTATACCACAGTTAAAGAAGGCTGTACTGTATGAATTTTTTTGAATCGTACAACACTTGTATGCACTATAATTGAGGCACTGATTTCAAGGCATTTGCTGGGTTTGAATCTGTACTTTTCTTTATTGTTGGTACAAAAAATCGTGCACACTGTTCAAGACATTTAATGCTGAAGTATAGGTCGTACAATTCAACAGACTAGCATAAATTTGTTGCAGTCTTCGAGGTCGAGACTTGGCACGAATTTCTAGAGTCTTTGGCACAATTTTCAAGTTGTAGAAAGGGCACAATTTTCAGAGCTAAGTACTGTTTTATTCTTGCTGTTAAAGGCTGTTGTAAACTCATAAATTCTCCTTTCAAGCTCAATAAAGAAAAATCTCTTGGATTGGTTTTCCCCTTGTGGGTTTTTCTAGGGGTATTGCCTTGAAATTCCTTGTGTCAAATGTGGTGATTTTGTCTAATGTTCATTGTTATTTCCATTGCTATATTTTCAGATTGTTTAGTCACTTGTATTTTTGCTCATAGTTCCAGTAAATTGCATGTGGTTCCATTGCCTTATTGGTGAATAACTATAGGAGGTTGAAATCTATTATTGACTAAGTGTTTGAGATCAAATTTTCAACATGGTATCAGAGCAGGAGCTTCGAGGTTCAACAGACAAGAGATTTGACACTTGATTTGCAGTGAGTGCAGAGGGGTTTTTCTTGGAATAAGGAAGGGGAAGAGTTGAGTTTTAGTTGAGAAGGTCATGGCTATCGGATTGAGGTTCAATGATAGGTTGGATGGGGGAGCGAACTTTAGTCCTTGGAAGGAGAGGACAGTTTTGTTGCTAGAGGAAGCCGAGTTATGGGACATTCTGAACAACACACTATCGAATCTCGCCATCGTTCCTACAGATGCAACTCTTTTAACAACTTTTCAGAAGAAGAATGTGAAGGCCAAGAGGATTATTATTGATGCAATCAAGGACCATGTTATTCCCCATGTTGTTGGAAAAGCAAATGCCTATGAGATGTGGGCATCTTTGACCAAGCTATGCCAAAGTTCCAATGAGAATCGGAAGATGGTATTGAGAGAGAAGCTGAGAAACATGAAGTTGATCGAGACTGAAAAAGTGTCCTTATATCTCACCAGAATCACTCAAGTTCGTGATGAACTTGGCGCAGTTGGAGAGGTTATATTAGAAGTTGAAATGGTTAGGACCGCTTTGAATGTTTTTTCAGAGAAGTGGAACACCTTTGTTAAAGGTGTTGTCTCCAGGGAGAACCGTCCGAACTAGGTGAGATTGTGGGATGACCTCATACAGGAAGAGACTCGTGAGGAGGCTCTTTGTAGCAGACAGTGAAAGGGTTAGGAGAATGAGGGGAATGGTTCCCTCGTAGCAACAAAGAAGAAGGACAAGAAGTCCTCTCATGGCGGGAAGGAGGACGTGAGTAAGGTGAGATGCTATGCATGTCATGAGTTGGGAATTTATGTAGGCCAATGTCCGAAGAAGAAGAAGAAGATGCAGGAGCCAGAGGTATCAACATCAACTAAGGTTGCCGAGTTCACGAAAAAGTTCGAGAAGGAGTTTTCCTTGATGGCATGTCTTGCAAGCATTGGGTGCCTCGGGTGTGCATGCACTCTTGCATGGTTCTTGGACAATGGGGCCTCTCGACACATGACAGGGATGAGGTTTGTATTCCTCAGTTTTTCAAAGATCGACTCATGCAACTATGTGGGGTGTGGGGTTAGCACCATACATGTTTTAACTGTGGAGGGAGTTGGAAGTGTTAGATTCCAACTGGAGTTGGGAGGATATCTATAGTTGGCCGAGGTATTATATGTTCTTGAACTGTCGGTGAACTTGCTCTCTGTGTCGTCTTTTGAGATAGATCGATGTGGGATTGTGTTCTGTAGCTGCGACAGTTTTGTAGTCGTGGTAGTTCTATAGCAGCGACAGTTCTGTTGTCGTAGGTTTTCGATAGTTGCAGGAAATTGGCAATTCAGAAGCCGCAGGTGGTAGTTCGATAGCTACAGGTATTGGTGGTTCCGTAGTTGCAGGTTGCAGGTCGGTAGCTACAGGTGTTGGCGGTTTCGTAGCTGCAGGCGGTTATGTAGCTGCATGTGGCAGTTCCGGTAGTCGTAGGTGATTATGTAGCTGCAGCCTGCAGGTGGCAATTTCGATAGCTACATGTGTTGGCGGTTCTGTAGTTGCAGGTGGCAATCTGGTAGCTACAGGTATTGGCAGTTTCGATAGTTGTAGCAAGAAGGGCTGGAAGGACTCAATTGACCTTGTGCAAGGAGTTGCAAAGGAAGTGGAGGGTTTGAGGGCACAAGGAATGCCCTAACCCTCAGCCTTAGAACAACAACCTTGGCATGGAAACCAATGAGGGTTTCAACAGTGATTGTATGTGTTTTTGGTATTTTACTTTATGTAAAATTGGTCCATTGTCCTTGGTATGGGAGACCATGTGTTCTGGTTTAAGAACAAGTGATATTGGGCTTGAAATTCATTTGTACCTGTGTATGATCTAATTGCTAGCTTTTGATTCTTCTGCTGTGCTAATTGGTTAGCCATCTTAGTGTGTTTATTCCTACAATTCAAATAGTAAAATTTGTGTATAACTGTGAAAGACATGGACCATACTTGAGGTGCGGTCAAAATCTAACATGGTATGAGAGTCGTGGTTCTAAGAAGGGCAGTTGGATATGAGATATTTACACAGGTGACAACTCTAAGAGGGAGCTATAGTAGTATCGAGGAGCTAGCTCTTAGAGGGAGCTACAATGATTGTTGAAGGTAGCAACAAGTTAGATGGTCTCTGGTCTGAGACATGGAGCAAACTGTTTAGACGAGGAGTTGTGGACTATTGCAGCTTGGTGGTGTGGCAAATTGGGAGTTTTGGTGGATTGGCGGGGAGCTCGGTTCACAACAATATGTTGTGTGGTGGGTTGCAACTCCGTGGATGGACTTCTGATGACTTGTCATAGTGAGTTGCGATGGGTGCAGCTCGGGTTCTTTGGCATGGATGAGATAGTTTTGTGTGGATGACAGGTTCATGAGATAGAGTCTTCATCAGGTCAGAGAGTTGCACATTGTCGAGGTATGACAATGTATGAGGTATTTGACCCAAGAGGACGAGGACGCTTGCAGAGATGGGTTGCAGAGGTCTAGAGTGAACTAGACTTAGTGCCCATCCACAACTTGGGACTGTTTAGAGAGAGGACATAGGATCAGTTGTAGCGTTTGTAAACACGAAGAGTTTTTTGGTGACTTGGATGATGGACTTGGGCAGAAGTTCATTGGATGGTCGTGACTTGTGGAAGCATGATGCTTGCCTTGGGAGGATTGCATGGTTCTTATGTAGTGGGAGCCACCGACACATGACAAGGGAACATGATTTGTTTCGGAGCTTCATAGAGTCTAACTCAGGTATGTACGAGGAGCTTAGGAGCTTGGTACGAGGACCAAGCATGTAATACAGGGATCTGGTACATTGTCATTCTGGATGCAGTCAAGATATGTGTTGCGAGTGGAAAATGTGCTATGGGTGCTAGGAGTGTGTTCTCAGACTTAGGGATTGAGGAGAAGGGCTATGCAGTGTTTTTTTTAAGATGGACAGGTGTTGTTCATGCCCAAAGGATCTAGGTCCGACACAACAGTAGTCTTGGAGTTAGAGAGAGAAACATGTATAGGCAGAAGGGCCAGCGTATGCGAGCCATGACCAATAGTAGCAGAGTGACAATGGACAAGGAGCAGGTAGCTCCGGAGGTTGTGTAAACTCAGAGGGAGCCCGACCTCAGAGGGAGTTAGTGGATTTAGAGGGAGTTCGACTTCAGAGGGAGTCGACAGGCTTAGAGGGAGAGTCAACCATTCAAATAGAGTATACCTTTAGATCGAGATGGGAGAGAGGCATCTTCCAAGACTGTTAGAAGGGTGTCACGGGTTGAGATGGTCAGGCACGATGCTCAGAAGTGGGAGGCTTCTAGGAGCAGGGTGTCTTCCAAGATGGGATCACTTCATACAACAAGATTTGGTTCGGTAACAAGGGGAGCAAATAATTAGGGGGATTGGAGAGCAACTGTGGTAGTGGATCCAGTGTGGGAGACAAAGATATTTCTAGGTGATAGTGGAGTGGTGAGAATACCTCCCTTGATAAGAGGGAGTATTGATGTTTTGTAGCTTCGGGAAGGTATTCTCACATGACCCTAAGTGTTGGGCATGTGGGAATCGTTGTGGGCACCACATTACACTTTCAGTTCGACAAAAACACCCTTGGAATGAAGCTAGGGCTTCATGGGCTTGACGATGGGCTTCGTGGGTTTGTGATGGGGCTTCACACCCACATGTAAGTCTAATTTGATGTTGACTTTGTGGAGTGGCTTCTATGATGACCTCTAAGACTTGTATATAAAGGAGAGAAGTCATTGTGACATTTCATTAGAGAGTGGAGTGATATAATGGAGTTAGCATAAGTGAGTAAACACTTGTGTTAGGAGGCATGGTGATTTCAGCGAGGTGATTCTGTAGCTGCGACAGTTTTGTAGCTGCATGTTTTCGGTAGCTGCAGGAAATTGGCAGGTCGGTAGCCACAGGTGATAGTTTGGTAGCTACATGTATTATTGGTTCGATAGTTGCAGGTGGCAGTTCAGTAGCTGCAGGCGGTTTTGTAGTTGCAGGTGGTAGTTCCAATAGCTATAGGTGATTTTGTAGCCGCAAGTGACAGCATCGGTAGCTATAGGTGTTGGTGGTTCTGTAGTTGCAGGTGGCACTTTGGCAGTTTTGGTAGTTGTAATAAGAAGGTTGGAAGGACTCAACCAACCTTGTGCAAGGAGTTGCAGAGGAAGAGGAGTGTTTGAGGGGGCAAGGAATGCCCTAATCCTCATCCTTAGAACAACAACATTGGCATGGAAACCAAGGAAGATTTCAGCAGTGATTGTAAGTGTTTTTGGTATTTTATTTTATGCAAAATTGGGCCATTGTCCATGGTACGGGAGCCCATGTGTTTTGGTTTAAGAACAAGTGATTTTGGGCTGGAAATTCATGTGTACTTGTGGATGATCTAATTGCTAGCTTTTGATTCTTCTGCTGTGCTAAATGCTTAGGCATCTTAGTGTGTTTATGCTTAAAGTTTAAATAGTAAAATTTGTGTATAACTGTGAAAGACATAGACTAGACCTGAGGTGGGGTCAAAATCTAACATGGAGTAGGCTCATGAGACTTCCCGGATGCAACATTTTCCTCAAACTTAACGTCCCTGCTTACTACTGTCTTCCTCTGCTTTGGAATATAAACCTTGTAAGCCTTTGAAGTTTCCCTGTAATCCATAATCAAACCCTTCCTATTGGAGGGTTCCAACTTGGTCCTTTTCTCTACTGGTACATGGATATAAACTAGACAACCAAAGATGCAGAAATGACTCACCTTTGGCTTCACACTAGTGAATGCCTCCTCTGGTGTCTTTTCCTCCAAGATCTTGTGAGGACACCGGTTTTGGATGTAGACTGCTGTGTTACATGCCTTTGCCCAAAGAAACATGGGAAAGTTCTGGTCATGTATCATGGCTTTAGTGACCCCTATGACGAATCGATTCTTCCTCTTTGCAACCTCATTTTGCTGTGGGATGTACGAAATTGACAACTCCCTCTTGATTCTTCCCTCCTTGCAAAATCCCTCGAACTACTTGGTGTATACTCTCCCCCATTGTTCGATCTCAAGACTTTGATCTTCTTCCATGTTTGGTTTTCAACTAGAGCTTTAAACTACTGAAACCTGCTTGTAATGTAGTAGACTCCTAAACTTCATTAGGTTGGTGGGGTGTACAAACTTTTTCTGAGATTTCGTTAAACTACATTCCTTAAACACAACTCTAATGTTGAGTCTGCATTTATAGGTCAAATTTGCTCCTCAGGAGCTTTCCAACGAATATCAATATGCTTGATTTCGAGCTTTGGACAAGAAGATACAATCTCTCAAAGTTCTTAAGCCTTTCCCACAAGATTACATCATCGTGCCCATGTGGCATTCAAGTGTACCTTGTTTTGTACATGCCAACCGACGTGGCTCCACTCTACAAACTAGTCAAAGTGTCGATGAACATAATTAGAAAGCGTCGATGAACAAAATTAAAGGCTTCGATGAACAAATTTAACGAAGTGTAGACGGAGAAATTTAAGGAAGCGTCAATGGAACATATTAGTCAAAGCATTGATGAACAAGTTTATCAAGCGTCGATGAATAACTCTAGGTCGATCATCGAAAACCAAGAAACTATAGAGACGTTGATCTGACAATTTTAACCCATTCGCTGATGAGATAGACCCTTGTCTTATCGCCGATGAGAAGAGATGAGGCTAGGCGCTGGCGAAAGATGTTTAGAACTACCAAAGAGAAGACTTCCTCGACTACCGATGAAACAAACCTTGCCAGTCACCGATATGAGGGGTCCATCCATGCATCGACAGGGAAGAAGTTTATTACACTGATGAAGAAGTTTTCGACAATCGTCGATGAAATGATTTCTTACCAATCGCCAAGGTTTAAGAAAGTCTAGGGCACCAATTTAAGAGGTATCTGAGGTGTCGAGGAAAGAGATAAATCGAGGGACACCAATGCCACGAACCCATCCATTTGCTGAGAGTAAGAACATTTGTTGGGCATTGATGTGAAATATAGACCAAAGGCACTAATGCATGGCTAAGGTAACACGTCGATTCCAAAGATGAAAATGGGCGTTGATAAGGAAGTCGATTCAAAGTGCCAAGGCAAAGACATTTTCGGTGTCGGCTCGAAGATTGGACCAATGCTAATACATTTGCAAACTTAGTCATTCAGTCACTTAGCCAATTTTTCTCACTTTTCTATTCGTTTCCCGAGTGTTGTAAAGTCGGTTCGATGCATCCTTGGCAGCTCATTTAAGTGAGCTCATACAAAGATTAAGCATTGACCATTTCCAAGCAAGACTTAGTGAGATTTTACAACAATTTCACACAATGTTCTTTCGACGACAAGTGCAAAGACTCTTTTGGGTGGCTTCCGATTTTCAGAGAAACCTTTGTAATGGTAATTACATAGGGCTTCCTCAAGGCATCATCAACGGCCCAAAACCCAAACTAGTAATGTATGAGATTATTCCAAGAGGGGCGGGCAACGGGCTACAACCTGTTGACTTGGTGGTCAACACCTCCTTTGGGACTTGTGACATGGTTTAACAACCTCCCATGTATCTGTTAGCTCTAGCGATTCTATCAGAAACGAAAAGGTTGGCCTTTTGGTTTAACAACAATTGTGGGCCAAAAATTGATATCAAAGCCAAGGGTTGCAGGTTCGAGTCCACTCGGTTGGTGTCGAGTACCTCAGTTGGTGTTGAGGGGGAGATTGTTGACTTGATGGTCAACATCTCCTTCGGGACTTGTGACATGGTTTAACAGCCTCCCATGGATCCATTAACTCTGGTGGTTGTATTGGAATTAACAAAACAAGTAAACGAAACTTAATGTTTCCCGTTATGGAATTCCCATGATTTTGGGCAACTAGGCACGTGAGTTTCGATTCTAGAGGACAAATGACCATTTTGTAGCTTGGACCAGGGCATGACAACGTATAGCCTTATTGAAACAAAGTCACCCTCATATGAGCCATAGCGCTACAACTCTCATGGCTGAATGGCTCACTTGTGAAAATGTGATAATCGACAGTGAAATGCCTTGCCCATCGGTAACTATAAGGTTGTTTTGGCCCACGTTTGTCATTAAACCAAAAGGTCGACCTTTCGGTTTAATGACAAACGTGGGCCAAAACAACCTTATAGTTACCGATGGGCAAGGCATTTCACTGTCGATTATCACATTTTCACAAGTGAGCCATTCAACCATGAGAGTTGTAGCGCTATGGCTCATATGAGGGTGACTTTGTTTCAATAAGGCTATACGTTGTCATGCCCTGGTCCAGGCTACAAAATGGTCATTTGTCCTCTAGAATCGGAATTCACGTGCCCAGTTGCCCAAAATCATGGGAATTCCATAACGAGAAACATTAAGTTTCGTTTACTTGTTTTGTTAATCTCAGAAATTAGAGGATGCGTCTTTCCTCACCAACATCTACTTGCATTATTAGTAAATCCCAGAATCTACTTGCATAGTTATTGTAGCATAGATTTTAAAGTGAAATAACCAGTAGTTAACTAATTGTTCACACATAAAACTAGGTAGACATTCCTTCACTCTTTAAACAACCAACTCGATTTCTTTTCATAGGCTAGCAAAAGAATTTGTCTTCACACATATGAAACACATAACATACATTTGTTCGATTCTTTCACCACTTAACCATATTTTCTGTTGGTTTTTATTCATATGAGATATGAGAGATATTCGATATATTATTACAATAATGAGTGTTCCATATATAGGGAACATAAGGTGACCATCCATGAAAGGATGCGTCCCTTGAATAATCAATAACTACTTATTATTATCATTTACTTATTATATGCAATTTTTAATAATCAATAATAATTATATTATTAATTATTATCTTTAGAGAATGTCTTCCCGATGTTGTCCAAACATCAACACTCCCTCTCAACGAGGGAGACATTATGCAACATGCCACTCTTGTCTTTGAAGTATACAAACTTCATCCTAGATTCATGACACTTGTCTGTCAGTCTTGGGAGACATCTCTCTCCCACCTGAACTAAGGAGAAACTCCTTCCGCGACTCTCCCTCTGAGCCAATTAAATCTCTCTAAGATTAGGCTCACATTGGGTCCGCATGTAAAAGCATATAACATCTTGAGTCTTTATCATTCCTTGTCAAATCACCATGACTAGGACAAAGACTATACCAAGATCTTTCACCACAGACAGACACCTATGAGTGAATGTAAGCTTGATGCTAACTGACACTTGGAAAGCACTTCAAGCACCTCGAGTCCATATTATTCCTCGTCATGATCAAGGAAGGACTACGTCTGGGCCAATTTATCACAAGTGCACCTTTGTGATAAATGTATCCTATCTCCCTTGGTTTGCAGCCCAATGTAGGAGAAGTTATGCCTGATGTTGAAACATCAACACTCCCTCTTAGCTAGGGAGGTATCTTTCCATAGTAGTACACAACTATTGTCCAGAGACATGCAGTCTCCCCCAGTGGTACAAAACCACCATAGTAGTAAAAGATTTGTCACACATGGCACTCCTAGGTGGACTTCTAGAGGCTACTCCCTCTAGGAACACTTAGGGTCAACTCCCCATAGTGTGAGACATCAAGGGTCAACTCCCTTGACATGTCCTCATGTTCTCTGAACATGGGACGATGGGCTATAAGCTCAAATGCACTTATTCCTTCTCGAATAAGTGTCCTCACAGATCAACTCAACTCAATTCACAGAGGAGTACGATCTGTAGAAAGTTTGTCACACATGGCACTCCATGTGGACTTCTAGAGGCTACACCCTCTAGAAACACTAGGGTCAACTCCCATAGTGTATGATGTCAAGGGTCAACTCCCTTGACATGTCCTCATGTGCTCTCCACATGGGACGTTGGGTTATAAGCCCAACTGCATTTATTCCTTCTCGAATAAGTGTTCCACTTATCCCTTCTCGGATAAGTGTCCTCACAGATCAACTCAACTCAATTCACAGAGGAGTACGATTTGGAGAAAGTTTGTCACACATGGC
>JZKD02S0627533.1:367222-378372 GCA_000966675.3 Picea glauca | reverse complement strand
GTCATAATCGGAAGAAGACACACTTAGTTTCTTCAGATTCGTCATCATTGGTGTAGTCACGGGTTTCAAGTTCAGTATCTCAAACTTCTTGAATATCTCAACTGTGTACTTCCCCCGACTTAGAAAGATCTCATTAGTTCTTTGCCACACCTCTAGTCCCAAGAGGTAGTGCATCATACCAAGGTCCTTCATCTCAAACTCAGACGCCAATGCATACTTGCATTCAATAATAAGGCTCTCTATACCGGTGAGAAATAAATCATCAACGTAGAGGACCAGAATCAAGGCCTCACCGTTAACAGTCTTGTAGTACATGTTGGGATCAACAACACTTTTGTTGAAGCCCAAACTCATCAGGTGTCCATCAATCCTCACATACCAAGCTCGAGGTGCCTGCTTGAGTCCATACAGGGCCTTCTTCAACCTACACACATGAGACTCCTTCTCATGTATGACGAAACCATCTGGCTACTCGATGTATATTTCTTCCTCAATTTCTCCATTGAGAAAGGCTGTCTTCACATCCATCTGATGTAGTTTCCAACCCATGGATGCTACTAGGGCAATAATCGTCTGGATAGAAGTGTATCAAGCAACATGAGCAAATGTCTCCTCATAATCTATTCCCTCCACTTGAGAGAATCCTTTAGCAACAAATCTCGTTTTGTGCTTCTCGATGCTCCCATCAATTGTGTGTTTTATCATATATATCCACTTGGAAGTCACTACAAACTTACACTCAAGTCTCGGAACAATATCCCACACATCATTCTTCATGATGGACTGATTCTCCTCCATCATGGCATCTTTCCATACTGTTTGATTAGGTGCCTCCTCATAACAGGAAGGCTGTGAATCAATGTTGTGGCTCATAGCTGTGACATAGCACATATATCTTTGAGGTCTCTTGCTCTCTCGGAAGGTACCATGAGGAGCTGCATGTCCTTCTGCCTCCTGCAGAGTCTGACGAGCCCATGTAGGTCTCTTCTGAATGTATACTAGACACCCAAATATCCTGAAGTGTCCAACCTCAGGCTTCACTCCGGTGAAGGCCTCCTCGGGAGTCATGTTACAGAAAGTCTTATGAGGACTTCTATTATGAACATACATACAATGTTTCACAAATGAATATGTCCATATATTTTTTATCTCAAATACTCTGCAAATAAATAGGGCAACCGTCATGGATATTTGAATTCCAAAATTTCCCAAAACAGTAAGTTGTTTACATATGTTTGATCATCATGTTGAGACTCAATGTGCCGGTTTCGCAAAAAATTCGTTGATTCTAACGATGGAGCCAACAACTCCACAAAAGATTGACCACCAAGTTTATCTGAAGTTTTTCATTGATCTCAATTACTGAGAATCTTAGATGATCAATATCCCACATGTGATATATGACTAACTTCCCATTTACGGTCATAAAGTTCGATCTGTATGCATCTCCGTGAAACATAATAAAATGCCATGGACGAAAAAAAAATAAATCTCAAGCCCTTCTAACTTAATCCAAGCATCAATCTCCAGATCGTTGGCCCGAATGCTGAGTTCATGTTTAGGAATATCCTTGTTATACTCACGGTGACAAGTGATTAACAGGTTTTGCACAACAGTTGCAGTAGAAGCGCCGTTCCACTAGTAATTCAACAAATTTAGTGGAAATGGAGACCAAGCAGAGGATTCCACGTCGAACACTATTCCATTCCCCAAGCTTCGTTTGAATATCTTATTGCCCAGAATAGTAGAGCTCGGTACGGGGTGAAAACCGATGTGAAGCGCATCGATTAGGGTTAGAAAATTGGAAATGCGGGTCCATTTCTTAGTAGATGGCTCATACATTTCACCTCATGGATCGGTTTGATCACTGCACCCTCCGAACACGTAAATTATTCCATGAACAGTGGCGGCAACAACCCCTCGCCTGGATACATCTCTGGATCATATACGTAGACATTGTTGTGCTCGAATCTGTCAATTCGACCACTGATAACATATAGTCTCCTTGATCAATAATGGTTTAGCATCTTGATCCAGGTGCTGTAGTTAACGCCGACCACTCTTCATCATTAAGTGCGCATGAGGCCACAGTGCCATCTTTGGACGGTATTCATTTACCTAAAGAAATCTCAGTATTCTTCCAACAAGACGTAGATGTTTAAAACGAACAAAAATCATGTTGGTTTTTATTCATATGAGATATGAGAGATATTCGATATATTATTACAATAATGAGTGTTCCATATATAGGGAACATAAGGTGACCATCCATGAAAGGATGCATCCCTTGAATAATCAATAACTATTTATTATTATCATTTACTTATTATATGCAATTTTTAATAATCAATAATAATTATATTATTAATTATTATCTTTAGAGAATGTCTTCCCGATGTTGTCCAAACATCAACATTTTCTTCACAGACCATACAATTTTTCGTAAGTTAAATATACATACAAATTTGTAAAGTGTAAATGAGACTTATCTGTTTGAAGGTTGCTATCCAAACAACTAAATGAGGGCGAGCGGTTTTCCACCTGTTAACCCCTAGATTTCCATCCTTGGAAATCTTGAGGGTTAAGAGCCAGCATGCTCTAGTTTGGTTGACATTTTGGGATTCTCCCAGAGTATAACACTTGGTTAGCAGAGGTTGGTTCCCATTAGAGACAGGTATATGATCGATACATGGTTGTTTTTGTTTGGAGTTAGAGTTAGCTTGGTTTCCCATGCATTGTTCACACATAAAACTAGGTAGACATCCCTTCACTCTTTAAACAACCAACTCGATTTCTTTTCATAGGCTAGCAAAAGAATTTGTCTTCCCACATATGAAACACATAACATACATTTGTTCGATTCTTTCACCACTTAACCATATTTTCTTCACAGACCATACAATTTTTCGTAAGTTAAATACATATACAAATTTGTAGAGCGTAAATGAGACTTATCTGTTTGAAGGTTGCTATCCAAACAACTAAATGAGGGCGAGCGATTTTCCACCTGTTAACCCCTAGATTTCCATCCTTGGAAATCTTGAGGGTTAAGAGCCACCATGCACTAGTTTGGTTGACATTCTGGGATTCTCTCAGAGTATAACACTTGGTTAGCAGAGGTTGGTTCCCATTAGAGACAGGTATATGATCGATACATGGTTGTTTTTGTTTGGAGTTAGAGTTAGCTTGGTTTCCCATGCATTTGAGAGAGATGTTTACATACAACATGTGTCCCTACTTTTTAAGAGACACGGTTTGAGTGGGTCTCTTTACAATTTGGAGCAGTTTTGAGCATACATGGATCTTCCTTGCATGATTCTAGGCTCAATGACACTTTTTCGAGCGACATGCAAGAACTTTCTAATTTTAGCAGTATGAGCTCCAGGCCCCAGATTAAGATTCTGAGCACGCAGTATGGATCCATGAGACATTCCGAGGCTTTTGGAATTTTTTCGGGATGATTTGTCACATTTCTATTTTTAGCAGGTTGAACACTAGGGTTCGCATGCCAATTTTGATTGTGGATTCAGATCCCTTGCGGAAAATTGAATCCAATGAGTATAATATCATTGACATGCAAGAACTTTCCAATTGTAGCGGTGTCTATTTTTAGACATTGGACACGTGGTGGTGGTCTCCTAGTCATCCCGGACAATTCTGGAAAGTTTGGATGAGTTTCGGCGAGTTTTAAATTTTTGGGACTGGACGACTATTTGTGGAAACTTCTATTTTTAGCAAGTGGTCGTCATCTCCAGAAGTGACAAGTGGTAGGATCAAATTTGGACATTTGGTAGAGTTTCAACGTGATGTGGCATCTACGTGGCATTGATTAAAGAGGGGCGCATTTTCTAAGGCAAAAGGGAATAAAGTCTATGAAGAATTAGATAAAGTGAAAATGAGGGGCATAAGATGAGGTGGCACTTCTTGTGAGGTAATTTAGCCAATCAAGGCTAATTTTTCTCATTAATTTTCCTCACTTAACATATCTTCACTTGCCATGCATTGATTTCCCAAAATTCCCCTTAAATTACTTTTAAACGCTAATTTCCTAAAATTTAAGAAAATCCTTAAAAAGTAGGGCAAATTCCTCTTCCTTTGCTAGTGCATGCATAATTGGCGTGTGTTGACGTGTTTTAGTTATCATTCTTACCTTCACTTAACTTATCCATTCCCTCACTTAACTCATTTTATCCCTCAATTCACTCACCATTATCTCAATTTCCATGCATTAACTCCCTCTTATCCTCACCCATGCGCCACTCCTTCACTTAACTATCCCTCACACTCTCACACCTGTGATTCTTTAACTCACCATGTGCATACAGTCTCACTCATAACTCACCCATGCAAATTACTCACTCACACTTATTCCCTCATGCACATTAATTCCTAAATTTCTCACTCACTTATTACCTCATGCACATTAATTCCTAAATTACTCATTGACACGTCCTCATCTTCTCCTCTTGGGAAGTGCATTTATTCATTATTACGGTTGGATTTTTGTGGCAACAACACATATGCTTTCTATCTCTCTATTATCTCTCTCTTCTCTCTCGTTCTATAGTCTAGCTACTTTCTCTTGAGCAAGGTTGATCATTGTACAGATTGTGGGCTTGTTGATTGTGGTGCAATCAACCCCTTGACAAGTCAATAATAAAGAGGTTTTGTGTTTGTGTCGAACCTTACTTCTTGTTGGTGTTTTGGTTTATTCTTGCAAATTGATTAAGTAGTTCATTACTATTCATTGTGGTTTTAATTGATCTTTTGAATAGTTTCTTTCTTTAGTTCTCTTCTATCTTCTCTTGTGCTAACCCTATAGGATCCCTCCAAACATAAAATTATCTTTTCCCCACGGCTTGGGTAGTTTTAACACGCTGTCCAAGACTTAAGGACAACAACAAATCACCTTAGGGACTCCCCCATAAGGCTGGCAAGCACCATCGCAAACAGAGAGGGGTCTAGCTCGTGACAATTTGGGGCTTTACTCCTTTAATTAGCCTTTTTTTCATTGCTGAAATATCATATATATCAGCTCAATTGGAGAGTGGAAAAGTGTGTTAACACCACCCAACCGTAGGCGTTGTTGCACATCATTCTCTCTACAACAAGCCACCCTACAACAGGCCACCCCCTAGCTGGGCTATGATGCCACAAGTACGAAATTGCCACTTAGGAACTTTCTGGACAGTTTATCAACTCAAAGTGAGGGTTTAATTATTAGGGAGCAATCTGTTGAGTTCTTAGGAACAAAAAACAATGCTTGGGCACCCTAATGCTTGCCTCACACAGCATAGGGAGAGAACTCCCTTCTCTGCTCTTCAATGTGTGCCTAATAGGATCCCAACTGCAGTTTTGTAACTCTAGTGTTTTTTCTGGCTTTCCTGCTCTTCTCACAATGGAAAAACTTGTTTCTCTTGGCTAGTCTTTACCACATGTTATGGCTGGCTCTCTTTCCCTACCTGGACTCTTGTTTTGCTCTCTCCCTTGCTCCCCAAAAATCAGCTCCATCTTCCACTCGAATTTCACACTCTTTTTTTCCCATGCAAGCTTTGACTCTTGTACACTTTTCAAAACTAATTGTTCTTAGTCCATACCTCAATAAGTTGATGAGTGGACTCTCTCATCAACCTCCCCATGTAGTTAATGGCATCATTCCCACCATAAGGGTACTTGCCCATACTCTCATAACTAAGGAGGTGACTTCTTCTAGCAACCTCCTTACATTCATTCAATGTTTGCTTTTAAATAAGTCAAAGGAAGAAATGGATAATTACTCACAAAATATATTGGCAAGGTGTCTTGGGACTCTCTGACATGTAGAACCCCCTTTAGATCCCCTCACTATTCCCCACTCATGGGGTCATGGCCCCTATAGGCGCTCATGTTTAATCAGTTGTTCGGTTTTCTTTATTATCTTAAAAATAAATTTATAATTGTTCAATATGTCTAGATCACCATGACATGATAAACAAATCTCCATGTCAAAATAAAACCATCACTAATCATAATTCATTACAAGTTAATTAGGGGATCAAAATGGGGGTGTTACACAGCTAAAGACCTCATCCTTGGTCTTTAAGAAGCAGATCCAAGTCTTGCCAGAGAATTCATCAATAAAAGAAACATAATACATACTTCCTATTATTGATGCTACTGACATCGATTCACAAACATCTGAATGTACTAGGTCTAAAATCCCCTTAGACCTATGCTCACTGCTTGGGAAAACAACCTTGACATGCTTGCCAAGCGTGCACCCTTTGCATACACCATACTGTTAAATATTGAACTCTGGAAGACCTGTGGCTATCTCCCTCAGAATAGGCAATGCCTTGTGATGTAGGTGCCCCATCCTCTTGTGCCACAACTTGCACAAGTTGTCACTGTTATGCACCAAGGCTCGGACAGGTTCACCTTGCAACCTGTACAAATTACTTTCTATAACAAGTTGTATCTGGGTAGAATCCTTTGGCATGATCAAGACTTGTTGGTTCTTGAACTCCACTGCAAAGCCCTTATCCTCCATAACCGAAATTGAACTCAAGTTCTTCCTGAGACCTGCTACAAAAAAGACATCATCAAAATCTAAAGAATTCCCTGACTCAAGTTGAAAGGGAATACTGTCAGTTCCTGCTACTAGGTACTTGGCATCATCACCAAACTCAACCTGTACTTCTGAGTCCTGCTTCTTCAGACTAGAAAATAATTGTCGAGTCGATGTCATAAGCTGAGATGCCAAGATACCAACGAGAAATCCTTCTCGAATTTGGCAACAAACTTTTTCATTCAAGTTTCTAGAGTTTGCTACCTACCTCTGTTGCTACTTCCCTTTACCCTTCTTATCTGGACATTGTGATGCATAATGACTGTGCTTATGACAACTGAAGCACTCGATTTTACTAAAATCCTTTTTTCTTGGCTATGAGGTTGACATGTCACTCTTTCCCTTACCCTTGCTAGGTCCTTTACCTCTGCCCTTATTTGAGTGACCAAATAGAGCGAGGTTCTTTTCACCATCCTTCTTGTCGGCCTTTGACTCCATCTGAGTCTCCTGCTGGATACTGTCATCCCAAAGCCCCTCAAAGTCAAGAAGGTTTTCCTGAGTGCAAATACCTTTGAAAAATGGTTCCCATGAAGCTAGTAATCCTTTTAATGCCATGTTCACTAGCTTTGCATCTTCAACCTTTTTCCCAATTGCTGCAAGTTGGTCACAAATCTATATGTGATCTTCATAAGGTAACTGGTGACTGTGTCTGATCTAGTCATCACTATGGATCTGAGTTTGTTCTGCAATATCATCTTTCTGTTTATGTTCCGACTTTGGTAGGGACTAAGCAAGGCATCGAACATCTCCTTCGCTGTCTTCTTCTTGGATACATGAGGGATCAAATGATCCTTTATGGCATCCAAAATTATTTGCTTTGCCTTCACTACTCTCTTGTTGTGAGCTACCAACTCTTGCGGATCTGTAGGTGGAGTAGTAACATTCTTGACAATATCCCATAGATCATTCTCTTCTAGCAAGAGTGTAATCCTCACCTTCCATGATAAGAAATTCAAGGCACCATCCAATTTGTCCTGAAACCTGAGGCTAGGTGATGCCATCTTTGAGATCCACTGCACAAACTCCCGAATCTGAAAATTAGTTTTGAAACCCTCTCATTGCTGGTCCTTCTTCCTTACAGTTGATTTGGCGCTGCAAATCCTAGAGAATCTCAATCAGAGAAATAAGCTCGGATACCATGTGAAAATTCCCAGCCCTAGGTGACTGTCCTTATGATCTCAATCAAACAAGTAGATTGCTGAATTTAATTAACGCAGAAATAAATTTCAGACCATTGCATTAATCACACGCTAACTGGAAATCAAATAGCGGAAGCATACAAATTAATTTCACACAACACAAGTTATTACTCCTTCAAAACTAGCTTTTCATTCCTTTGAAAAACTTACAGTAAACCTCCACAGGCTGGTTAAAAAACAGCACTGCACGGATACCAAAAAATACCCCGAACTGAGCGGATCAACGTGTAACTCTGCTACATGCTTACAGTTCTCTCCTCAATGTGATTCAGATTCAGTTGTTCATTGTATTGAATACTTTTTGTAAGTTTATCTTTAGGAACAATATAAATATTAATTCTAAAAAACATTATTTACCTTGACTTCAGTCGGGTTGCCCTTATTTTTCCCAACATCAGATTGATTTGTGTGGGTAGTTCTGTCTGCTGCAGTCCCTTGGTTCCTTCACCTTCCTTGCCCATATTCTTGTCTCCGTGGCTCTGATACCATGTCAGATAACCATACAAAAATGTAAGACATTGATGCAAACAAGAATATGCGTGGGATAAAATGTATTTGGATATTATTAAATGAAGAAATATCGCAATATATAACGGAGAAGATGTATGTTGTGCAAGTTACACATCATCCTTTCTTTAACTTATTATGTTACATCATTAAGTCATAATGTGACTTGTGTCCTAACATAACTTTATAAACAAATTGACTTAATGAACCAAGCACAATATTAAATGACCATTATATTTGTTTGTTACTTTTTTTTCCAAGGAAACCCTCACAGAAAACACCCCGAGTACTTCCCCATGATCCATGGATGGTAAATGGGGTAAACCGTTGGCCCTGATTAGAGGGCCTAACCCTGAGGGGATCAAGAGAGTCGAACCCTTGACCAACACAAACAGAAGAGATCTCACGTCTGGCTATAGACCAATTGAGCTAACCCTCGGGGCTTATATTTATTTATCACACTAACAAACTTTGGCAATTAAGTCATGGATCTACTGCTTGTTAGTGATCGGTTCTTAGGTTTCATGCTGCAAAATAAATGTTTTACTTTTAAAATCACGGTTCTTCATGTGCAATGAGATAGGTTAATTATTTCCTTCCAATGTAAATTTGAATAGGTTAATTATTTCCTTCCAATGAAAATTTGAATATTATAAGTTTTCATGGTTGATGCAAGCCAAGCTCCTTATTATATTGCATTTTTGCTGTGGCTTAGATGCAGGAAAGAAACATTGGAGTTAAGTCGGGGAAAATGGGGAAGGTTACAACATCTTCCAAAGCTTCATCAGCTAGCTCCCTCCCACTTCTGCTAGACATTGAAGATTTTAAGGTAATCTGACAGGAATAACATCTGTGACTGTCAACTATTTGCAGATAGCCTTTTTACTATAAGGTTTACTGAGTGAGAAACCTGTCAATTTATTCTTGGAAAATGTTCCCTGCCACAATTAAAGTTAAACTCTAAAGATGCCTGTTTTATGTTATTATATGATATTTTTTGGGTTTATGTTTTTTTCCTTGATGAACTAGTAAAAATATTGGGGTGAGGTCTCTCTATTGGAATCAATATGTTACTGTTTTTGTTTTCTTGAAATTGAAGTTATCAAAAACCTTGGCTACAATTTATCATCATTTAATAAACCTTTGGGTTCCATAGAAAATACAAAAAGTTGGCTACAATATATGTTCTTTTATCAATAAACATTTGTGCTCCATGAAAAATATAAACAATTGGCTATAATTTATATTCTTTTATATGAGCAGGGTGAATTTTCATTTGATGACTTATTTGGGAGCTTGGTGAATGAATTACTGCCATCGTTTCAAGAGGACGATACTGAATCTTCGGAGGGAAGAGGCAGCACAGGAGGCCAGGATGTCAGTTCTAATGGGCATATCCGTTTCCCTGCAGAAGCAACAAAAACAAATTCATCATCAGGTCCTCCTATATTTTCTGATGCGGAATCTCTTTTGTCTCTTTTCAAGGATTGTCGGAGGGAGTTGGTGGACCTTAGTCACCAGGTTGGGGTTTATACTTTTGAATGAAAACTTGAGTACTTGTTTTTGAGAAAATGGCAGAGTCAAAATAATGTTTGTGTTTTTGAAGATTGATGCAAGATTGACCAATCTTAAGAAGGAAGTTGCTCTTCAAGATTCTAAGCATCGGAAAACACTGTCTGAGGTCAGTATATTTGATTTTGAATAATGTGTTGTTTGTAGTCTTGACTGCCTAACTCTTTACCTTTGTAGTCAAATTTTGGAAAGTTTTTATGTCGTAGAGTATGCCATTAATAATGAAGCATTTGACTCATGTGAATGACTTTTGCACAACTTTTGCCTTAGAATACTTACAGGGAAATTGATTGCCCAGAAACCATATAGGTAAATTTTGTGGAATAGTTGCCCATATCGTTATTTACAGAGGTGAATGTCTGTCGGCTGTGAGAGGTTTGCATCTAAGAAGGAATGGAACTATAGAAGTGGTAGATCTGGTCCACTTTATCATGTATTTGAACATAATATGCAAATCTTGACATCATTTGGAATAACCATCATCACTTCTCTAGGTGTAAGAAATGTGCTGTCTTCTCTTATGAGAATATAAATGAAGAATATTTGGCCCAAGCTTGCAACCCTTTAGTGAGTATCATACATTTGCCAGGATACAAAACAGCTACCAGGTTAGCGTATCTTGCACTTGGAAGCTTTTGGAAGTGGCACTCAATCGAGTATTATTGTTAATATGACAGTTGTGGGATGTCAGAGACTCAGGCAATTGCACATCAAAAGTGTTAAATAAGCCAGTATACAGGAATTACTAACTAGAGATTCTGTCAAGGTTGTTAAATTTATAGCAGCTGCAAGAGCCATTCTCCGGGAGGATGGCAAAGACCCTAGCTGAGGTCTAGGGCCCCCAGTGCACTCCTGGGGTATTTGGTCTGGGACCAAACAGTCARTGCCAWGGCAAAAGACCCTTCTTAGGGCCCCCAGTATATGACTGGGGTTCTTAGTCTGAGACTAAGCAGCTAAAGCCCCTAGATATGTCTAGGGCCCCTGGAAATGTCCAGGGTACCCATGGTCTTGTACCATGGGGGAAAAGACCCTTGTGAGGGCCTCCAGTATACTACTGGGGTTCTTGGTGAACAACCAAGCAGTGAAGACCCCTGAGAGGGCCCCCAGTATACGACTGGGGTTCTTGGTCTAGGACCAAGCAGTTAAAGTTCCTAGATAAGCCTAGGGCCCCTGGAAATGTCCAGGGTACCCATGCATACGGCATGGGTTGATCCTTGGTCTCTGACCTTGGTGGATAAGACCCCAGAAAAAGTTCTGGGGCTACT
>JZKD02S0627533.1:338849-356894 GCA_000966675.3 Picea glauca | reverse complement strand
GACCTCTAGTAAAGCACTGTTAACTCTTGTTAGCTCAATGTCACTTTCCGAATATAACACCTGTGACTGGAGTGACCTCTAGTAACCCTGTTTACCCCTCTTTGGCCCTGGCTATGGTCTAACGGGGTGGTTTAGACCATTAAGCCTCCTCTTCTGGAGCTCCTATTTGGAAAGGGACATTACAAATGCAACCACCTGATCAACGGATGAAGACATTACCCCCTGTGCATCATGTGAAACAACAAAGGTAAGTCCAACACATAGTAATCATGAGCATAAGTAGATATATAATCAATCATGAAATAAAACTCATGGAGATGGGTGGGAGGGAGGAAATCCTGCTGAAAAGAGAAATCACAATCTCGATCGTCCTGGAACTCCTACCTGCAAGCATAGGCACAAGCCCCATCTATCAATCTCTAGACTCTGGAGTGGACTGGCATATGTAGATTATGGCTCATCTTCATCCTCATCAACACGATCACTGCTCCTTGAAGACTTAGAAGATGTGAGATAACTCAAGAAGACCTCATGCTTCACCCAAGGGGAAGAAATGAGGTACGGGACAGGTTCAGGTCTAGAAGAAGAAAAATGCTGCCTCTTCGTCTGTGAATCCTCGTGAGAATCTCCAAGATGACAAAAGTTATGCTTCATAGAGTGAACCTCTGATTGCCGCGGGATGGCTATGTCCTGGTACTTTTCCAAAATCAAGGGCGAAGATGTCTGAAAATCCTCATAGAACAAATATACATCCTCAAAAGGATATGCATAACCTTGAAGTTGCTGTGACAAGTCACTTTCCAATGGATCGAGCACATCTATGAACATGTCATCATCACCATCCCAAACATCTGAGTCATATATACATGGAGACCAATCCTTTGTTTGAGGGCTACCCTCAACATCGTAGGTGGGATCTCTGTCAAAGGCGAAAAGGCTCATGTCCCATCCACGTTCTCCAATCTGTATGAAAGTGTTGATATGCTGACCAACTGTATCCAAAGGCTCTTCTAGTGCTCCTTCACTTCCACAATCATGGAACAAGCTGTCATCAAGATCCCTGAAAGGGTCATAACTCATAGTGTTCTCCTCTTGATGTGTAGGAAGAATAATGGCTTAGATGTCTTCATTTGGGTCATCAAGTGAAAGCACTTCATCTTCGTTAAATGCCTCCTCAAAATCTTCAACGTGATACACTTCATTAGGATCTTCTTGGACGCTTTCTTCATAATCATGTTCTTTAAGCATCTCTTTCACTTCATTCATCAAGTCTTCAACGACTTCATTAATATCTTTTTCCCTTTCCATCTGCAAAATTTTCTTCCATGAGAGATGGCGGGGTCTTGGTTTGATTCCAAGGTGCCGTAGTCCCATCGACTAGAAGAAAACATGAAAGGAGTTTTCGGTGGAGAGCAAGGCTTATAAAGGATGAAAGGGGAGAGCAAGGGAAAGGTAAGTAATGGAAAGGTGGGTTCGGGAAAGGTGGAGTCTGTTGATTTTTCAATAAGCTAGGCTTAAGCATGAAGTTCATTCCATTTTATCATTTTACTTAAACATAGACAATTTGTTGCAGCAACCAAGATCACAAGAAGAAACACCATGCACAAGTACACAAGAAGTATACTGGGAAATCCTTCTCAACAAGAGAAGAAAACCCAACCAATCCTTTGCTATATTCTTCAAGAGAAAGACTTTCACCACCAAGAAAACCTAGCACACAAAAGGGTGCTCACAAACCCTAGAAGATTAACGCCCATGAGAGGTGCGCACTTTTCCCAAGTAGATGTACCTGCTGAAATTTCCAAACTCACACAAAATATATGATTCCTCAATGGGGAATTTACCTTTACTTATATTAGACTTGACCTGTCAATAAAAGTGTCTATTGGCACAATAGGGCCGACCTCTCTATCTCATAATATAATTAATATTAACTAGATTAATTATCTTTTACATTAATTATCAATTACATTACGGTGGGGACGACCTGTACCCTTTACATTGCAATTAGGGTTACAGGCACTAGGCAGGTCTGACTCTTGAACAATATAGCAAGGGATATCATACACCCACTAAGGCTCAGCCACTAGGGGCACATCCACAGGGATGTCCATATCTCTGGCTCACTGCATTACACAGAAGAACCATTTCTTCACTAGTGGTCAGCCACTAGGATCACGTTCACCTGTGCTCGTCCACAGGCACGTCCACTCAACAGATCTTCTTTCCCACTGCATTACATAGGAGAGTCATCTGGAGTTTCTCATCAATCTCTTCTCAGAAGAGGCTAATACATCATCTTCATTTCTGTCTCATGATGATGCACCCAACACTTTGGGATTTCACACGTTCACCTTGTGCTCAGCCACATGCATGTCCAACTTTGCAGATCTCCTTTCTCACCGCGTTACACATGAGAATCATCTGGAGTTCTTCTCAACTCTCTGTAAGGAGGAGGCCATCACTACGTTCCAGTTCTGTCTCAGATAGGAACCACACACCCATCTCATGGGAACACTCAACTCATGGGCTCTCTCTTAGGACGTCTCGATCAGTCTGTGTCTTGGAGGATGTTTCACGCAGCTATAATCATCAACAGAGTCCCCAGACAAACTTTGAAGAAGGTTTGTCAAAGGAAAAGGGTAGGTTCTTGGAGTGGAGTCACTAGGCCAGCTCGAGGTGAAGGCTTTGAGAAAGAGACTTGCCAAAAGTGTTGTTTAGGGCACAAAGAGGATTCAAAATCCTCCCCGGCAACGACGCCAAAATGTTATAGCACAAGTTGCAGGTTGGGCAAAGCTCGACCCAACCACAAAAGCATGTGCTACAACTATGGGACACTACATTGACTGTCATCTCGATGTAGGCTCCGCACTTGGGGGGTGACTAAGGTCACTCCTGGGAGGCGATCCTGGAGACCCTAGGGGGAATGAGAAGGATGAAGGGAAGTGTAAGGAGAAGTCCCCTGGAAGGTCAAGTAATGGAAGAATTGATTGGTTGAAAATGGTAGGTGAAGACAGGTAAATGAATACCAAGTGAAGAGATAGTTGCCGGTGCCCCTATACCTGCCTGAGACACAAGAAAAGACACCTTTCCAACCAAGTGTAGTAATGGATCAGCAAGTTAATCTTGCTGTCCCTAAAATACAGCAGGATACAAGTTAGTAAATCAACAATAAATGTTACACTAAAGCTACTTTGAGATGTTAGATTCACTAGATAGTTAGTAGGTTAGTTAGGCTGGCAAATAGCTAGGTTTAGGCTAGGGATTGGTCAATTGTTTAGGGCTGTCACAAGTCTGAATTTTCTGCAGAAAATTGCAGACCTATCACTGTATCTAACTAGGGAAATTATCAACAAAGTTAGTGGTCAGATGTTAGTGCTAGGTAGCCCAAAAAGTGCGCTTTTCATTGCTTTCTAGGGATCCCTTGGGCGAAGCATCTGGAACGTTCTTTCATTAGGCTTTTATCTTTTGCCAGCTAACTTTGCTCTGGGCCTTCAGCCCCTTCTTCCCATGAAATGAGGAATGGTCTCTACTAGGGTCAGTCTCCCCCAAAATCCCAAGAGATGATGTCATGAGGGGAAATATGCGCTGTACAGGGAGAGATATGGGCTGTACATCATCGAATTTGTTGGGCTGTACAAGGCCAAATTTGGCTGGGCCATACCAAGAAGAAGAGGGCAAATTCTGGTTGTAAGATTTCTCAGTAATTTGCTAGTGTAAATATTTCCTTTGAAGCCAATAAAAATCCCTTCTTTGCTGGTTTTTCCCACACTGGGGTTTCCAGGGTAAAAAGTATGTTAAATGTTTATGTGCTTGGTTTCGTTTTCTGTTAGAACTCAATTGTATTTTATGTGCATAATTTTAAGATTTAGAAAGTTAAATGAAGTCCGTGTTATAATTATTGGCACATAAATCTGTTGCTGGGTTGTCAAAATTTAACATGGTATCAGAGCTCAGCCTTTGAATACAAGAAAACCAAGTGTGTTTCCAGGTGTAAAACCAACAGAGAAGGTCGAGCAACGAAGGAGGACAAGTGAGTTAGGGCTTCAGTAAAATGGCAAATGCAGGGTTAAGATTTGAGGACAGACTTGAGGGCGCTTCAAACTTCAGTCCATGGAGAGGGCGCATAGCTCTAGTGCTAGAAGAACATGGGCTATGGGTGTTTTTTGAAGGAACCCTAGTACCCACAACTGATCCAACACAACTTGCAACTCAAATCAGAAAGGATGTCAAGGCAAGAAGGATAATCATTGATGGGGTGAAGGACCACATAATTCCTCGCTTGTCAGGGAAGAAGACAACCAAGGAGATGCGGGAATCCCTGACCAAGCTATATCAATCAGACAACCAGAGTAGAAAGATGATGCTTGGAGAGAAACTCAGGAGCACCAAGATGGCCATGGGAGACACTGTTGCATCCTACCTCACAAAATTCACTCAGATTAGAGATGAGTTGTCAGCAGTAGGGGAAGCTGTGGATGAGATTGAGTTGGTGAGAATAGCCTTGAATGGCTTCACGAAACAGTGGGATGTGTTTGTTCGAGGAGTAGCGGCATGGGAGAAACTTCCCAACTGGGAAAGGCTGTGGGATGAATTCACTCAAGAGGAGTTGCGAATTGGATCCTCACATGTAAGCCAATCGAAAGTTGAAGATGAGGAGAATCTCGCCCTAGCAGGCAAGGGAAAAACCAGAGCGAAAAAAAGGGCTCTAGTTGGGGTTAGACCTCAAAGGGTGAAAAGAGGAAGGACTTAAACAAAGTAAAATGCTTTGCCTGTCACAAACCAGGACACTATGCTAGCCAATGCCCAACCAAGAAGAAGGGCAATAAGAAGTCACAAATGGCAGCTTCAACTTCAGCAGAAGTAGATAATTTTGCAGCCAGATTTGAGAGTGATTTTTCACTCATTGCATGTCTTTATAGCTCGGCCAAAACTCGGGTGTGGTATATTAACAGTGGTGCCTTTAGTCATATGATGGACCTCTATATTGAGATGGGCAACAATGCCAAGTGTCGGGCAACAGGCCATGGGACAGTCACATTTCAGAGGGAGTCCGGGAAGTCACTGATGGTGAAGGACATGTTGTATGTTCTGGGGATGACGAATAATTTGATTTCAGTTTCGACCTTGGATGATAGGGGCTACGTGGTCACATTCTAGGATGGGAGAGTGTACATTCGGCCCAAGGACTCCAAGACAACCAAGGTGATTGGAGTTAGGAGAGAGAAGCTGTATAGGCTTTAGTTCGAGCCAACCCGAGCATTGGTGAGCAACACTTGTGACATGGACCAGTTATGGCATAGGAGGATGGGTCATTTGCATCATGGAGCACTCAAAGTGCTCAAGGAGATAGTGACAGGCCTTCCAGATTTCAGCTCAGAGCATCATGAGGTATGCAACGGGTGTGCATTGGGGAAGTATACCAAATCAACTTTCCCAAGCAACGAGAATAGGTCAAGGGACATTCTAGATTTGATACACTCAGACGTATGTGGGCCCATTGTTGAGATTTGGTAGCTTGGAGGTACTTCTGCATTGGCAACACTCAGCATGCGGAAGTGACCAGACAAATTTTCTCCTAGTGACTTTATAATTATAAAGTGAATTTATAAAGTTGAGTCTTTTAATTTCGAAATGTAAAAGTGACTTTATGATGTTATGGGTCACTTTATTAACTTAAGTGACCTCAACGAATGATTAAGTCGTGACTGTTGATCTCAAGGGTAAGTGAAGAGTCACTTAAGGGAGATCAAGGGTTAGAAGAGTTACAATTCAAAATTGCTTAAAGGTAGCTCATTAGGAGAAGGAGGGCGCATTTTTGAGGAGAGCTAGAGAGAAGGTGAAGGGGCACGTATCCCAAGGAAGAGTGTTGGCTCAAGGAAGAGCTACAACAAGGAAGGTTTGGCATGCATCCCAAGGAGCATTGCAGCCATTAATACAGTCCGTACAACAACAATAAAGGAGGTCGTACAACTGTGTAAGCTGGCCATACAGTAAAGGGAGAGCACAAAAATCGAGGCTGTAAGTTTACAGTAGATTGGCACGGATTTCTATGCATATTTGCTGAGTTTTTAATGCTGTTCCATACAGTTTTCGTTTGGCACGATTTTCTATGCAAATGGTGACTGTGTGAAGAATTGTTGGCTGTCCTGGGCCATATAGGTTGTACAGTCATGGCTGTCCTTCGAAAATACAGTCTGGGACTGTTTGTATAGTGCAGAATTTGTCTGAAAGAAGTGAATGTCTGTGTTGTTAAGGCTGATGCAGTTTGCTAATGTAATAGTTCTGAATTTCCTTGAGCTGAATAAACATTCTTTCTCCTCAAAACTGTCCATATTTTCTGTGTATTTCTTTAAGTGTTTATGCACAGATTTTTGTGCCAAATGTGGGTTACTGTCTGCTGTTCATAATTGTATTCCGCTGCTATTTTATTTCAGAACTTGTCTATGGGTATTTCTGTCCATAAAGAATAGTAGTATGGCTGTTGTATCTTTATAGGAGGCTGAAATCTAATTTAGTCTAAGTGGTATGCTGAAATAAGATGTATTTCAACATGGTATTAGCGCAGGTGCTCTGAAGTTCAATGGACAACATTTGGCACTTGGGACAGCAAGTGATTTGCTGGTGTATTTGCTTGAAGGAGGTAGAAAAGGTTCTTTGTCAGGTGGACAAAGATGACTTCTAGCATCAGGTTTGAAGATATGTTGGAGGGGATCTCCAACTACCTGCAGTGGAAGGTTAGAATCACAAGGGTTCTCTACGAGAACTAGTTGTGGTCGTTTGCGAATACTATCGTGCTAGTACTTGTGTCAGATCCCATGAAGTGAAGGAAGCCTAGACTCAACGTTGGTGCAGATAGCCCTCAAAGGCTTCACCAAGGAGTGGGAGGTTTTTCGTGAAGTGCGTGGTGGGGAAAGAGAAGCTCCCTGACTAGAGCAGATTGTGGGATGACTTACACAGGAGGAGATCCAGGAGGGGTCTCAGGAGAGGGCAGTGGATGGTGCAGACGACGAGAACGTTGCTCTTGTGGGAAAGAGCAATGAGAAGAAGAAGGACATGAGCAAGGTGAGATGCTTTGCATGTCACAAGACTTGCCACTATGCTAGTCAGTGTTCGAACAAGAAGGAGAAGAAGCCGAAACCAGAGGCGTCAGCATCAACATAGATTGCAGAGTTTGTTGAGAGACATGAGAGGGAGTTTTCTCTCATGACTGATCCCCTAGGCAATGGTTGCCTAGTGTTTGAGGACATTGAAGTGTGGTTCGTGGACAGTGGAGCTTCTCGACATATGACAAAGATGAGGTTAGTGTTCTTGAGTCTTTCAGAAATAGACTCAGATTGTTGTGTCGGTGCTGGTATCAACCCAAAACTTGCAGTGAAGGGGGTTGGAAGTGTTAGATTCCAGCTAGAGTCAGGAGGATTTCTGGAGGTTGCTGGAGTATTGTATGTTTCGGAGATGATGGTTAACTTACTCTCAGTGTCATCTCTGGAAGTTGATAGATTTGGAGTGGCATTCTTTTGTGGCCGGGTATTTCTATATTCAGAGAGAGCTACTCTAGACACAACAATGATGCTTGGTGTCGGGTATGAGAGGTTGTACAGGTTGTTGGGTCGATCTGTGTTGGGGTCTAGTGGATTTCTGGACTCAGATTTTGTATCGGAGAGTTGGCAGGTAACACGGGAGAGAGAGTTGATACATGGCACTCAGTCTTCTTCCGGGACTCTCATAGGAATCAACAGGCATGAGTCGACACAGATGGATGCTCAGGAGAGTGTGCAGTCTCCTAGGAGCATGTCTTCAGTTCGTGGTACAATGGAGGTAGCAACAGAGGCTTCCAGTGCAGTGGGAGTAGTGGCTTCCTGTTCAGAGGGAGCAGAGACTTCTAGTATAGAGGGAGCAGCTATGGCAGCTGATGAGATGAAGACAGGTTCTGGTGGTGATACCAGAAGTACCTCTCTCGCTAAGAGGGAGTGTTGAGATTTGGTAGCTTGGAGGTACTTCAGCATTGGCAACACTCAACATGCGGAAGTGACCAAGCAAATTTTCTCCTAGTGACTTTATAATTATAAAGTGACTTTATAAAGTGATTTTTTAAAGTTGAGTCTTTTAATTTTGAAATGTAAAAGTGACTTTTTAATGTTATGGGTCACTTTATTAACTTAAGTGACCTCAATGAATGATTAAGTCGTGACCGTTGATCTCAAGGGTAAGTGAAGAGTCACTTAAGGGAGATCAAGGGTTAGAAGAGTTACAATTCGAAATTGCTTAAAGGCAGCTCATTAGGAGAAGGAGGGCGCAATTTTGAGGAGAGCTAGAGGGAAGGTGAAGGGGCACATATCCCAAGGAAGAGTGTTGGCTCAAGGAAGAGCTACAACAAGGAATGTTTGGCACGCATCCCAAGGAGTGGGATTGGCATGCATACCAAGGAGCATTGCAGCCATTAATACAGTCTGTACAACAACAATAAAGGAGGCCGTACAACTGTGTACGCTGGCCGTACAATAAAGCACAAAAATCGAGTCTGTAAGTTTACAACAGATTGGCGTGGATTTCTATGCATATTTGTTGAGTTTTTAATGCTGTTCCGTACAGTTTTCGTTTGGCACGGTTTTCTATGCAAATGGTGACTGTGTGTGAAGAATTGTTGGCTGTCCAGGGCCGTACAGGCCGTACAGTCATGGCTGTCCTTCGAAAATACAGTCTGGGATTGTTTGTATAGTGCAGAATTTGTCTGAAAGAAGTGAATGTCTGTGTTGTTAAGGCTGATGCAATTTGCTAGTGTAATAGTTCTGAATTTCCTTGAGCTGAATAAACATTCTTTCTCCTCAATACTGTCCATATTTTCTTTGTATTTCTTCAAGTGTTTATGCACAGATTTTTGTGCCAAATGTGTGTTACTGTCTGCTGTTTATAATTGTATTCCGCTGCTATTTTATTTTAGAACTTGTCTATGGGTATTTCTGTCCAAAAAGAACAACAATATGGCTGTTGTATCTTTATAGGAGGCTGAAATCTAATTTAGTCTAAGTGGTATGCTGAAATAAGATGTATTTCAACACCCATGTCTCCAGAATCCTTGAGTGGGTACGAATATTATGTCACCTTCATCGATGATCATTCCAGGAAGACCTGGATCTATTTCATGAAGACCAAGGATGAGGTCTTCAATCGGTTCCAAGAGTTCAAAGCTCTTGTGGAGAACTAGACGGGAAGGAAGATCAAGACACTGAGATTTGACAATGGAGACGAGTACACCTCAAAGGCCTTCAAGGATTTTTGTGTAGGTGCTGGGATTAAGAGGGAGTCGACTGTTCCGTACAACCCTCAATAGAATGAGGTAGCGTAAAGGAAAAACAAAGCCATAGTAGGGCTGCAAAGGCAATGCTATATGATCAGGATCTGCCTAAGTTCTTATGGGCAGAGGCTTGCAACACTATAGTCTACATACAAAATAGGAGCCTTCATAGGGTGTTGGGGAGAAAGACTCTCGAGGAGGTCTTTAGAGGGAAGGAACTAAAGGTTGGACACTTACGGATATTTGGATGCCTAGTCTACTTTCAGATCCCTTTAGAGAAGAGGACGAAGCTCGAGGCCACTGCTGAGAAGGGAATCTTTGTTGGATGCAGTGGAAGTTCTAAGGCATACGGAGTCTACATTCCAACATTGAGAAAAACAATTGTCAGGAGGGATGCATGCAAAAACAGTATATTCTTCATTGGATGCATGCAAAGGTCCTCCTATTCTGATGGTGGACAACTCTTCTGTTGAAGTCACCGACAAAGGAAGGATTGAACTCACCAAACTTTCCCAACCTTCTCTCCGTGTATCAAATGACGAATTCCGACACTGGAAAGAAATTCATATTCACACCAAATGCCGTGGACATCTACGACATGAAAACCAACTCCAGGGTTTTGCTACCGGTGAGGTAAATCATCAGTCTAGATTGTATGCATTTTCTGAATTCATTGAACTTGATTCTGCTTGACTGCTTAGTCATGCTGATGAAAGTAGTAAGATATGGCACGAAAGGTTTGAACATTTGAATTTTAGATACATGCAACAGCTTAGCAAGCAAAGATTGGTTGATGGTCTACTAGACATCCATTTTTCCAAGGGAGTATGTGAGGGGTGTGTTCTCGGAAAACACCCTCAAGAGAAATTCGACAAAGGAAAGTCTCAGAGAGCTTCTGCACCTTTAGATCTGACCCACAATGACCTTATAGGTCCTTTTCCGCCATCTATCAACAAAGCGAGGTTTGTTCTCATCTTTGTTGATGATTTCTCACGTTTTACATGGATCTACTTTCTGAGGCAAAAATCCGAGGTCTTTCAACACCTCAAAGATTTCAAAGCCCTGGTTGAGACACAGTCCGGAAAGAAGATCAAAGTCCTCCGAATTGATAACGGGGGAGAGTATGTAAATCATGAGATCCATAATCTTTGCCGAGAGGCAGGGATTCAGTTGCAGCGCACAGTTTCCTATACTCCTCAACAAAACAGAGTTGCTGAGAGGAAAAACAGATCTCTAAAGGAGATGGCATCTTGCATGCTGCATGCAAAGTCACTACCACAGAGACTATGGGCTGCAGCACTTAATTGTGCAACATACATCCAAAACAAATCTCTCCATAGATCTGTCAAGGATAAGACCCCGTACGAGGCTTGGAGCGGCCTCAAATCGGAAGTGACCCACTTTCGCATCTTCGGTTCACGTGCATGGGCTCACATTCCCTTTGGAAAGAGGAAGGCACTTGATCCACAAAGCACTGAGTGTATTTTTGTTGGATACTTCGACGGTGTGAAGGGATATAGACTTATCGATCTTTCCTCGGACCAGCTCATCATTGAGCAATGTGTCCAATTCGAGGAAAGTGTCTTGCATGTACTTCAACAACCGCATGCAGACACCTTCATTCTTCCACCTGTCAGAGATGATGAGCATGCACATGCCGACTCTTCTTTAGGCAAGAGTTATGATTCAGAGGACTCAGATGATTCATATTCAGAGTTAGTACATTCAGATGCAGAGTCAGAGCATCCAGTTGCAGAGCCAGAGCCAGAGCAGAGGCCCAAGTGGGCACAAACTACTCTTCAGGATGCAGGGGATCTCGTTGGTGATCCAGTTGATACTAGGAGGACTCGATCTGATTTCGAGGAGCCTCCTGTTGCACTCACTGCCAGTGAACCATTGCCCTCCAGACATCTTTTCTTGGTTCAATCTTCAGATACACAGTCTTATGGCGAGGCTGTTGGAAATCCCTTTTGGGAATTCGCCATGCAGGAGGAGTACAACTCCCTCCTCGAGAACTAGACTTGGGATCTGGTTCCCCTTCCTTCTAGGAGGAAACTTGTCAGATGCAGATGGGTCTACAGGAACGAGAGTGCAATGGATGGACAGATTAGCAGATACAAAGCCAAGCTTGTTGCCAAAGGCTTTCAGCAAGTGCATGGTATTGACTATGATGAGACCTTCGCTCCAGTAGCGAAGATTGATTCCATACGATTGACACTTTCCATTGCGGCAACCAAGGGATGGGAAGTGCATCAGATGGATGTGAAGAATGCATTTGTTCATGGTGATCTCTTTGAGGAGATCTACATGGAGCAGCCCCAGGGATTTATGGAGGACTCATTTTTGGTCTGTCGACTGAAGAGTTCCCTTTATGGCCAAGCAGGCCCCGAGGGCATGGTATGCCAAGATGGACTCCTACCTGTTGTCATAAAACTTTGTACGTTGTAAATCAGACCTGAATGTCGACATGCTCAGGACGACTGATTCACTTCTACTCTTAGTTCTGTACGTTGATGATTTGTTGATCACTGGGTGCTCGACTTCAGCGATTGCTACAGTCAAGAGGATTCTACATGACAAGTTTTTGATGAAGGACATGGGTCCGCTACACTCTTCCTCGGACTCGAGATCAGTCAAGATGCATCAAGCATCAAACTGTCTCAGGCCAAGTATGCACAAGATTTCCTTGAGAGATTTCACATGCTACACTGCAAGTCTGCTCTGACTCCTTTCGTATCAGGAGTCAAACTTGAGGATGGCGGGGAGACTCCACCGGTTGACAACACATTATACAGACAACTAGTGGGGAGCTTATTGTATCCCACACACTCTAGACTAGACCTCTCCTATGCAATTTGCGCAGTTTCTAGGTTCATGCAGGAGATGCATGAGTTACATTGGAAGGCTGCAAAGCGTATCCTTTGATACGTACAAGGTACCATCGCCTTTGGGATTCATTATGCAACAGACTCTACATTAGATCTCATCGGGTTTACTTATTCTGACTGGGTTGGCGATAACACTGATCGCAAGTCCACATCTGGTTACTCACTCAGTCTTGGTTTCGGGCCTATCTGTTGGTCGAGCAAGAAGCAAGCTGCCATTGCTCTATCTTCAGTAGAGGTAGAGTACAAAGGGGTAGTTAATATAACCATTCAGGCTATGTGGCTACAACATTTTCTCACTGAGTTGGGCATTCAGTTTCATCGGCCGATTGTCATCTGGTGTGACAACCAGAGCACTCTGAAGTTCTGCAGAGATATAGTTCAGAGGCAGCAGACGAAGCAGATCGAGATCCACATGCACTACATCCGGGACTCAGTACACGAGGGGATCATCGACGTACAGTTTTGTCCTTCAGCAAAACAGACGACAGACATCTTGACCAAGACCTTCACTGAGCAAAAGTTTCATTCTCTGCGAAGTCGTCTTGGAGTGAAGGACTTGGCAACTGTAGTTCTTTTTACATACATTGTACCTTGAGGGGGGGTTTTTCCCATTCGGTTTTCCCTCTTTCCTCACTTTATTTCAGTGTATCTTTTGTATTTGGGTACCTAACATGGCCTTGTTGCCAGGACCCATTCTTTATTTTCACCATAGTGTTGTTCAGGGGGGGTGTTCGAGTTACTTCACACACACCTAGGATTTTTTTTTCCTAAGGTTTTTCCTTGTTTATTAGTCATAATTAGACATTTATCTAGTCTCCTATTTTTTAGGAGAATATTCCACCTAGAGAATAATCTCTTCAGTTGACACTTCTGTTTGACTAGTTGAGTTGAGTCTAGATGCTGCATTGATTTTATCACCATGCAACATTGGGATCGTTATCGTGCTATTGCGCACTTGCCTTGGGATCATCACCTGACTGGCGCATTACCCTTGATTCCTTGATCTACTCCTCAGTACACTCTGTTTAGTCAGTTAATTGAAGATTGGTTGACTAGTTAACTTAGTTAAGTGGCAGTTCACTCCCGTAACTGCTTGAGAGACTAGACTAGGTGGCAGTTCACTCTCGTAATTGCTGGTGTGTGTCCAGATCACTCTAGACCACCACTATGGCGCATTGGTTCTCCTTCAGTGCGCATTGGTTGAGTTATACAGAGTATATCATGTTGAAATTATTCATTTATTCATACGCTTAATGAGAATTATTCTATTCTTTCTCTCCTCCTTCTTTCTCAAATTCTCTCTGCAAATGTGTGTAGTATTTTCTAGCTAGATCTATTTTGTGCAGGTTCAACACATTTACACCATTGACATTTTTTTATCACTTGATGACATTAATAATAATTTCGAAGAAAGTGTTCCAAAAACTTAAAGGACAGTCGCATCGATTTCTTAGAGTAACACGAAATTGTATCCATTGTGACCACCACAGGGAGAGGTCAAGGAGGCGATGTGTAGTATTAATAAAGTGGTAAACAGTACTAAAAGTGCCCATGTTTAATATTTATAAAAATGTACTTGGTATATGGGGTTGATCAATAGGGAACACATCTGTGAACATGTATACCAGATAGATTTTTGGGAATGAAAGAAGCATATATTTTTTAATTAATAGAGCAAAAGAAATTTTCACTCAAAGTTGATGACAACATTATCTTATATATCCAAAAATAAGTACCTGGTTACTAATAATGTAGTCAACTTTTGAAGTATTTATTCTTTCCATTCTATGCTCTATATGGCTGGATTTGAACTTGTTTGATTTGTTGCAGCTGGAGAAAGGAGTTGATGCCCTATTTGAGAGTTTTAACAGGCTAGATTCTCGCATCTCAGGTGTAGGGCAGACTGCAGCAAAGATTGGTGATCATTTACAGGTGGAGTCACATGTTACATGGATGTATTAGAATTTCTTCGATCAAATTTTTCTTAGAAATATGTCTTGCTGATGAAACTAATTGAAATTTAGAATGTTTGGTGTATTTGAGAAAAAATTTATTGATAATCAGTTGGAGTTTCTGAATTTCACTTGAAGTTATGCCTGCTAATTGCTTTTAAACAATTTGGCAGAGTGCAGATTCACAGAGAGACACTGCTAGTCAAACTATAGAACTCATACGGGTAAGTATAATGGATATCAGTTGGCCTTTGGTTGTTACAAATTATGGCTTTTTGCAATCAATCTTTGATTATAGACTCTTGAAAGCTCCTGCTTATTTTATGCATTGCATGTTGTGATAGGTAAGATGAAAATTTATTTTAACTTTTTATTTCCTACTTTAATTCATCCTTTTTATATCTATACATGCAGTACCTTATGGAGTTCAACAGCAGTCCAGGCGATCTAATGGAACTCTCACCTCTTTTCTCTGATGATAGTCGAGTTGCTGAGGCTGCAGCAATTGCACAAAAACTCCGTAAGCAAGCTTGTCCTCCTTTTGTTTGAACTTTAATACATTATGTTTGTTATCTGCCCTTACACTATCCATTTCATGCTTCTTTTGTCACCTATTGCTGCTTTAACCTGTTTATATATGCTTGGATATATTGCCTTTCAAAGCTAACAAAGTGGTCTATTTCCTTCTTTTTCATAAGACACAGATTTCAGTTTACATCTATATCATTATGACCCGTGCTCTTTGCACATTCAGGTCTAGTCCATATTCATCTAATTTTCATCACATCTTCTAGTCATGCTTCGAGAGCTGGACATTAACTGTTGATTTTTCATAAGCATTAGGTTAAGCATGAAGTTCATTCCATTTTTTTTTTGTGAATAAAAAAGTGGATCCTTATATTAATTCCAGCTGAAAGCTTACAAAAAGACATGCAACCTATCTACTTACAAAGATGCCTGCAGCCTATCTGCTGACAAGAATGGCTGCAGCCTATCTGCTTACAAACATGCCTGTAGCCTATCGGCTTACAAAAATGCCTTAGATCAATGGGACCGGATCGACGGTTCAGATCTCCTTGAGCTCCAATTGTCCAGATCTGCTCTCGCATTTCACGATTTCGCGTATCGCGACTTCACGACTTGGGTAGACAACTCCCTCCATGCTTCGGACTCCCGATTGCCGAGTTCCCGAAATTTTCTCGCGTTAGATCAATGGGACCAGATCGACGGTTCAAATCTCCTCGAGCACCAATGGTTCATATCCGCTCTCGCATTTCGCGTTTCGTGACTTCGCAACTTGGGCAGATAGCTCCCTCCATGCTCTGGACTCCCGATTGCCAAGTTCCAGAAATTTTCTCGCGTCAGATCAATGGGACCAGATCGACGGTTCAGATCTCCTCGAGCACCAATGCTTCAGATCTGCTCTCGCATTTCGCGTTTCGCGACTTGGGCAGATAACTCCCTCCATGCTTCGAACTCTCGATTGTCGAGTTCCCGAAATTTTCTTGCGTCAAATCAATGGGACCAGAGCACCAACGGTCCTGATTCGCTCTTGCTTTTCGCGACTTCATGAATTTGGTAAACAACATCCTCCGTGCTCTTGACTCCCGATTGTCGAGGTCCCGAAATCATCTGTCAACTGATGTTCTTCTATGTTGACCCTTACGATCGCCCTCTCTCTTGAGCTTCTGATCATTTTTGATTTGGAAGAGATTCTAAGTAGACAAAGGTGGCACCTCGTCCGGATTAGGGCCATCTAGCTGAGCAAGCTCCTCGCATTGGAGCCAGAGGGGTGAGCTTTGGGACTGCCTGGAATCGTGGAGAATGATCTGTTGCATAGAGTCAACCCCTGCATTGGCCAGTCTGTCCACAACTTTGTTTGCACTTCATCAAATGTGTGAAGGGGTTAGAGTTAGAGAAGGTCTAAGAAGAGTCTGGAAGCTGTAAAGAGGGTCAAGGAGGCGCCAACTGGGAGTGATTTTCCCTGGATCTCTGCCATTCAGGATTTTTGTTGCCAAGTCTATTATGATTTTGGAGTCTCCTTCAATGATCAGATAGGTGAGGTTTTGATCTAGAGCCATTTGCACTCCTTTGATAAGACCCCAAAGCTCTGCTGAATTGTTGGTGTCGCATCCGAGATTTTCTGTGATGAGGAATTTCATTCCATTTTATCATTTAACCATAACTATAAATGTTGCAGCAACCAAGATCACAAGAAGAAGCACCATGCATAAGAACACAAAATGTATCATGGGAAACCCTTCTCAACAAGGGAAGAAAACCTAGCCAAATCCTTTGCTATAATCTTCAAGAGAAAGACCTTTACCACCAAGAAAGACCTAGCACACAAGAGGGTGCTCAAACCCTAGAACTCTAGCACCCAAGAGAGGTGCGCACCTTTTGCCAAATAAGTGTACTTGATGAAATTTCCAAACTCACTTGAAAGATGTGATTCCACAATGGGGAATCATGCCTTATATTAGACTTTGACCAATCAACAAAGGCGTTTATTGGCTCAACAGGGCCGACCTCTCTAAGTCACTTTATAATTTATTATTATTATTATAATTAATATTAGAAATATTAATTATCTTTTACATTTATTATTAATCACATTAAGGTGGGGCTGACTTGTACCCTTTACATAACAATTAGGGTTACAGGCAGGTCTGACTCTTGAACAACATATAGCAAAGGATTTGATACACCCACTAGGCGCACATCCATAGGGATGTCATAGCTTTGGCTTACTGCATTACACAGAAGAACTAGATCTACACACGTTCACTTGTGCTCATCCACAGACACGTCCACTCTACATATCTTCATTCCACTGCCTCACACAGGAGAATCATCTGGAGTTTTCTTGTCAACTCTGCTGCTCAGAGGAGGCTAACACATCATCTTCATTTCTGTTCAAATGACGATGTGCCCAACACTTTTGGGATTTCACACGTACACCTTGTGCTCAACCACAAGCACGTCCAACTCATCAGATCGCTTTTCCTGCTGGATAATCATTTGAAGTTCTTCTCATTCTCTTCATGGAGGAGGTCATTTCTACGTTCCTAGTTCTGTCTCAGGCAGGAATCACGAACCCTTCTTAGGGGCCTTCTCTCAAGTTTGTAAGCTGAGAGAAAGGCTTCACATAGTTGCAATGATCCACACCTCACAGGTTTGTAAGCTGGAGAATGTCTCACATCGTTGTTTTCATTAACACTCTCTCTTAGCTAGGGAGGCATTCTTTATGATGCCAAGTCTCGCACGGATGTATTTTGATTTTTGTCTTGGCTCGAGTTATCGTCACTCCCTCTTAACTAGGGAGCCATTCTTCACGAAGTTAATTTGGTGAAGATATCTGTAATCTGCTCATGTGTAGGAAGGTACTGCATGTGTACGAATTTCCTCTGCATCATATGTATGAAATAAGGATATTTCGATTCATCAGGAAACACTGTGTTCTCACGGCTCATATTATCCATCTCATGGTCAAGTAGATTTGTTAGAAGCTTTGTGAGGCCACATTGCTTCGTACACTTGAAGCATATATATTCTGCCTCTGTAGTACTCAAGGCCACAAAGTTTTGTTTCTTGCTGTGTCACGAACCATGGTAGCATATCAACTGTGCTTCGTATATATCTCAATACATGTTGTTTGTCTAGTGAGTTTGTCTTAGTTGACTCATGAAATGACTAGGCACATTCACTGCATGGTATGAATCAAGTCTGGTGTTGACCATATACATCAGTGATCCAATTAGCTGTGGATCAGTCTCGTTTGATTCATCATCAATCTTCTTCTTTAAATCCATCACGGTGGATTTTGCTTTCTATCATACTGCACTTCTTTAATATTTTCAGTGTGTATTTTTTTTTTTAAGCTTTAATGTAAATATATATATATATATAT
>JZKD02S0627533.1:291990-325531 GCA_000966675.3 Picea glauca | reverse complement strand
GAAGATCTCATCAGTTCTCTGCCACACCTCTAGTCCCAAGAAGTAGTGCATCATACCAAGGTCCTTCATCTCAAACTTAGAGGCCAACGCATACTTGCATTCAACAATAAGGCTCCCTGTACCGGTGAGGAATAAATCATCAACGTAGAGGATCAAAATCAGGGACTCACCATTAACAGTCTTGTAGTACAGGCTGGGATTGACAACACTTTTGCTGAAGCCCAAAAATCATCAGGTGTCCATCAATCCTTGCATATCAAGTTCGAGGTGGCTGCTTGAGTCCATACAAGGTCTTCTTTAACCTACACACATGAGACTCCTTATGTATCACAAAACCATCTAGTTGCTCGATGTATACTTCTTCCTCAATCTCTCCATTGAGAAACGTTGTCTTTACATACATCTGATGTACTCTCCAACCCATGGATGCTGCAAATGTCTCGAGCAACATGAGCGATTATCTCCTCATAATCTATTCCCTCCACTTGAGAGAATCCTCTAGCAACAAATCTCATTTTGTGCCTCTCGATGCTCCCGTCAATTGTGTTTGATCTTGTAGATCCATTTGGAAGTCACTACAGACTTCCCCTCAGGTCTCAAAACAATATTCCACACATCATTCTTCATGATGGATTGATACTCCTCCATCATGACATCTGTCCATACTGGATGACTAGTTGCCTCCTGATAACTAGAAGGCTCAAAATGAATGATGTGGCTCATAGCTGCGGCATAGCATGGATATCTATGAGGTCTCTTGCTCACTCGGAAGGTGCCACGAGGAGCTGCATATCCTTCTGCCTCATGTAGAGTCTTATGAGCCCATGTAGGTCTCTTCCGACCTACTGCAATATCTCTGGGAACATCAACTAGAGCTACAGGATCCACGAGATCAATTGGATCAATTTGATCAATCTCCATGCGAGATCCTTTAGATATCTTAAAGGATACCTTCTTCTCAAAGGTAACATCTCTGCTCACCTCAATCTGTCTCTGACGAGGGATGTAGATCCGATATGCTTTCGCAAACTCATTGTACCCCACAAATGTACCCTTTCTTCCTAAAGGGTCTAGCTTGATCTTTTTCTCCTTGGGTACATGAATGTATACTGGACACCCAAATATCCTAAAGTGTCCAACCTCAGGCTTCACTCCGTTGAAGGCCTCCTCGGGCATCATTTTCCTCAAAGTCTTATGAGGACTTCTGTTTTGAACATACACTGCTGTCATGGATGCCTTTTCCCAAAGAAACATAGGTAAATGTTGATCATGCTAAGTCATCTTGGACCATACTTGATATATCGAGGTTCCCTCATGAAACTAATGTCCCAAGAAGTTGAAAAACATCAACACGCCCTCTGGAGCCGGAGGTGACACCTCCTTTGTCTCTTCTCCCTTTGACACTGAAGGTAGCTCTTCCTCCTTCTCTGGAGGTAATTCATTCTCTAATCCCTCTAGATGTAGTACCACCTCCCTCTCTGGGAGTGCCTCTACATACACTAGAACTGCTGCCATGTCTGCTTCCTCAACATCTCATGTCTCAACTCATGTACTGGGACTGCTACGCCTACTCCCTCTGAGTCTCATAATGTGTTTGCCTCCTCTATTGGATCTACCATAGTTGTGCTACAGTTGGTCTTGACTTGCTGTATCCATGATCATTGGAACTGTCTCTACTATCTGTCATTGTCCCGTCCTGGGAGGTACATTGCTCCTAGAGACTTCCTGTCTCCGAGCATCATGTCTGGCAATGTTTCTTCTTGATATCATGTTGGAAGGTCTTTCCCTCCATGTCTGCCTCCTGCGACCGTGATTATGGATCCTTCTCAGAGCTATTACTTGGGACCTTCTCGGAACAAGAAACAAGAACAACAAAAAGCATCTCCTAGAGGAGATCAATTTATCTTGTGCACAACTACATACAGTGCCACTCCAAATAATATGTCTTCTTCTATGACCAACACACATGCATCATATAGATGTCATATGGATACCAACACACATCTAGCGTATACTGGATGTCATACGGCTACCAACACACATCCATCATATACTCGATGTCATACGGCTAACCATGTTGACTTTCTACTGTTAAATTAAACATGCACAATTTTCCGCAAGTGGTAATTACTTGCAATGATATATGATATCACTTTAGTAAACTTAGAACATCACTAAGTAACTCGGAAAATTTCAACATCTTAGTCTCTTCCTTATATCACTTATCCCACATGTGAGAGAGAAAAAATATGTGTCTATTGTTGTGTCTTTCACGTGTCTTTTTATAGTAATATTAGATTGATCCAAAAAATACATGTCTCTTTGAAAAATTAAATTAAATTTTCTTTCTTATATACCTGTAACTACCCAAAGATTAATTTGGTTATAATCCATCCACATAATATTTGACTATGTTAAATTGTTCCTCCATAGTTCATGCGATTCTTTGCATAAATATAGGTAGAAGTAAATATGCAGTACATTCCTCATATTTAGGTAATTAGACATTTTTACTAGAAATTACTGGCCACTATAATTTATGGAATTCTTTCTATAATTTAGGTAGGAGTAAAAAAGTAAATATGTTGTGCATAGAGATTGTAACAACCCCATAAATTTAACACTCCCAACATTTTACTCTACTCTCATTTTCCTGGGCCCTCCTGTGGAGGAGTCAAGCCCAGTCCCGCTTTGATACCATGCTGTTTTTCTTGATATGAGATACGATCGATGTATTATTACAATGATGAGTGTTCCATATATAGTGAACATATGGTGACCATCCATGAAAGAATGCGTCCCTTGAATAATCAATAACTATTTATTATTATCATTTACTTATTATATATGATATTTAATAATCAATAATTGTATTACTAGTTATTATTCTAAGAGAATGTTTACCCAATGTTGTCCAAACATCAACAAAAGGGGCATATAAAAAAGAATGATGTTACAGTGCTTGTAGATATCCATAATTTTTTCAAACAAATCTCGCAAGGAGACTAAATATTTTTTGTGTACCTAATGCCTAATATGAAGGTGATGGTGGTAGATGGAAAATATTGAATGTGTGGGAAAATGCCACAAGGTTAAATTGCAAATTCAAGATTATAACTTAGAATCCCATTCTACATTGTACCCTTAGGAGGAGTAGATGGGGTGTTAGTGTTGAGATTTGGGTTCCTTGGAAAATGGTCCCCTTGTGGTTGTGGGTCTCTAACCACAAGAGGGAAATATTTGACCTATTGTGCCTTATACTTTATGTCTAATTTCAGTTTGACATTTTCCTAAGTGAAAATGGTGAAATTTGCCACTTGAGTGAAAAGTGACTATTAATTCACTTTGTGGGTGAATTGGGGGACATAAAGTGAACTATGGAAACTTAACCCAAAGTGGGTTTTGAGTTGAGATTTTTTTTGAGAGATCTCAACCCTTGATTAGGGATGGCTTGGGATGATCCTAGCCATCCACTTTTTAGGTTTCCTTATGATTCCTTAAGAAGGGAGCATAAGGCATTTGGAGGCTCATTCACTTGTATGTTCACCAAGAGAGTTTGGAGAAGGGCAAGAGGATGAGAATGGAAGCATTGGGAGATGAGAGCTTGGGCACCATCTTTCATGGAGGGCTCATGGAGGCTTAGGTTCTGATTATTTGTTGGTATTGGTTATTGCTTGGAGGAGGGCGCAGTTGTGGAGGAGGGCACACCACTAGCATCTTAATAGAAGGACTTGTGCTATCTCAAATCGGTTTGGTTCATGTTGGAGGAGACACACAAGAGCACATTTGTGTGGAAGGGATTCTTCATTGGATCAAGGAGGAAGGAGGGCGCCTCACTTTAATGGATAGAGCAACAAGGGAAGAGGGTGCACTAAGCTTGGGCACATTTCTCTTCTTGGAACTCCAAATCTTCTCGTGAGGAGTTGCTATTGTATCATGTTCCATTGTATTAGCTTACTTGTTGTATTCACTACTTAGGGTCATTATTATATATACTTTCATTCCAAACTGGGTTTCCCTGGGGGGGTTTTATCCAGGGTCATGTTGACCAAAAATACTAGTGTTCATTTCATGCATGCTTAGAGTATAGATCAACTTGTTAAAGTTGTAAAGATCAAGTGGAGTGTTATTTGTTTTGAGTATATTGCATGTGCTAACATTGGGGTATGAAAACACTTGCAAGGGCACCTCAAAAGAGCACTTAACCATAAAAATTATGAGCATAAAGTTACTTGACTGTTTGCTGTCCTAAAACAACAGCAAAGGACAGTCTTGGAGATTGAAACTTAGAGACAAATTTCAGGTCAAGGACTAATGCCAGGTATCTCAGAGCATAGCAAGTGGACACCCTTCACCTATCCGGGTCTATACATCATCTGGGAGGATTCCTTGACCATTATATCCGTAGTTGCAAGGGGGGACATTCGTTGGGACAACCAGGGTAGGCAAGAGAACAACCAGGTCAGGGACAGGCAGTGCCACGGGACCCATTCGAAGAGTACAAGAGAGATTATTTAGCACTAGGACCAGAGTTCCATGCAGACATTAGTGTGCTAGACTATTGTTCGATCAGGTATCATAACAGACCTCGGGAGGCACAGAGGGGTAATGCGCAAACTCAAAACATGGATTTCATCAAGAAAGTGGGAAAGCTGAAACATTCCTACTTTCGACGGGTAATCACGATGCTCAACTTAGGCATTGGTACAAAAGCTTGACACATATTTCAAGCTTAACCTAATGACAGAGTCATAAGCTAACAACTTCGCCACTTTGTACTTGGATGGGGAGGCCCACGAGTGGTGGTACCATGGGTTGGTGACCTTGGGTCACAACCACATTACTTCGTACTTGGAGTTCACCGAGAGGTTGATGGAGAGGTTTGACAGGTGAGGTCTAGAGCTTCATTTCAAAGATCTTACACTGTTGAGACAGACATGGTTAGTTGAGGCTTTTATCACAGAGTTCCAACGAAAGGAAGTGGCCGTATCAGATATATCAGAGCACGGGTTGGTGATGTTGTTCATGGAGGCGTTGATAGAGCCTTTGAGGGGTTGGGTTAAGGCTTTCAAGCCTCACACCTTACATGAGGCCATTGTGCGCACGAGAGACATGGGGGACTCAACGCTGAAACCCAAAACCTTTACCAAACCCTTTGTACCACAGAGAGACAGGGATCAGAAAAATCCGCAAAGGGAATGGAAGGGTAAGCCCAAGCTGGATGATGACATCGGACGAGAGTTGATGAGGAAGAAGCTTTGCTTCTCTTGTAGAGACCCTTGGGTCCCAGAGCATAGATGCATGGGAAAGGGGCAAATCCACTACATTGAGGTTGAATCAGGCAGTGAGGAGGAGGATGAGGAGATCGGAGAACAAGCAGACAGTGATTCAGAGGATGAGACTACACATGAGCCGAAGCGTCATCCGAATAAACCTCAGATTCAGATAGAGGCACAACCGAAGGAGGAGACAAAACCTCGTAGATAGGTTAAAGGGGGAACCATAGCAACCCTTTTCAGAGCACCGAGGTACAACACTCTCAGGCTCAAGGGCCTTGTAAGGGGCAATGCATGACAACTCTAGTTGATGGTGGGGCCACCCATAATTTCATAGATGCGTCCTTAGTAGCCAGGAGGGGGTTATGCACCAAGGAGTTTGAGGAATTCCACATGGTAGTGGTAGATGGAATCTGGATACACGATGACATGCTTGGACATGGTCCCAGACCTAGAGGTCAAGCTAGGCAACTACACCCTAATGGATACGTTTTATGTAGTTGACCTATCAGATACAGATGCAGTGTTGGGGGTACAATGGCTATATTCATTGGGGGAGATTGGGTTCAACTATCAGACGTTGACCATGAGCTTCAGAGACGCCAGTGGATCGAGAGTGTTACTTAGAGGTATGTCTACAGGAGCACCTCGAGTAGTATCAACGAAGAGGATGGAGCGGATCTTCCGTCACAGTGATGTAGCATATGCAACAGTGTTTGATCACCACTCGGAAGGATTCAGAGGGCATAAAGCATTACAATCCACAAATTAGGAAGCTTCTGAGTCAGTGTGGGCCAGTGTTTGGGACGATACCACCAGGGAGACCACCCGACAAGGGATTCGAGCATACGATTGAGTTGGGGGCAGGGGCTACACTGGTGATCACCGTGCCCTATAGGCATCCCAAGAGATTCAAGGACGCGATCGAGAAAACAATCAAAGAATTGCTTGCGATGGGGCACATCAGGCCCAGCATGAGTCCTTTTGCTTCTTCAGTCATTCTGGTACTGAAGAAAGATGGCACATTGAGGATGTGCATTGATTATAGAGTTCTCAATAAGAAAACGATCAAGAACAAGTACCCTATTCCGCACATAGATGAGTTGATGGACGAGTTACAGGGGACAATTTTCTTCATCAAGATTGACCCGGGGTCAGGATATCATCATATCAACATCAGAGAGCAGGACATAGAGTAGACATCGTTCAGACATTTCGAGTTCTTGGTCATGCCGTTTGGGTTGACCAATGCACCTGCCACTTTTCAGTCTTGCATGAATCACATCTGAAGGGGGCAGTGGAGGAAGTAACTTTTGGTATTCTTCGATGACATATTGATTTACAACAGGACATGGGATGAGCATCTGGCACATTTGAAGGTCTTGGGCATTATGCAGGCACAATCATTATATGCCAAGGAGTCCAAGTGTGAGTTTGGAATGAGAGAACTACTGTACTTGGGGCATATCATCACTGAGCAGGCAGTACATGTTCATTAGGAGAAGATCAGGGCTATTCTGGATTGGCCAACACCCAAGAACCTCACGAAGCTGAAGGGATTCTTTGGGTTATGCAGTTACTACATACAATTTGTCAGAGGCTTTTCATAGTTGGGAGCATCGCTCACAAATCTAACCAAGAAGGGTGATTTTCTTTGGATAGACGAGTCACAACAGACATTTGAGAAAATGAAGGAGGTTATGAGCACATGTTCTGTTCTAGCCCTTCCGAATTTCTCTCAACCGTTTGTCTTAGAGTGTGACGCATCGAGGGTGGGGATTGGAGCAGTTTTGATGCAGTGAGGGCATCCCATTGTGTTCGAGAGCAGGAAGCTCAACGAGTTGGAGAGACTCTACACAATTTACGACAAGGAAATGCTGGGAATCATGCATGCCTTAACCAAATTCAGACAGTATATGGTGGTTAGCAGATTTGTAGTGAAGACTGATCACAACAGTCTCAAGAATTTCCTGGATCAGAAAGACCTCAGTGAGAGACAACATAAGTGGGTTTTAAAGATCCAAGCCTTTGACTTTGACATTGAGTATGTTAAATAAAGGAAAAAGGAACGTCATAGCAGATGCCTTGTCTAGGAGGCCAACAGGGTGTTCGATGATGGATATTTGCACGGACTGGAAGGCATATTTGTTGGTGGAGTACTCCAAAAACAAATTTGCTTGCGAGGTATTGGATGGACAGGTAGTTGATGACAGATACCGGGTGCTAGATGATGTCATTTTGTACAAGGACCAAATCTATTTGGTACCAAAATCTACCTTGAAAGGGAAGATTCTGAAGGTGTGTTACGATTCACCTATAGTCGGGCATCAGGGATACCTCAAAATTTATAGGCAAATTAGGGAGAGATTCTCATAGAAGGGTCTCAAGAATGATGTACTGAAAAGCATCCGGGAGTGCACGACTTGTCAACAGAACAAGTCCAAGCAGACACACCCCACGGGGTTACTTAAACCTTTACTCATTTCAGATTAGAAATGGGAGAACATCTCTATGGATTTCATTACAGGACTTCCTGGAGTGCAGGGCAGGGACTATATATTTGTAGTGGTCGACAGGCTAACCAAATTTGCACGCTTCTTTGCCATACCCACGGACTACAAGGCCATAGAGATAGCAGAGCTATTTTTCAGAGAGGTTTTCTGGTTGCATGGTTTACCTCGACAGATAGTCAGCGACAGAGATGGGTGCATCATTAGCGCGTTTTGGCATGAGCTCCTCCGGTTGGTGGGCACAGAGTTAGCCACAAGTACCAACTACCATCCACAGACAGATGGATAGACATAGATTGTCAACAAATGGGTGGAGGGGTATCGGAGAAATTATGTGGGGGGACATCAACACACATGGGTGAGATGGTTCCACATGGGTGAGTATTGTTACAACACAACTTACCACATGTTTATCAAGATGTCGCCATTTAGAGCATTGTATGGATACAATGCACCCTCTTTTGTGAAGACTGTGTTTGGGAATAGCAGGGTCTTGACGACCAAAGAATCAGTTGAGGAGAGTCAGAAGATCTATGGGTGGTAAAGGAGAACTTATAGGCAACTCAGAAGCAGTAGAAGATCTATGCGGACATATAGAGGATAGAGTGCAATTTTGAGGTAGGGGATTTGTTTTTTTTGTGATTACAGCCGTATAGATAGTCTTCTTTGATAAGAAGCGGGGTAGAGAAGCTAAAGCCTAGATTCTATGGACCGTACAGAATCATCAGGAAGGTAGGCGAGGTGGCATATGAGCTAGAGCTACCGGAGGGTAGCAAGATTCACAACGTATTTCACGTTTCTTGCCTTAAAAAGGCAGTGGGACAACAATTTAGCATTTCAGAGGAGTTGCCACCTTTGGAAGAGGAGGTTCAGTTGGGGCTATTACCGGAGGAGGTGCTTGAGCAGAGAGAGCACAGATTGAGGAGCAGGGTTATCAAGGAGTGCTTGGTTAGATGGAGGGGACTTCCAGTGGAGGATGCCACATGGGAGGGAGAGCATATATTGTACCACCTAGGATTGATGTTGCTTGAGGACAACCAATCTCGAGAAGGGAGGACTGTGATGTCCCGTTCCCAAGAGTAGGCCAGCAAGGAGTGACTTAGTAGTCTATTTGTTCCCGTAGACTATAGTTAGGCACAAACAGGGAACAAAGGGAGACATAAGGGTGAACACATGGCTAAACGATGAATTAAGCCAAAAAGCATAGGAAAAATCACTTAAGCCTAAGTCAACGGAGAAATAGAAGAAAACGGTGTTGAGAGGGGGACTTAATTAAGTAATCACTCAACTTAGGAGGAAAAGTGCCTAGCTTAAGTGATGTCAACGAAGAATTAGATTGGGCAAGATATAAATTGAGGAATTCGACCTAATTCCCCATTATGTTATGATTTGATGTTGATAACAGTTTCCAGAGGAGGAAGTCGACATCTTTGATGTTTTGTGGATTTTGGAGGAAACCACTACCCAGATCGGTTTAGGTGTTGCAACCCTAGCCTATCGGAGATACCTTCCAGGTATTTCACTGTGCCAGTTCAAGAGTATTCAGATCTATTGCAGAGATTGCGCAAGGGTTAGAGAGGGTTTTGTGTAGTTGCACGAGACCAAGGATTATCTCGTTTATTTCTTCCGACCCAGTTGAGAATCAACCAGGGTGCTTCTTTTGAGCCACCAATCATCAGATTCTGATGGTGGAATCTATCAAGGCGCATTAGACAGCCGGGAAGTGCGTAGCTCTTGAGGAGGGACGTTCGGGGTTCTAGGGGGATTTTCGGATCAGATCAAGGGAAACTCTTTCGATCCAGTACAGAGGAGGCTAGGGCGCACATTTTGAGACAAATATCAGTGGATTCCGTCAGTGGAATCACTAGGGCGCACTCCCAGAGCCTAGGAGGTGCGCAACCACCAAGGGGATGTCATCCGAGGTTCATCTAGAGCTTTAGGGGTCAGATAATCAGTTCGACAGTTATCAGGAGGAGCCTAGAGGCCAGGGCACTCAGTTTGGGACAGTTTTCAGGTTAATCGGTTGAGTATAGCCACCAGGGTGAGTTATCCAACATTTGCAGCAGTTGCCGTGAGTTTCCGGAACTGCATTTTGTCAATCTATCCGTGCATGTGCTGATCTAACCACATCTTCTGTTCACGGGTATTTTGTATTAGTCGCATTGTATTCCAGTGATGATCCATGGGATCTAGCTGATGATTATTTCTCTGCTTTCCGCATATCAGTTGTATTTCCCGCTTTTTCCATATAATAAGTGCTATTGAGATTGTGTTGGTTCATTACTTCGCATGCTTCATATATACTGTTCAAACCTTATTTGTATGACACACACATGGAAAAATCACCGAGCATGTTAAACAACTAACTCAAACGCATCCAGAAACCCCTAGAGTATCTGATCTGAGAGTCAAAACACTAGTTCAGCAGTAGATATCCAGATCCGCCGGATTTGGGATATCTCACACCACCCATTTGCTTGATTTTCGTAACATACTTTCAAAGAGGATAGTATTCTTTCTGCTTGCTTGAGGAGCTCTAGAGGCTTTAGAAATGACACCTTGAGAAGCCATGAATGCTGCAAAAACAATAAATATATCTGGTCACTAAATATAAGGCTGCCCACACCCTTCTTTTTGCTGCCCACAACCGTCCTCTTGCTGGAATTGGACCAAAGCCTGCTCCCAATGCACCAAAACACAAGTAAAATGCTTGTTGCTGCTGTAGAAGTGTCTTCTTGCCAAAGAAAGTGTGAGAACAAGTTAATGAAGTGCTCTCTTATAAAAAATAGATGTTGGTAGGGTTTCTAGAGAGTTCTAAATTTGTTTTTTTCAAATGAATGTAAGAATCAATTAATTTTATAAAGTTATTAGATGTTTTCATTAATCATTAATTAAGTGTCTTTATGCTATCTAAGGCTCCCATGCCCCTCATGGTGGCTTGGACGAGGCTGCAGACAAACCAAAAATCGCTCGAAACGTGGCATGAATTTGCTGAAATAGTACGAAAACATTGTCGATTGTACTATATAACAATTCCAAATTTGTTTCCAAGGTCTTTCCTCTTGGTTTTCGTATTTCTTGGCGTTTGGGGACTGGGACGTGAGCAATCTAGGCATTTCTTGCAACTTAGGTTTAAATGATTACTTTGCAAGTATAGTGGAATATTGCCAACGAACATTGAGGGATAGAATATTATACATCTAATGGAATTCTACCTACTATATGTACAACCTAGGAAAATAATATTTGCAATGAAATGTATTATCTTTGTTTGGAAAACAAAGCACTTATATATCCTAAATCATTCTTCAGCCTAACCTAGGAAACAGGACATGCCCCCTAGGGCCTGCATGTCCGTATATTGCGTGTCGGACACTAGACACTCTAGGACACATGTCAGACATGTGTTTGACATGTGTGCTGAAATAGGAATTGTGTTAAACACATGCCCTAACAATGTCCCTGTATGTTAGACACCAATGCATGGAGAAAATATGGGAATTTGCACACTTTGAGGAAGAGCATGCTTGAGCAATCTAGAGTAGAGATAATGTTGTATTTTGTTAGTTTTAGGGTAAAATTACTAGACAACAGTCTCTTTTTAATTTCAATGCTGAAAACAACTCAGATCTGTATCTTAATCAGAAGTAAGAGCATATAGAAGATAGATCTATAACAGACAGTAGTAGCTGAAGAGAAAACTCAGATTACATATAAGCATAACTCAGATCTAACAATAGTACTTAAGCAAAGACAGATCTGAAAATAAGAATAGATCTAACAAGTTTCAGATCTAATGATTTTGCCAAAACATTTTACAGCATATATAACATTAGATCTACACAAAACAGACTAGTTTAAAACAGGATCAAAACCATAAGAGTAAGACACATACCTGGTACCTGCCTTACCTCTGAAGATAGCACAAAACCACAGTAGGTGTAGATCCTTGTAGTTATGTTCAGACAAAGGTTCAGTTCATGGATCAACAATAGATCATTTATGCCAAGGATTGAAGGAACTTTAATGCCACCAAGACTAAAGGCCACAGGGAACAACACAAGGAAGGCCCAAACCCTTCCAGCAAAACCTTACCCAAGAAACCCTCTAAACTGCAAAACACAGGACTGTGGGCAAACCCTTAAAATTGACAGTGATAGGGCGGATCTGTTTAGCAAGTTGTACCTCACATGAACTACCCTAGCTAGAGGGTCACACAGCAGACAAGAGGAGGTACCAGAAACCAGATCACCCACGGCACTACAGTCACGGCAGCCACACAGGGTAAAGGCAGCAACACTACCACACGGTAGAACCCCTACAACAGACTCATGGCAGCCACATCAAAAGGGAACGGCAGCTACAGGAAAGATGACGGCAGTATCTAAGCACAGCAGAGAAAACAGGCCGCGGCTAGACTACAAGAGACCACTGCTACAGCTGAGAAACAAGAGGCTCCTTCACACTTCAAATATCAACAGCAGGCTAAGAGGACGGATCACCAACAACAGAAAATCAAACTGAGGCCGCAGACTTAGAGAGTCTCTCCACGCTATCACAAGAAGAATGAAAAGTGAATAGGAGTAGAGGGGGGGGGGTTTCTTAAATAGTAAAAGGTTAGGGCAAAGGGTTAATTAAAATTGATATTAAAGTCACATGTTTAAATTTTAAATTTAAACATGTGATCATATTTAAAATTAACTTTAAGTTTAACCCCAGAATAAGACAATAAAACCCCAATCCAAATAAACAAAGGTAAGGAGGGTTTGCAAGGTGGCATTACTCATTCCTTCAAATCACATAGTGAACCTATTACTTTATCATCACTGCATATGGGACTTATCCCTCTTGTGGTTATGTCCTTCTTCAAGGAAGGTCATGTACCATCAAGTACTTGATTTAGAATCAAGTAGCCCCAAGACTTTTCCTGAGGTCTTATACACCAAGGTCAGAGACCAAGGATCAACCCATGACCCAGTCCAGGGGCCCTAGACATATCTAGGGTCTTTAACATCTTGGTCCTAGACCAAGAAACCCAATGCCCCAGACATGGGTACCCTGGACCCAGTCCAGGGGCCCTAGACATATCTAGGGACTTCAAATGCTTGGTCCCAGACCAAGAGACCCATGCCCCAGGCATGGGTACCCTGGACCCTGTCCAGGGGCCCTAGACATATCTAGGGACTTTAACTGCTTGGTCCCAGACCAAGAAACCCTATGCCCCAGGCATGGGTACCCTGGACCCTGTCCAGGGGCCCTAGACATATCTAGTGTCTTGGCCATCCTCCAGGAGAATGGCTCTTGCTGCTGCATATAAATTTAACATATTTGCACTCCAGCCTTTGTCTTATCTATTGGATGAGGAAGAAGTTGTTGAAGGGAAAGACAAAGATGTGGGATGTATTTCTCGATGATATGGGTTTGGGCAATAGTGTCGAGTTGGCATTAGCCAACTTGGATCTTAATGAACTAGTGCTAGAGCCAATCACTTTTGATGATGGTGATCCTCTTGAGGGGTCATCCTCTAGACTAACTGATGCAGATCTTGGATTGGATATAGAGGAGGAGGAGGAGGACGACGACGAACACGACGGAGGAGAGAGCATTGGCAGTGGTGGTGATGTTGATGATTCTGACATGGAGGAGGATGATGGATGAGCTATGCGATTCTTTCATTTAAGGTTCTAGTATCTACTCTATTTTGTATTTTCCATTGGTACTCCCATCTATAGAATCACTGATTCAATATCTTTGTAATACATTTTGATTTTGATGACATCAAAATACTCAATGAGAAAAGTGCAGTTCATGGTTCTAACTTCTAAACTTCGACTTTGACATTGTTGTAGTAACTAGTTGTATCAATATTTTGTAAATGTTCTAATTTCTAAAAAAATTGTATCTTTATGTTTATATTTCATTTTTGTATTTTTAATATATATATATATATATATATATATATAATGTGTTCCTGGTGTCCTATTTCGGGGTCGACGTGTCCTGTGCCATATACTCATATCTGCATGTTCTGCATGTCCCATGTTCCAGTGTCATGTAACTTAGAGCATAACTATATGTGACTTGACAAGGGCTCAACTGCAGTTCTGCAATGCCTTCAAAGCAATTGCTGAAATGTTCTTCTGGGTTTTTCTATATATGATAGTTATTGCCAATGTCCGATAATCTTACAGATATACTTTCTACAGTTGGGGCGATACAAGTATGTTTTATGCTTTGACTTTGTAGATGTCCAATTAGGAGCTTAGAACTTTCAATTCAAATGTTTTCTTTTTTTAGTACATTTTCCCTTTTCACATGTTTTATGCTTTGACTTTGTAGATGTCCAATTAAGAGCTTAAAAATTTCAATTCAAATGTTTTCTTTTTTTAGTTCATTTTCCTTTTCCACTATATTGGAATTTCACATTTGATTTTTTGTCCATTTCTATGCAAGGTTGCTAACTTTCATTACAGGAGATGTTTGCCATGTCTTTTTTCCTTGAAAATGACATGTGTTTTGTCATTTCAATAAACAGGTGTAATTTTCAATTGGTTTTATCGATATTTTGTGCAGGCTCCTTTGCTGAAGAAGATGTGGGAAGACAAGGAATGGCTGCTGCATCTATCAGGGGCACTTCAAATGCTAGCAGGGGCCTGGAAGTTGCTGTGGCTAACCTACAGGATTATTGTAATGGTTAGGCCATAACTTGCATTGTTTTTTAAGGAGCATTCCAAGCTAAATAAATCATATCTTTCATTTGAGGGACTATCACTTTTTCTCAGTTCATTCTTTATGTAGCGAAAGGTTGTCTTTATTGGTATTGGTTTAAATCATTCACAACTGTAACATATCTGTTTGCAGAATTAGAGAACAGACTCTTGGCTCGTTTTGATGCTGCTTCTCAACGACGGGAATTGTCAACAATGGCAGAGTGTGCTAAGATATTGTCTCAGGTTGGTGTTGTTTGTTCTGAACTTTTCTTGTCCTTTAGGGTAGATTGTATATAAATATTTCCATTGTCAAACATTGCACAATCCTAAAATTCAAGTGTGTTTCCAAGTTTATTGTGGAAGCCATGATTTTATTTTTTCCTAATTGTTTTTGAAGAGAGATTCAAACTGGAAGCAAATCAAAACCAATGCAGATCAATATGCGTTTCTGAGAACTGTTGAAATTGAGTTGAAAAACTTATACATCAAATGGATGTCACACTGGCTGTAGTGTATATAAACAATAAAATGGAAGGGAAGGAAATAATTCTAGAATTAAGAGCAATATTTTTTTAGCAAAATCTCACCTCTGTAGTTATTTGGCAGATTGGGAGAAGTACTAAAACAGTCATAATGGATGTAAAGGAGGGAAGCTTTGGAAAGCATCATTTAATAGGCAAACGAGAGGTCACTAGCATAATCTTTAGAGCAGTAGGAAGTAATGTAAGATCATGTTTTGTTCCATTAGTACTTATAATTGTGAATTGTACTGTTTGAAAGATTAAAATTACTAATGGATTGTCAGGTATGCAAGTTGATAATGGTTTATGGGACAGCCGTCCTGTATATGTGTGAAAAAAATGCCATATACTACAATACACCCTCATATTGTTCTGCTTTCTTTATGGATACTACTGAAGATATGTGCCAACTATCAATGAGTCTTGCTTATGTATTTGTTTTTAGTTTTCTTCTATTGTATATATATTTGGGTTTCCCCATTTTTTAATTTTGTTATTCCTTTTCAGGAGATGCCTTAGGCACCCACTCATTGACTGTGTGTCAGTTGATGTACTTTTTGGTGCCATTGGTCTAATTTGTTCATTTTTGGATATTAATATAATTTCTTAAATTCTTTCTCTTAGAGAGCATTCTCTTTAGGATGAGAATATTGGGAATATTCTCCTTTTGTACCCAATTTTATTAAAACCGGACTGGTCCAACAAAACCGGCCGGTTGAACCAGTTTTGAGAGGAAAACGGGTGGACCGGTGGACTAGAACTGCTTTTGGCCGGTTCCATACGGAACCAGCCGGTTCCGTACAGAACTCGTACGGTGCACCGAAAGCTACGGATTTCAATCTTTTTTTAAGAAAAAACAAATGTTTAATGAAAGGGGGACCTATTACATAGCCCTAGGGTAATGTCAATTCTTAAAGTAAAAGTTACATTCTCCTTTATCTTTAATTTTCATCCTTTTACTTAAATTTTTAACATTACCATTAATTGTTTCAGGATGTTTGAGAGTGGTTCCAACGTCATTGGACTTAACGGTTTTCAAGATTTCAAGATTGGCAGGATTGCAACATTTCCATTGAATTCTATCATGTACGAGGGTATGGAACTGGCGTTTAATCAAGAGCACCAAGCCCTCTGTGTCCCTCGATGTTGTTGACATTGATTGTGGAACACTTCTAGCATACCCTAGTAAAAATATACCCTTCAATCAAGTAAAATCACTTATTAGGCATGTTAAAATTTTTCTATCTTATTTTAATGCTTAGAGGGTGACACTGATGATGAGGATCTTAATATAAGTAATGATCTTAAAGATATGTAGTCATTTGTTGTAGCATGATTTTTTTTGAACTCTAGAAGCCATTTAAAACCTCGTTGTTGATGTATTTTGGTTCAAAGATGGATTGCACTCGGTGCTATTTTGGTTATTTGCAATCTTGCTTGCTATATAAATGAGAAACTTCACATATTTGTGTATAATTGGTTTGGATTCATATGGACACACATGAATATATATGTTTTTTTTCAAAATTTGAATATTTTGTGTAGTTTTTGTTAGATTTTCTTAAATTTTCAGTAGCAATAGATTTGCTAGAGTATTTTGATCTTCTTTTAAGATTCAACAATCATATACTGAAAATATAAGCAAGGTCTAGAAGTAGATAGGCAACCACAAAAAGACACAAAGATTTATCCTGGGAAAACCACAAACTCGGGGAAAAATCTAGCCAACTTTTCTTAGAGAGAATATTTTTGATAATACGGTACAACCATGAACAAGCTCTATTCACAAGAGAAAAACCAACAATGAAGAAACCATGATAACAATTACTTATCTCTTCTTCTTGTCAAACCCTAGCGAGGGTAGACAACCGAGTCACCTCACAACCCTAGCGCAACTCTTCTAGAGGTAGTGCAAAAGAGAAACCACCAAGAACCACAAGAACCCTAGTTGTAGCGTCTCCTAGGGTTGCCTCAGATTTGCGCCTCCTTTTCTTTGATGAGATGATGAGTTTTATGTGTGTAAATTAGCAAAGGTGTCACCTTTATTTATACTAGTTCAGTAGCTTTACTGGGGCCGACTTCTCTTCTTGGAAATTCTATTTTTCCTTTATTATTTTTCCAATGGGGTCGACTTCTCTTCTGGCGTCTTCTATTTCTTCGATTTCGATGCTAGGGACTCAAAAACATACACGCAAATAGTCCCTACGTGAAGTGAATATGGATGGCCTGTCTGGTGAATGTGGCCTACATCCTGGAAATCTACAAGAAGCGATCACTGGGACCAAAACCGCTGGCGGCCTCCGCTTGGAGCGAGCCTTTCAATTACAAGTTGAAGCGCCTCCTCCTAAGTCCCACCGATGGTTCCATCTTCGACACCGTCTTCGTCTGGAACTACATCTCAACGCTCAGGCATTTTCAATTTCACTGCCCCTCTGTCTTTTCGACAATCGTCATCGTCTTCAGAGGTACAATCTTCTCACATGCACACATCATATCCAATCTCCGTGACGATTTTCATCTCATCCTCCAACAGATACACAAGGTTTCCTGTCTTGACGAGGCTCTCTGGGTTACTAAGCAGATGGTGAGGGATTACGGGGCTCAGAATGTTTGTTTCACTGGCCATTCCCTCAGAGCCGCAATTGCTCTCAAAGTCGGCTGAATCATCGCTGAGGAGGGGCTTAATGTGGATACCCATCTCTTCAAGCTCAACCATAAATGACTGCAAGGGAAAGGTCCCACTAAGGCCGTCACAACAATACCCTAACAATAGACCCTTTAAGAAAGAGGGGACAGACCCCTTCTGAAGTGAAACTAAGGCTGCCGCAACCCAAAATCTGCTACAATGTCCAGATTCCTGAAGTGAGTGATGAGGCTGCTGTTCTGTGTAAGGTTTACCTCAGTTTGAGGGCAATGGAAGAGCATTGTTTTTCATTTTTGCGGACAGACTATGGAAAGTTAAGGGCTGGAAAGTTAAGGATTGGCTGAGCATTGTTTTCATCCTTTCGCTACAATCTTCAAAGTCAAATAAACAACGCTATTATAGGTGGATTTACAGTGGTGATAGCATCCTGTGAATCCAACGCTTTGTTAGGAACAAAATGCAAGATGCATCTCTCTTATGACCAATGCTCAGACCTCCATTTCTGTCCTATAACTAGATCTTCAGCAGCAGGTTTATAAACGACATCAGTGGGGCAAGAAGACATTCTATGGTGTGACAAAATTTTGCAGTAGTCCTCTACAGGAGTGAATAGACTTTTCTTGTTGTAGATCTTGCCCAAGGTTGCAGCCTTTGGATGACATGTTTGAGGTATAGGTGCTCAGTTTAATATTCAACCCAGAAGTGATGGAGATACCAGCGTACAACTATCCAGATTTTGACATATCCATGTTCTATACGATGATCAAGCACCGGGAAAAGGACATTGGATTGATGAAGTGTTGAAGTGGCTGCATTGGTTGACTGACTTCACCTAACAACTCATTCACCTATGCAGATGTTCTTCAATAAAGCCTTGATTACAATCTTGAGCTACAAGGTTGATGTAGAGACTTGTATAGTGCAAGTTGGCTACAAGGAAAACAAGCGAGGAATGTCATTGATCATCACAACATTGACAAACAAGCATGACCTCCATTGGTGTACACTCTTAGGTATGCACTTGTATATATATATATATATATATATTATTTGCATCATTGTACTTGCAGGAGGAAGAAACCCTTGGTGCAATCATGGACCCAGAGAAGTCAAAGTGCATTCAGAAGAACAAAACAATGGAAGTGAAGACTCTAGGTTTGATTGTTTTAAATTAACATGCCTCTAACCTACATTTCTAAGGTTGCTACGTTACAAGTAGGTGTTATAGCTGTGACAACAAATGTTTTGATTCTAGAGATGTACTCATGAATCTCCTCTAGGAGATATTCTTGTCTTGTTTCCTTTCGTTTGTTTTCTTGTTCCAGACAGGTTAACATCAAAGGAAAATGCTTATCCTTCAGAGTTCAGAGGGAGTCACTTGACTCAGAAGGAGTCAAACTAATTGAGAAAGAGAGACAATACCTTCTTCCTCTTCAATAGTCCAGAGGGAGATAGCCATTGATACAGTTGATCCAGTTGTTCTAGTTGACATTCCCAGAGACATTGTAGTAGGCCATAAAAGGCATGTCTGGGCTTGACAACAAATGTTTTGATTCTAGAGATGTACTCATGAATCTCCTCTAGGAGATATTCTTGTCTTGTTTCCTTTCGTTTGTTTTCTTGTTCCAGACAGGTTAACATCAAAGGAAAATGCTTATCCTTCAGAGTTCAGAGGGAGTCACTTGACTCAGAAGGAGTCAAACTAATTGAGAAAGAGAGACAATACCTTCTTCCTCTTCAATAGTCCAGAGGGAGATAGCCATTGATACAGTTGATCCAGTTGTTCTAGTTGACATTCCCAGAGACATTGTAGTAGGCCATAAAAGGCATGTCTGGGCTTGACAACAAATTTCTAGAGATGTACTCATGAATCTCCTCTAGGAGATATTCTTGTCTTGTTTCCTTTCGTTTGTTTTCTTGTTCCAGACAGGTTAACATCAAAGGAAAATGCTTATCCTTCAGAGTTCAGAGGGAGTCACTTGACTCAGAAGGAGTCAAACTAATTGAGAAAGAGAGACAATACCTTCTTCCTCTTCAATAGTCCAGAGGGAGATAGCCATTGATACAGTTGATCCAGTTGTTCTAGTTGACATTCCCAGAGACATTGTAGTAGGCCATAAAAGGCATGTCTGGGCTTGACAAACGCTGCAAGAGGCAAAAAGACATGCAACTGATGGAAGTGGCGAGAAATACAAAACGAGACTTGTAGTCAGAGGATTCTCACAAGCAGAGGGAGTAAGCTATGATGAGACATATTGATCCAGTAGCTCGATGCAATTCCATCTATACTACTATCCATGAGTTGGAAACTACATCAGATAGATGGATTATTGATTAGTTTGGGTTTCAGCAAGAGTGCTGCTGATCCAAACCTATGCTATTACATTGTTGGTGACGAGAGCCTGATTTTGATGATTTATTCAGGAAGCCGTGTTGTTCGATACACGCAGACTTTGACTTATGATTTCGAGATAAAGGATCTGAGTATGATGCACTACTTCTTGGGACAAGAAGTATGACAAAGGAGCAATGAGACTTTTCCTAAGTCAAGGAAAATATATAGTGGAGATATTGAAGAAGTTCAGTCTGACAGAATGAAAATCCATGTCTACACCGATGTTGATGGATTTGACGAAAAATAAATGATGATGATTCAGACGAGATTGATCCACATGTGTATCGACAACTGATTGGGTCATTGATGTATCTGGTTAACACCAGACGTGATATATTGTAACAACCACGCTGTTATGAATTATTAACTCATAGACATAGTTATTCAGAATAAATATATTGATAGATAAAATGAATGATAGATGATTACAATCGAGAAATGAGGCTTGCTTATATACCAACGCAGGGGTGCCCATAACCAATAGCCACGTCTTTTCACTATTAATAATTATTTATTAATTATCATTTAATTGTTATATTACTTAATATCTTATTTATGTGTATTTTTATGTTCATAAGCTTGCCTTCCCCTTAAAAATGCTTTGTCCTCAAAACATTGGTAACGACGGGTGTAATTGGCAGAAATGTTCTGATTCCCATGCTGCATCTTCTTCTGGAAGGTTTTTCCATTTAATAAGATATTCCTTGATTACGCGAGATCGCAACTTTTTTTATCTAGTGGCAATAATGGCTCCTGGTTCTAAAATGATTCTTCCTTCTTCATCCAACATAGGGAGTAGTGTTTGCACCTTTTGGTGTTGTCCTACAACCTCTTTTAGACACGATACGTGAAAAACATTGTGGATACGGCTTTTATCTGGTAATTCCAACCCATAAGCTATGTGACTGATTTTTTTGTTAATTTGATATGGTCCATAAAATTTCGGAGCCAATTTATTTTTTCCTTGGTGTTTAAGAGATAACTGTTTGTAGGGTTGAAGTCTTACAAATACCCATTCTCCAACTTCAAATTCTCTTTCTGTTCGGTGCTGATCAACGTGTTGCTTCATTCTGTTTCTTGCTGTTGCTAAGTTTTCCTTGAGCATTTGAACAACTTTTTGACTTTCGTCTAAATGATCTTTTACTGATGCAACTTTCGTTTGATTTGTGGCTAACTCTTTCCAAGATGGTGGTTGATATCCATAAAGAGCTTGAAATGGTGTCATTTTAGCCGATGTGTGATATGTGGAGTTATACCACCATTCAACGAGGTGCAACCATTGAAGCCATTTATTTTGCTTATCAGTGACGAAGCAACGAAGGTAGGTTTCTAAGCATTTGTTGACAATTTCTGTTTGGCCATCTGTTTGAGGATGGTAAGCTGAACTCATATTAAGAGATATCCGGATTTGTTTGCAAAACTCCCTCCAAAAATTTGCTTTAAAGTTTAAACTTGGCATCTCTATCGCTGACGATGACCTTGGGGAAACCATGTAATTTATAAATGTTTTTACAGAAGACTTCAACTATTTGTTTTGCGGAGTCTATTTTTCTTACTCCCATAAAATGTGCGTACTTGATTAGTTTGTCTACTATCACTAAGATTTTATCTTTTCCTTCTGATATGGGTAACCCTTCAATGAAATCCATTGAAATTTCTTCCTATTTTTGGTTAGGAATATGTAACGGATGGAGTACCCCAGGTGTTAATATATTTTCACTCTTGTTTCTTTGGCAAAGGTCACATTTTGCTACATATTTTTGAATATCTGTACTCATCCCTTTCCAAAAGAATGATTGACGAGCATTATAATATGTTTTGAAAAATCCGACGTAACTTGGGACCGGACAATCATGGGCTTCTTGAAGTACCTTGGTTTTAAATTTTGAATTGGTATTCAGATAAATTCTTCCCTTATACCATAAGATGTCATTCTTCCATTCAAACTTGGGGTATTGGGTTAAATCATTGGTTATGGAACATGTCTCTGTGTTTTTGGCATATTCAATTCGGATTTCGACAACCATTCCAGAATTGCTATTGATACTGCAAAAACTTATGCTTCTTTATCTTTCCGTGAGAGGGCATCAACCACTATGTTATCCTTCCCTTTCTTATGTAATATCTCCATATCAAATGTGGCAATTTTCTCTAGCCATTTCTATTGTTCAGTAGTCAATGCTTTTTGTTGTAACAAATATTGTAGGCTATTATGATCTGCACGTATCAAGAACTTGCTTCCCAAGAGATATTGTCGCCATTTTGTTAATGCATGCATGATTGCAAGCATTTCTTTATTGTATGTGGACTCTAAGTATTCTTTTTTGTTTAGTTTCCTGCTTTCAAATGCTATTTGGTGTGCATCTTGCATCAAGATTGCTCCGATCCCAAAACTTGAGGCATCACATTCAATTATGAAAGGTTTTGAAAAGTCGGGTGTAGCTAACACGGGGGTTGTGGAGAAGGGTTTCACAGGATAATTCTTGTGTTCTTGTGCATGGTTATTCTTCTTGTGATCTTGGTTTGCTGCAGTAGTTATGGTTCAAGTAAAACTAAACAAAATTTTTAAATAAAATCCATGAGCCATAGCTCATTGAAAATCCAACACTTCTTGCCCTTAGTCCACAGAGCAAGGTCCTAATCTCCCTGGGTAATTCGCTGCTGTCCTGAGGACTCTAAGGTGAGTCTCGTCTCCTCCAATACGAAATCATCCCAAAGTCTCTCCCAAGTAGGCATAACCTCTCGGGCAACAATTCCTCGAACAAATGGGCCCCATGGTTTGGTAAAGTTGTTTAAGGTTGTCCTCACCATAAAGTGTGGGTCCACTATCTCTCCGACCACTGCAAGCTCATCTCTGATCTGAGTGAATCTGCCAAGGAATGATGTAACCGACTCGGACTCTAGCATCTGAATGCTCCTGAACCTGTCAAACAAAACCATCTTCCAGTTCTACTTAGAGCTCTGATAAAGATTGCACAAGGATGCCCATATCTCGAATGCAAAGTCTTTACCAACCAGATGAGGTATGATGTGGTTTCTCACCGCATCACAAATAGTCCTTTTCGCCTTGTTGTTCTTCTTCCTAAACTCTGCCACCTCCACGGGAGCAGTAACAGGGGGAACAACAACGGGAGCCTCAACTATATCCCATAGTTCGAGGTCCTGGTCTTCCAAGGGGACCAGTTGCTAGCGCTGTGTAGCCTATCCTCTGCCTGCATCTGGGACACCGACATGGTTGTTTGCTAAGGCTCACATTGATGCTTAAAACAACACAAGAGTATTTCCTCACTCCTGTCAACACAGGTGTGAAAAGTGGAAGTAACTACTAACACCACAACCTCGCTCCCAGCAAATAGGTGTGAAAAGAGGTTGTAAAATACAGCCTCATTTCTGTTCACACAGGTGTGAAAAGAGGATGTCCAAATCAGCTTCACTTCTATCCAAATAGGTGTGAAAAAAGGCTGAAAACACAAGTCCAAAACAGTCCAATAGGCTGTCCAACGAATCTGTCCACAAGCTGTCCACAAACACTGCCAAGAAGCTGTCCAAAAATCTGCTAATGAGCTGTCCCAAAACTGCCCTGAACTGTCCAACAAAAATGTCCACTCAATGCTAAAAAATCAGCAAGTCTAAGCCACCATTGGCTTTGATACCATGTAGATTTCTTGTGTCTTATGAGGCTGCCCAACAGGTCTGTCCTTGACCTCTTGTTGGGCTCTAAGTTTCAATCTCTGTGACTGTCCTTTGCTGCTGTTTTAGGACAGCAAACAGTCAAGTACTTTCTGCTCATAGTTTTGATGGTTAAGTGTCCTTGCAAGTGTTTTATTATCCCAATGTTAGCACATGCAATATACTCAAAACAAATAACACTACCTCTAGATCTTTACAACTCTAAATGCTGATTTACAATTCTAAGCATGCATGAAATGAACACAAGTATTTTTGGTCAACATGACCTTTGGATAAAACCCCCTCGGAGAAAACGAGTTTGGAATGGAAGTATATATAAGTGTGGAATAGAAGGTGGAATACAACAAGTACATGAAACAATTGAACCTGATACAATAGCAGCTTGTCTCAAGCTGCAACACAAGTCAAAGAGTGAAAGATGTGCCCAAGCATGGTGCGCCCTCAAATGTTGCTCTATCCACTGAAATGAAGTGTGTTTGCTCCCTGAAGCTCTGATGGAGAAACCCTTGCACCACAATGTGCTCTTGTGTGCTGCCTCTCCACTGAAACAATCCTCAAAGCAATCTGACCACTGCAAGACCTCCTTGCCATAGGTGCGCCCTCCTCCAGGCAAGAACAACAACCACAAATAAGTTGGGCCCTAAGCCTTCATGAGTGTTAAAGTTTAAGCTATTATTAGGTTTCTTTTCAATTTACTAGATAACCATAGCATAGATAAAATCATTGAGAGAAACACAATCACAAGAGACACATCATTTATCATTGAGAAAAACTTCCTTAATATAGATAGCCAATACAATGCCAAGACAATAAACCAAACACTAGAGAATATCCTCTTCCAAGTAATGCGCCTCTCTCTCTCTTCCTTCTTCTCCAACTGCATCTACCAAACTTGTGCTCTGGATGATCGAATGAGTGAGTGAACAAATGAGTGGCTGGCTTCCTTTATTTATACAAACTGGCAAGCGTTGAAAGGAGGTGTCTCTTCATTGGCAGGGTCGACTTGTCTTTATGGGTGGTTAGAACCACTTTAATTTGCCTGGGGGCCGACTTCTCAATTTGCATATTAAAATTAGGGTTTGACCAATCCACAAAAGGGGATCTGGTCATTTACAATGCCCGACATGATCAATCCACAAAAGGGGATTGATCTAATGAATAATACATCAATAATAAATAGAATACTCTTTGCAGTTACAATATTTCAACACTCCCCCTTAACAAGAAGGGTATTCTACAACATCATCAAGAGAGAGAGAGGGCAACATCATCAACAACATCTGGAGCACTGATTGGCATATCTATAAATCAACGGAAGTTTTTTCTCATCATCAATATCATCAACATCATAGCACAAAGGCTGGAGCATCATCAACATCAACACTAGGCTGAGAGTCTTCAGCACGAAGCTGGCTACACAATATCATCGGCATGAGGCTGGCATCACAACATCATCAACACGACGCTAACATCACAGCATGAGGCTAGAAGCACATCATAAACACGAAGTTGGCATGACAACACGAGGCTGGCAACACATCATCAACATGAAGCTGGCATCACAGCACGAGGCTGTCAACACATCATCAGCATGAAGCTGGCATCACAGCACAAGGCTGGCAACACATCACTACTCCCCCTTTCGAGGGAGGTCCTTTTGGACTGCACCAAGCTTATATCGAAAGTGCTCAAACCTTACACAAGATAGAGGCTTGGTCAACACATCAACAACCTGTTCATTCATGCTAACATATTGGAGCTTTATGGCTCCTCTCTGCACCATATCACAGATGTAATGATATTGGATCTCTATGTGTTTTGACTTGTCATGGAACACATGGTTCTCTGTCATATTTATGCAGCTCTGGTTATCACATAGGATCATGGTTGCTTCCATCTCTAGATCGAATAGACATGTTAAGAACTTTCGAAGCCATATGGCTTCACAACTGGCAAAACATGCAGCAATGTATTCTGCTTCTGTTGTGCTGAGAGCAATGCTTGATTGCTTCCTACTTTGCCATGAGATCATGGCTGACCCAGACTGAAACAACATCCTGAAGTGCTCTTTCTGTCAGAGACACTTCCAGCCCAATCTGAATCAGTATAACCACTCAGTCTGAAGTCATGATCTCCATCATAACTGAGACCACAATCTATTGTACCCTTTAGGTACCTCATCACATGTTTTGCAACAACCAGGTGAACACGTTTGGGTTATACCAGAAACTGACTCAAGGTGTTCACAACAAAACATATACCTGGCCTGGTGTTCGTTAGATACATCAACGATCCAATGATCTGTCTGTATAGCGTAGCATCAATCAATTCTGATGAAGTGTCAACCATGAGCTTCAACTTTGTTTCCATGGGTGTATTCATGGACTTGCACTCCAACATATCAACTCTCTTCAGTATTTCAACTGCATACTTCCCTTGGTTAAGGAAGATCCTCTCTGGGCTATGCCAGACCTCAAGACCTAAGAAATAGTGCATTAGGCCAAGGTCTTTCATGTCAAATTCTGCATCGAGCTTCTTCTTACATTCAGTGATGAGCTTTTCTTCTCCAGTTAAGAATAAGTCATCCACATACAGAAACAATATAACAGGTTCATCATTCATAACCTTGAAGTAAAGGTTAGGATCAACTTTACTCTTGGTAATGCCCAAGCTCGTCAAGAAACTGTCAATCCTTCCATACCAAGCTCTAGGAGCTTGCTTCAATCCGTACAAAGCCTTCTTCAACTTGTAGACATGAGTCTTCTTGTCTTCAACTTCAAACCCTTGAGGTTGTTCTATATACACTTCTTCTTCAATGACACCATTCAAGAAGGTTGTTTTCACGTCCATCTGGTGTAACTTCCACTTCATCTTAGCTGCAAGGGCTATGATGGTTCTGATTGAAGTGTATCTGGCTACAGGAGCAAACCTCTCTTCATAATCAATGCCTTCCTTTTGAGAAAAGCCACAAGCAACAAACTGCGCTTTATATTTCTCAATACTTCCATCAGGAGCATATTTTATTTTGAAAAACCATTTGGAAGATACCACATCCTTGTACATCATTCTTTATGATGGATTGGTATTCTTCTGTCATGGCATTTGCCCATTTTTTCTTCTGAATGGCTTCTTCAAAGCAGGTAGGCTCCTTCTCTAAGAGATCACACATCAAAGCCATATAACTGGAGAATGGCTTAGGTTTCTTCACTTGTCTCATGGTTCCTTCAGAGGCACCATACTTCTCTCTATCTTCAATAATTTCCCTTGCCCAGGCTAGCTTTCTCTTGTGGGAGATTGCCATCTGGGGAGGTTCTTGAGATTCTATTATGTCATGATCTTCTAGAATCTCCTCATTAGGGGAAGTTATGATTTCTCTCACTGGTTCTGCAACTCTGAGAGCTACTGGTTCTTCTTCATATATTTCTTCATGCTGGCATGTTCTTGATTTCTTGAGTGCTGCGTCTTCATCAAAGGTTACATCCCTTGCTTATTTCAATATGATGGTAACCTGGTATATAAACTCTGAAGGCCTTGGAGACCTCACAGTATCCGACAAATATTCTCTTCTTTATTGAAGGGTCCAACTTGTGTTCTCTTCTCTTTTGGAATATGTATAAATACTGGGCAGCCAAATATTTTGAGATGGCTTACTTCTGGCTTCTTTTCGGAGAACATCTCTTCAGTGGTCTTGAACCCAAGTGCACTATGGGACAATCTATTTTGTACATATACTGTTGTTTTTGCTGCTTCTGCCCATAAGTACATTGGAAGATCTTGATCATGGATCATGGTCTTCACTGCTTCCATTATAGTTTTGTTCTTTCTTTCTGCTACACCATTTTGTTGAGGATTGTAGGGAGTGGCGAGCTCCTCCTTGATCCCGACATCTTTGCAAAAGTTTGCAAACTCTTTTGAGGTGTATTCTCCTCCATTATCTGACCCGAGTATCTTGATCTTTCTTTCAGAAAAATTCTCTATCAAGGCTTTGAATTCCTTGAATTTACTGAACACTTCATCTTTTGATTTCAAAAGGTAAACCCAGGTTTTACGAGAATAGTCATCAATGAAGGATACATAGTATTCATACCCACTGATGGAGGATGATGGCATTGGGCCACATGCATTTGAGTGAATGAGCTCTAGGATTCCTTCTGCTTTACTATCTCTCTTCGGAAAATGGTTCTTAATGTTCTTTCCTTGTGCACATCCATTGCACACACCTTCATGGTCAACCTTGAATTCTGGTAGACCTGTGACTGCTTTGCTTACATATGGTAATGCCTTGTAGTTGATGTGGGTTAATCTTCTATGCCAAAGTTCACATGGATTCTCAGTGGAGTGGGTCATGGCTACTTCTGAGTGACGCTTTAGCTTATACAAGCCACCTTCTTCTTTTCCAATAACAATTGCTTCTTCCATGGTTTTTCCTTTGGCCCACATAAGAACTTCTCCATCTATGAAGGCAACTCTGAAGCCTTTCTTTTCTAAAGATGAGATGGAGACTAAGTTCTTTGTCAAACCTGGTACATATAGTACATCCTTCATCTTCATCGGTGTCCCTGAATCAAGCTTGTAATTTGATTCTCTTACTCCCTTGATAGGCTATTGATAATCATCTCCAAGTGTAACTTTCTGAGGAAACTTCTTTTCTAAAAGGCAAGAGAGAATGTCTCTTTGACTTGTCATGTGCTTGGAAGCACCACTATCAATGAGCCAAGTGTCCTCACCAGGTGATACTGATCCCGAGAGGGTAGAGATTAAGATATAGTCTTCAATTTGTTCTTTTATCATCTTTGTGGGTGTCTCTTCATCTTCAACTGCATGGGTGTTTCTCTTCTTGTATTCTTCTCGTCTAGCTGGACAATGTTTAGCAATATGTCCCATCTTGTCACAATGGTAACATTGGTAGGATGAGAAATCTTTTTCTCTTCTTTGTCCTTTCTGAAACTTCTGGAATCTCCTTGGTTGAGATTCTTTATGTATGAATTTGTTTTGGCGGTGAGACTCCTTATGAGTTTCTTTCTGGAAGTAAGACTTCTTTCTTCCTCTAGTGTGAGTAGCTAGGACTTGATCTTCATCTCTTGATAGCAAAGCTTCTCGGTTAGCTACTCTTGCTTCTTCTTGAACACATTCTTCCCAAAGACTGTCAAATTGTAGTTTGTCTTTTCTGGCACAAATAGTTTGGATGAATGCATCCCAAGGTCTTGTGAGACCATTAAGGGCTGTCATTATAAGTTCATCTTCATCTATAGTATCTTCAATTGCTTCTAGTTGTTCTTTGAATTGTGATATTCTGGAGAAATATTCCTGGATTGTTTCTCCTTTCTGCATCCTTTTATTCTTGAGTTGAGTCCTTAGATTCATCTTTCGATTGATGCTCTTTCCTTCATATAATCTGGTTAGGGCATCAAACATTTCTTTTGGAGTCTTCTTTGAAGCCACTTGAGGAATCAAGTGATCTTTGATAGCATCTGCAATGATTCTTTTGGCACTAACTGTGTCCTTTTGGTGTTTTCCTTTAGCTTCAGCATCGACAGGTTCTGGTACATTCTCTTTAATGAATCTTGCTAGGTCATTCTCTTCAAGAATGAGTCCAATCCTATAGTTCCAGGCACAAAAGTTTTCTACACCTTCTAGCTTGTCAACAAGCTTAGTGCTTGCAGACATTTTTTACCTGGAGCTAGGAAAATGACCAAAAAAATGAAAATGCCCAGAATTGAATTTTGAACTTACCAAGAGGTGCGCTTGGTCGAGGCGAGTAGCCTAGTGTGGTTAGATTTAAGGAAATCCAAATTTTGCTCCTTCAAACTTGACCAACGGATATTTGGATTGGTGTTTTTGGTTTTCTGGTACTTCTGGTTTCCTAGTACTTCTTGTTTTCTGGTACCACTGAAAACTAGGGTTTCACTTTCCAGGAGTTCTATCCACTGAAAAGGTGTGCTAAAGGTGCCAAAGAATTCCTTGGGCCAGGGCACACTTTTCTAGATGACTTTTGGGCTGAAATTTCGCTTCAATAAAAAGCCCTAATTTTCTTGTGCAACAATAGTGGCGTTTTTTTTTCCTGTGAAAGATGCTCTCTTCAGCTTAGCTCTGAAACCATGTTAAAGTTAAAGTTATTATTAGGTTTCTTTTCAATTTACTAGATAACTATAGCATAGACATGATCCCTGAGAGAAACACAATCACGAGAGACACATCATTTATCTTGGGAAACCCTCATGGGGAAGAAAACCCAACAAAAACTTCCTTAATATAGATAGCCAATACAATGCCAAGACAATAAACCAAACACTAGAGAATATCCTCTCCCAAGTAATGCGCCTCCGTCTCTTCCTTCTTCTCCAATTGCAACTACCAAACTTGCGCTCTGGATGATCGAATCAGTGAGTGAACAAATGAGTGGCTGGCTTCCTTTATTTAAACAAATTGGCAAGCGTTGAAAATAGGTGTCTCTTCACTGGTAGGGCTGACTTGTCTTTCTGGGTGGTTAGAACCACTTTAATTTGCCTGGGGGTCGACTTCTCAATTTGCATATTACAATTAGGTTTTGACCAATCCGCAAAAGGGGATTTGGTCATTTACAATGCCTGACATGATTCCACAAAAGGGGATTGATCTAATGAATAATACATCAATAATAAATAGAATACTCTTTCCAGTTACAATATTTCAACAATGAGCCTTCCATGGAAGGAGGCGCCCAAGCTCTCCTCTCCCAATATTTTCATTCCCATCCTCTTACCCTTCTCCAAATTCTCTTGGTGACCATACAAATGAATGAGCCTCTCCTTCCCCTATGCACCCCTCTTAAGGAAACATAAAATATGGGTGGATGAGATCATCTCATCCCATCTCTAATCAAGGGTTGAGATCTCTCCAAAAGAATCGCAACTCAAAACCCACTTTACTTAAGTTTCCATAATTTCTCTTTATGTCCCTCAATTCACCCACAAAGTGAATTAATAGTCATTTTAGGCTAAAATGACCAAATTTTACTTTTGACTTAAATCTCCTAAGTGAAAGTGAAATTAGACATAAAGTACATGGTGCATGTTACAAAGTATTTTCCACTTGTGTTTAGAGGCTCACAAACACAAGGGGACCACTTTCCAAGTTACCCAAATCTCAACATGGAATGTTCCCATCATGATGACAATCAAGCCCTTGCTACTCATGCAAGGAAAGGCAAAGGAAAAAGAAGAGGCTTCGACAAAACATTTAAAGGAAGGAAGTCAACACCAGCTTCAAAACACAAAAAGAAGGACATGCAAAAGATTCGGTGCTTCAGATGTGACAAGTATGGCCACTATGCAAAAAGTTGTCCTACATTGAAGAAAGGAAAGCGTCATGGTTCCACTGCTAATGTTGATTCATAACCACCTTAGAGGAAGTCAAGGAATGCAAGCATGGACAGGAAGAGTTCTTCTTCATTTCAACCTCTCAGGTATGGCTCCTACTAGTAATGATATTTGGTTGATTGACAGTGGTGCTTCCATACATATGAGTGGATATAGAGAGCACCTTACAGATCTAGTAGAGAAAGAATCTCGTTTGCATGTTGTACTTGGTGATGATGCCAGATATACTGTGAAAGAAGTTGGATCCACTTCCTTACAACTGGATTCTGGCACCAGATTCTATTTGAGTGATGCATTATTTGTACCTGGGATGAGAAGGAACCTTGTCTCTATTTCAACCTTAGAGAACAAAGGCTACTAGGTTGCTTTCTTTGATGGAAATGTTCTTGTATGGAACAAGAACTCTAGTATGAATTCTGCTTGAGTGATCGGTGTTCAAGAGGACAGATTGTACAGATTGACTATCCGACCAGTTCAGGCCTTGATACATGATTCTATCAGTTTGAGAAAACTATGGCATATGAGACTTGCTCATTTACATTATAGAGCTCTTCCCGCTCTAGGGAAGATGGTGACATGCCTTCCAAAGATCCATGTTGAACACGATGGCATTTGCAGAGATTGTGCTCTTGGCAAGAATGCCAAGGGGTCCTTTCCGAGCAGTGATAGCAGATCCAAGGGTATCTTAGACTTGGTTCATACAAATTTATGTGGACCCATGACAGTTGCTTCCTTGAGTGGATACCTATACTACGTGATCTTCATTGATGACCACTCTCAAAAGACTTGGATTTACTTCTTGAAGACCAAGGCTGGAGTCCTTGCTAGATTTCAGGACTACAGAGCACATGTCGAAAACTTGACTGGAAAGAAGATCAAAGCGCTGAGATCAGATAATGGAGGATAATACACCTCTCGGGATTTCAATGATTTCTACATTGAGGCAGGGATCAAGAGGGAGTACACCGTTCCTTACAACCCTCAACAGAATGGGGTCGCAGAGAGGAAGACCAAATCTATTGTTGAGACAGTGAAGGCGATGATTCATAAGTAGCATTTACCTATATTTTTGTGGGTAGAAGCATCCATGACTGCAATGTATATTTAGAACAAAAGTCCTCATAAGACTTTGAGGAACATGACTCCTGAGGAGGCCTTCATCGGAGTGAAGCCTGAGGATGGACACTTCAGGATATTTGGGTGTCCAATATACATTCATGTACCCAAGGAGAAAAGGACCAAGCTAGATCCTTCAGGCTTAAAGGGTACATATGTGGGGTACAATGAGTCTTCAAAGGCAATTCAAAACTACATCCCCGATCAAAGACAGATTAAGGTGAGCAGAGATGTTACCTTTGAGGAGGAGGTAGTCTTCAGGAGATCTAGAGGATCTCACATGGAGATTGATAGTGAGAGACAGGAAGAGATGGTGCCTTCTCCCCCTCACCCTCCAACAGTGCAGAGGGAGACAGTTGAGCCTATTGATCCAATTGATCCCTTTGATCTTATAGCTCTAGTTGATGTTCCCAGAGATATTGCAGTAGGTCGGAAGAGACCTACATGGGCTCGTTAGAGTGTGTAGGAGGCAGAAGGACAAACAACTCCTCGTGTTACCTTTCGAGAGAGCAAGAGACCTCAGAGATATTCATGCTATGCCACAACTATGAGCCACATCATTGATTGCGAGCCTTCCTGTTATGAGGAGGCATCTAGTCAACTAGTATGGAGAGATGCCATGATGGAGGAGTATCAGTCCATCGTGAAGAATTATGTGTGGGATATTGTTCGGAGACCTGCGGAGAAGTCTGTAGTGACTTCTAAGTGGATCTATAAGATCAAACAGACAATTGATGGGAGCATCGAGATGCACAAAGCAAGATTTGTTGCTAGAGGATTTTCTTAGGTGGAGGGAATAGATTATGAGGAGACATTTGCTCCTATTGCTCGATACACTTCTATCTGGATGATTATTGCCCTTGTAGCATCCATGGGTTGGAGACTACATCAGATGGATGTGAAGACAACCTTTCTCAATGGAGAGATTGAGGAAGAAGTATACATCGAGCAACCAAATGGTTTTGTGATACATGAGAAGGAGTCTCATGTGTGTAGGTTGAAGAAGGCCCCGTATGGACTCAAGCAGGCACCTCATGCTTGGTATGCGAGGATTGATGGACACTTGATGAGTTTGGGTTTCAACAAAAGTGTTACTGATCCCAACTTGTACTACAAGGCTGTTAACGGCGAGTCCCTGATTTTGGTCCTCTACGTTGATGATTTATTCCTCATGGGTATAGAGAGAGTACAGAGCGTTGGCCTCTGAGTTTGAGATGAAGGACCTTGGTATGATGCACTACTTCTTGGGACTAGAGGTGTGGCAAAGAACTGATGAGATCTTCCTGAGTTAGGGGAAGTACACAATTGAGATATTGAAGAA
>JZKD02S0627533.1:204664-233978 GCA_000966675.3 Picea glauca | reverse complement strand
TTCGATGAGTCAAGATGGGAGATGTAGGGTATCAAGTGGTCTTTTATAGATTCCACTATGATACTCATAGCATTGATATCACTGTCTTTGAACTTCTCCATAGCTGCAACATTCTTCCATTCCTTCTCTTTTCCTTCTTCAAACTCTGGTTTCACGATCTTTCCTTTCACGATATCCAACACTTTATTCTTGGCAAGGATGAGGTCAATCTTTGTCTTCCACGCTCTGAAGTTAGAAGCTCCATCTAACTTGTTCTCTGACTTCATAGAATAAGTCATGGCTGCTTTGACTTGGTCAAACCCTAGATTTGACCACAAACTCAAACTTGACGTCTTGGCCTGCTGAGAGTATCAATAGATGCGCTCGGCTAGGGCGCACTGATCTGTCCGAAAATTAGGTCAATCCCTTCACTTAAGGTACCTCAATGAGAGGATTAGGGTTTCTGCAACTGCTCCTGCTAGTAACCCCAGCGACAATGTCTTGGAAGCTGCTTCTGCTAGTAACCCTAGCGGCAGTTCCTCAGCGAGCTCAATATCCTAGCAGCTATGTTTCCTTCCTGCGTTTAGACTGAATGAAGGAGGTGTGGGCCCATAACCTGTTAGAATATGAAAGATGTGTGCTCGTTTTACCATTGACAATACCCTTGTCACCCAACCATAGGCCGAAGCCACCCTTCGAGCACCTTATCCTTGACAGAGAATCACTCCAGAAGCAAACCCTAGGCTAGATAGCCAAACAAAGGGTAGTGCACCTTTCCCCAAGGATAACACATCAAAAAGAGCAGATCAGATAGTCAAAACCCTAGCCAAGAGATAGTCCAAGCGTAACTGCTAGCTGGAGCAACTACAACGACAACTCTCCTCCAAACCTGTGCAGAAACTGGGCAACTGCAGTGCGCACAAGACTGGGCACTGCAATTCTGAGACTGCCTGCCAGAATGAGAACTGGCCTCCTGTATTTATAATAATTCTAGCTAACTGCCTAGGCCGACTTCTCATTCTCGGTATTTGTCTGTTCAGTATATAATATTATTTCTGGCCGACTTCTTCTCTTGGAGGCTAATAACCTAATATAAATTATCTTTTTGAGCCGACAAGTCTTCTAGGGTTATTAGCCAACTCATTAGGGTTTCTTCTTGCTTCCCGTAGTATTCTATCCTTGTTAGGTTTACATGTGGAGGTAAATACCTCCCACAACTACCGTAATAACAACAACCTTCACTGGAGTCAAGCCTAAGATTGAACACTTAAGGATATTTGGGTGCCCAGTGTATTTTCATGTACCCAAAGAGAAGAAGTCCAAGCTAGACCCTTCAGGGAGAAAGGATACATTTATGGGATAAACAGTGAATCTTCGAAGACATTCCAGATCTACATCCCTGGTTAGAGAAAGATTGAGACAAGTAGAGATGTTGTCCTTGAAGAAGAGATAGCCCTTCAAAGATCCAAAGAATCTCAGATGGAGATTGATAGTAAGACAATACCTTCTCCCCCTTCAACATTTCAGAGGGAGACAGACATCATTCCAGCTGATCCAGTTGCTTCAGTTAATATGTCAAAAGATATTGCAGTAGGGCATAAAAGGCCTGCCTAGGCTCACTTTGCAGGAAGTAGAGGAACTTACAAGCCCCTCAAGGCACATCCCAAGAAAGCAAAAGAGATTATCGAGCTATCCTTCTCTCATGAGCCGCTTCATTGATTTTGAGCCTCCTTGTCTTGGAGAAGCAACAGGAGAACAAGTATGGAAAGATGACATAACAAAAGAATACAAGTATATCTTAAAAGAATGATGTATAAGATATTGTTCAGAGACCAGAAGGGAAATCTGTGGTAACTTCCAAGTAGATCTATAAGATCAAACATGCAGCTAACTGAAGTGTTGAGAAATACAAAGCGAGATCTATAACCAAAGGATTCTAAAAAATAGGGGGAGTTGCCTATGATGAGACACTTGATCCAGTAAACCCGATACACTTCCATCCGTACTACCATCCATGAGTTGGAAACTATTTCAGATGGATAGATTCTTGATGAGTTTGGGATTCAACAAGAGTATTGTTGATCCAAACATATATTATTACAGTGTTGGTAACGAGAGCTTGATTTTGATGACTTATTCAGAAAGCCTTGTCGTTGGATACAAGTAAGCTTTGACTTCTAATTTCGAGATGAAGGATATGAGTATGATGCACTACTTCTTGGGACAAGAAGTATGACAGAGGATTGATGAGATTTTTCCTGAGTCAAGGAAAAAATACAGTGGGAATATTAAAGAAGTTCAGTATGACAGAATGCAAATCCATGGTGTTGGATTTGAAGAAAATAAATGACGATGATTCAGACGAGATTGATCCACAACTGATTGGATCATTGATGTATTTGGGTAACATCAGACTTGATTCATGTTATGCAGTGAATGTACTTAGTCATTCCATGAATCAGTCGAGACAGACTCACTGGATAGCAACAAAACATGTATTGATACATCTACAAGGCACAATTATATATGGCCTGTGATATGTCTCCAGTGTAGACTTGAGTTTGCAGGGATATGCAGAATGGACAGAAAGTATAGTGGACTGAAAGAGCACATCCGGTTGTTGTATTACTGTGAAGTTTGCCATGGTTTCCTAGTGCAGCAGGAATCAAAGCTCTGTGGCCTTGAGTACCACAAAAACATAGTATATATCATTGAGTATGCGAAGCAGTGCGACTTCACAAGCTTCTAACAGATTTATTTGATCATGAGATGGATCCTATAATGATAACCAGAGCTGTGTGTAAAGCTCTTTGAGAACACAATGTTTCATGATAAGATTGAAACACATTGAGATAAAAATATCATTGAGTATCCGAAGCAGTGCGACTTCACAAGCTTCTGACAGATTTATTTGATCATGAGATGGATCCTATGATGATAACCAGAGCTGTGTGTAAAGCTCTTTGAGAACACAATGTTTCATGATAAGATTGAAACACGTTGAGATAAAAATATCATTATATCAGAGACATGATGCATAGGAAAATAGTACACTTGCAGTACCTCTCTACACATGAACAAATTGCAGACATGTTCACCAAATTAGCTTGGTGAAAGATACCTCCCTAGTTGATAGGGAGTGTTGATAACTACAGCCAAGAACAAAGTTCAAAATACATCCATGTGAGACTTGGCATGATGAAGAATGCCTCCCTAGCTGAGAGGGAGTGTTGATGATTGCAACTGTTTGAGACATTCTCCAGTACACAATCCTGAGAGAGAGCCTCTGAGAGGGGTATTTGGTTCCTATCTGAGACAGAGCTGGAACGTAGAGATGGCCTCCTCCTTACAAATAGTTGAGAAGAACTCCAGATGATTCTCCTTTGTAATGCAGTGAGAAAGGAGATCTGCAGAGTTGGATGTGCCTGTGGCTGAGCACAAGGTGAATGTGTGAAATCCCAAAGTGCTGGGTGCATCGTCATGAGACATAAATGAAGATGATGTATTAGCCTCCTCTGAGCAAAGAGTTGATGGGAAACTCCAAATGACTCTTCTGTGTAATGTAGTGGGAAAGAAGATTTGTTGAGTGGACGTGCCTGTGGATGAGCACAGTTGAACGTAATCCTAGTGGTTGAGCACTAGTGAGGAAGTGGTTCTTCTGTGTAATGCAGTGAGCCAGAGATATGGACATCCCTATGGATGTGCCCCTAGTGGCTGAACACTAGTGGGTGTATGAGATCCCTTGTTATATTGTTCAGGAGTCCGACCTGCCTGTAACCCTAATTGTAATGTAAAGGGTACAGGTCGGCCCCACTTTAATGTAATTGATAGTTGATGCAAAAAATAATTAATCTGGTTAATATTAATTATATTATGAGATAGAGAGGTCGACCCTGTTGTGCCAATAGACACTTCTGTTGACAAGTGTAATATAAGTAAAGGTAAATTCTTCATTGAGGAATCATATCTTTTGTGTGAATTTGGAAATTTCAGCAAGTACATCTACTTGGGAAAAGTGCGCACCTCTCTTGGGCGCTAGTTTTCTAGGGTTTGCAAGCACCCTCTTGTGTGCTAGGTTTTCTTGGTGGTGAAGTTCTTTCTCTTGAAGAATATAGCAAAGGATTTGGCTGGGTTTTCTTCCCTTGTTGAGGAGGGTGTCTCTGGATACTTCTTGTGTTCTTGTCATGGTGTTTCTTCTTGTGATCTTGGTTGCTGCAACATTATTGGTTATGGTTAAGTTAAATGCAAAAATGGAATGAACTTCATGCTTAACCTTGTTTATTGAAAAAGCAACAACCAGGAGGATATCTGTTAGGACCTTGAAAGGTCCTCTTCTGCATATTGTCTCACATAATTACTTAATTCTTTAAGGCCGACCACATGAAAATATGCGCGTTTAAAGGACTTTTAAGCTTTTATACCTTTTTCTACAACCAAACTGATTCCACTTCTTCAACTCTTTCACTCAAATTTTTTAATTCAAGTTTTGGAGAATAGGCTCCCCCAAAGTATTTTTAGACCATAATAACTTGTTTTCTTGTTCTTGAATCCTTGCATGACTGCTCTTGAGACTTGCTATATACCCATCCCAAAGCACAACATCCGCCCCTCTGAACCGAAAATACCGTACTGACTTCCATTCCTACCTCCAAATAGAGGTCAACGAAGGATCTGCTACCCGGTTCAAATAAAATAGAACACACCCTTTTCTCTTAAAATATTAACAATACTAACTAGAAGTTTGGAATTTTCACCACAACCTGCCCAACGATCCTCACCCACTCTGATTTTAGCATCTAACTTTTTTTGATGAAAGAAGATCCATTATGTCTATTGAAATTCATCAACAAGAAGCGGAAAATACCTTGTACCTAATAATGATGGTGTTATTATCGAACTGCAAAGTTTGACATCTACAAGCTCCATACTCTTCTTGCTCCTATATCAATAAATTCCTTCTGCTTCTTTTCTATTGAGCATGTTGTACATCTCCCTTCTGTCATCTCTAAATCATGTAGGTCATCAACCATCTAAAGCCTAATTGAAAGGAAAGATGTGGAAAATACAAATCCCCATATCTTTGATGCCAAAGTACACTGGCATAAGAGTCTCGACTATCTACCATTTTACGTGATACCACTACTGTCTATCACAATTATATATGTTAATTACTATTGTGATTACATAAAACATGTACAATTTTTCTACTATGCAAAATTAAATTCACAACCAACTTTGAAAAATAGAATATTGTAACACCAAAAAAGATGGATGATTTTTGAAAGGAATATGCAATTTTAAGTTGTTTACAACTTTCCATGAAATTTGTGCCACAAGATTCATGCACACTTTTTGGGCTTTTTAAATTCTCAAAATTTGTGCATATTGTCATCCATGTGATCAACTTACATCTATTCGTGTGTTTTAAACTTGCCTGTCCTTTTGCAGCACTTGGTGGCCCTAATTATAGCCCTTCTACTTCGAGTGCGACTCCTTTATGCATTTTTGTGACCTAAGTCACAGGGTTCACCGAACCTAAAGCTTGAGGTTCGACATTCGACGAACCTCAAAAAAAATTTGAGTTTCCCTGAACCTAATGCCGAATCTGAATGAACTCGAACTCGTGCCCGAATTCGAACCTGCTGAACCTCACCGAAGCTTATTGGAAAATTCAAACCCGAATCGAACCTAATCGTTGTCGAATCCGAACTCGAACCTGAACCATGTGACTTAGCTTGTGACCCAATTCTTCTCTATGCAGCTTCAGTCCATGGTTTGTCCTTCGACCTCAGTGCATTGGGTTGTGATGCGACCCTGCAGTATGTCCCACTGACTATGTGAAATGTGCCTCCTCTTGCAAGTTATGCCCTAAGACCGATTCTATCTCTTTGTGTCTTTGTCTCTAAGGCAGGTGTAATGTATATAATCAACGTTATACAATAATAATACATTACATAATAATCATAATCATAATAACAATAATAATAATAATAATAATAATAATAATAATTAATAGATTAAATAACCCCAAGGGTCATAACACTTCACTCTCATCACCAGTCAGTGAGTATTTGTACATTCACAAGAGCTCTTGTAAATCATCACTCATACTATTCAAATACAAAATATATTTTATTTATGCCTTTCCTTCCCCTCTCTTATTTGGGTTTGATGTTTTATCATTAATGAACATACTATTCATCACAATGGTATCAGACGTTGTCTAATCACGACGTTTCAGCACATACTTTTTCAGATCTGTTTGAAATGCGACCTTTTCGGCATCTTAATTATTTCAATGGTTGGTGGCCACAATTGTCTAAAAACATATTGTGTAGGATAAACAAAGAAGCACATCAGATCAAAAGAAATAGTAAAGATTATTATGTTTCCCACAACTCAATGGAATTAACGACTATAGTCATAACCTCTGGAAGGAATAGAATCAAAATCGCCATTGGTAAACATTGAGAAAAGCTTGATTTGTTGAAAAGAACAGTCAATAAAATTGCATTCAATCCTTAAGAACTACAGTCATCTTAAGAGTAGAGACACAAACTGTTGTTTTAAATACATAATTCCTAGAAGCAAAAGCTGCAAGAGTTTACTTGAGAAGATAAATAAGTAAGTGGAAAGGAGTCATCCTTTTTCTTCTCAAACCAACAGTGAAAAATAACATTTGTCCCAGGCTAGTCATTGGAGCCGCCCCAAAAATTGGAGAATTGATTGGTTGGCAAATATAGCAATAACCATTGTTGGACAAAAATTGGTGTAAGAAATAAGGATCGCCAAAAGAAATTCAATGATTTGAAGATGAACAATACTCAAAGCCCTGGAATCTTCTTTCGTACACCTGCTAACCTATGGTAACTGTGACCTAGGGAGAAGATTGTTGTTGTTGCGTTGTTGCTCCTCTATTGTGCTTGATCCATCGTTCCCATAAAACCATGATGCTTGGAATTGTTCCCATACAAATTATGACACTTGGAAAATACGTCATTGAAATCAATGCAATTGTGTTAAGAAGTTGATCAAGGAATTCCATTAGATCCCTAAATTGAAAGTAAGAATAGGCATGTATAAAATATTATTGGGGTATATAAAGTGGCCAATTCCAAACTCAAAAAATAGAGACTTTGTTTCAGGTTGAAAATATCACCTAACAAAGGAGAAACTAAAAAGGTCTGCTACATTATAATATATTTGGAGTTTATAGGTACCCTTTTTAAATTGAAGCTTTGGCTCCAACTTGCCTTATTAGATAAGATAAGGTAAGATAATTTGTTATAGAAACATGACTCTAGATCTTGCTTCTATAACAAGATACAAGACACAAGACTGAGCTACTATCTAATGGGAGCCAAAACTTTGCTCAAGTAGCTCTGCTCGATAAGTTCACTGACGAGAAATTCTCAATGCTTGTGAAAAAGGGAGTGAGATGTGATGAGAAATTCCCAATTCTTGTCACTTAATGGCGAAAGCTCGATAAAAGCTCTCCCCTCTGCCATTGCCCCTTTAGTTTGCGAAACCTCTCAAGGTCAAGTGGTGTTGTTAAGAAACCATATCGGTCATGACACTCTTAAGTACGGTGAATAGCTTGTTGAATCCCTATTATTACCTCTTGAAAGTATTTATGAATTACTATAAGATCGAAACACTATAAGAAAACCCAGCCAAATCGTATGAGATAAGATAAGATAAGATAATTTGTTATCTAAACATGATTGACTCTTGCTCATGTTTCTATAACAAGGCATAGGACACAGGAGTGAGCTACTATTAATGTCCAAAAAGTGACCACAAATAGGTCAATGGGACTGCGAAGTACAATAGTATCAATACATTGCGGGAGAGGAAAGGCCACTCTGATTGATCCAGATTGGACCATTATATTATTTGTCAGCTATCTCGATGCTTTTAGAGTGGAAAAATTGGAGGAATCAACTTGTAGGGCCATTTTAGTGGCAGGTCCCAGTTTGAAAAATTGGGGTCTGGAACCTTTTAGAGCTGTTTTGAGGCATTAAACGACGTTTTTTGGGGTTCTGGTGTTTGGAACTTGTGCCCACGCCCTTGATGGTGTTCTACACTCCGAGACCTTTCCAACGATGCAGACCGTGTGTTAATCGGAGCTCGTATGCAAATGTTACGCCGCTCGCAAGTTGACCTATCGTGTTGACCACTGTGGTACGAGAGGATGCCACATCAATCCCCATTACTCATGCATGTGAGGCTAGCCACGTGAGGAATTTCAAGAAGATTCTAGAAGGTTCAAAACCCTGCCACAATTGAGGGTTGAGGAAGTCAAAATCCTACCCCTAGATGGCTATTGGGCTATGTCAAATACCGGGCCACTAGGAGGAGAAGGGGTTCCATTCTATACTATTGTATTTTGTTTGATAGCTGAGTAGAGTAACTGGTGTGGGAAATTAGAGAGCATAACAGAGGGGGTTATTGTTCTGTAGCGGCCTAACAGGCCACATGTCTCGGGTAACTCCATAGAGAGTGCCTCCTCCTTTGTACTTGCATTATTTCCATACCAGAGAAAAGAGAGCAGAGCAGCCTCACCTTCTAGGTGGGTTTTCTACCATAAGGGTTTCTCAGAGCAAATTTTTGTGTTATCTTGTGGATGGTGTGTGATTGTACTTTACTGTTCTCTATTTTCTGCATTTTATCTATTTCATGCATAAGAAGAAAATCAGTAACCAAATATTCTAGAATCTAAAGGAATTTAACCTTCATAGTGTAGATTTCAGTTTTATTTATCAGATCTGTTGTGACGAACTGTTCCAGTGGAATATTCACGACAGTTTACAGATCACCTATATAATATTGATTTTAGGGTTTTAGCTTCCATTCCGACTTTTTTTCTCCCCCTCGAAAACCTGTTTTAACCATCAAATTGCCGTGCCAGTGTCCACATTTGTGTGCTGGTTTGGACTTGTGAGTTTAAGGGAGAGATTTGCAAGTCTGGGTGGGTCTGGCTGAGTCTGCCAAGTCCTGAGACTCTAGGTGAGTCTGAGCTTAGTGTCAAACCTGTTTTAAGTTTTAACCATCAAATTTCCGTGCCAGGGTCCAGATTCGTGTGCTGGATTGGACTTGTGAGTTTAAGGGAGAGATTTGAGAGTCTGGGTGAGTCCAGGTGTGTCTGGCCAAGTGTGCCAAGTCCCAAGTCTCTAGGCGAGTCTGAGCTGAGTACTAATCTCAGCAGAGACTGGGGCAGACTCACAAAGACTTGCAAGTCTCGCACGAGTCAAACAACACTTACATGTGACCACTCTACTGGACTTAACCAGTCTGCAATTGAAGTTGATAATTTGGTTCCACTGTTTGAACAGGTTTAATGTCCCTTTTCACACCATCTTGTTTGTAACTGTTTATGATCCTTCCAATCTCTGCAGCCATCAAAATGAAGAGATAAGGTGACAAAGGATTATCTTGATTAATGCTTCTTGAATTATCAAATGGAGCTGAACATACCCCATCAATCAAGATAGAAAATGAAGCTGTTGGTATGTAACACTAGAGCTAGTCTATACAATATTCGTGAAAACCAATAGATTTCAACATGTGAATGAAAAACTGCCAGTTTAGATGGTCATAAGCTTTGGACACGAACAATTTAATAAACACACATTTCTGCTTTGTCGATTAAAAGGAATGAATCACTTCTTGTGCAGTTATAAGCCTGTTCAAAATTTTCTACCCATGAACAAAGCCACACTGCTATTTAGATATTGGTTTGTCAATAAGTTGCTTAAGGCAGTGAGCAATAACCTTTGTTATGATTTTGTATATTGTATTACATAATGTGATTGGTCAAGACTCAAAACTATCCATTGGGACTGCATCTTTCTGTTTTGGGATCAAGGTCAGAAAGGTTGCATTCACGGTCTGTATCATCCTTCTTGATCGTCTGGATTTTTCTACTGCCTCTGTAAAATTTTCTGCAGTAATGTCCCAGAATTCCTGAAATTAGTCTGTTGGAAAATCATCTGGACTGGGCATTTTTCCATTTTCAAGATCATGAACTGCCTGTTGTTTAATGTACTGTTCCAGTTTTTAGGATGTAAAATGGTTTCAGTTGCTTAATTCTGTACGGCACTTTTCATATATAAATGTTTGCAATTGCATTCTGGCTAATCTAATGAATAGTTTATTCTATGGTCTCAGGGCTTGCAGAATCTCTGTTTTCAACACACCAAGATGAATATCCAGAACATGAACAGTGTTCATTAAACCAATTATTTCAATCCAAGGTCTAGTATTATATTTTAGTCAGGCTAGCTTACATGATTTTGTTTATGTTTTGATATTCAAGTTAATATACATTTAACTTAAAGTGTTATTCTTTTAGATGGCAGAGCTGCGTTCTGGAGCACAACAGCCATCTGAAGTGTCTGGTACATTGTCACGTGGTAAATCTTCTTCCACTGCCTTTGCACACCAACAGATGTCTGTGAGTATCGTGACTGAGTTTGTTCGCTGGAATGAGGAGGCAGTTAGTCGCTGCAATCTGCTCTCTCCCACTGTAAGAGGAATTCAGTAACTGCATTTTCCCTAACACAATGAAATAATTTTGTTGGCATTGTATTTACTATTTACTATTTCCTATTTTTGAAAGTCATGTTACGTTACTTTCATGCTAAATCTTCCACTCAAAGTAGCATCGATTTTCTTGAATACTTGTTGCTTTTAACCTGATCAGCTTAGTAATATCTGTTCTATAAAATTTAAATACATTAGAATTAGGTGTCACCATGCAGCTAATGCTTATAGCTTAAAGAAACATAGTAAATATTTGCTGGCATGTTTTTGACTGGAAATTGGCATTTAGTTTAGAAATGAAAAAGTAACCATTGCACTTTGACAGCAGAGACAATTAATATCAAATGATATATATTTAAATACCCAGTAATCACTTAAATCAGCTCCTGCATGCACAATTTTTAATACTACATGGATATACTTCTCCTATAAGTTCATTAGCATGGATGGATGTGTTATAATTCTCTTGATATTACTATTAACAGGGTTTTATCAAGCCTTCTGCATATATCGTTTCACTTTGTAGATATGTTTGTTGCTATGTGCTTTCATGCACATGGGAGCATGCTTTATGCATGCATATGATTATATGCATACAAGTGAAAGAAAGACACAAGAGGGAGGGAAGAAGGGATTGGTTACTTGACTAGCACAGATTCATCTTAACCCCAGATCTATTAAGCATTGAGAGGGATAAGAAAAACTCAAGTGCAAACTTCTTGGTGCTTGAAAGCTTAAAGGTAAAGATGGATCTATGCTAGTTTAGTTTTAACTTTTTTCTTTTACGTCAGCTCTTTTTTTTTTTCTATTGTAATACATTTGATATTTTTTTCCATTTTAGTTAAATCCTGTTACCCACACATGCGACTCATCTCATTCATTTTGGACACTGATTTTTTTTCGAGTTTAGTTTATTAGCATTACTCACACATGTCATACATCTCATCTATCCTGAACTGTAGAGTGCACCGATAATGTTCGAGTATATTGGATAACATCAGAAATCAAGAAAAGATATCCATCCCCAAAGTCCTAATATAAAGTTGAAACTAAAGGAAATCCCTATAGAATCCGACAATAATATACCAATGTGAGTGATTGGGCAAGGTCATCCAACTTTGTCTTCCTTGTGTTTTTTGCTTGCAAGGAGGATTAAATCATTGAGGCAACATTATTTTTCTCAAATTATTGTTTCTTAAGATCCTTCATGGAAAATTGTCTCGTGTGCACACTTTAGACACTGTTCATAATTGCCATAGAGCATTAGTTTTTCTTTCAAGCTGTCTAGAATTGCATATCACATATGCAGCAATCTTTCTTGCCATTTTTCTCTTGGCCTCAAACTTTATGAATCTTTCTCTGTGCCACCAACTGTTATCCTCCCTAGTGCAATTTTGCTTTCATGCTTTAAGTTTTGATTGTAAAGTTGTTTCTTCTATTCTTCTTCTTTTTGTGTGTGTGCGCGCTTTTGCCATGTGAAATTCAAACTTTTCTTGAAATATTTTAGCTGGTCTTTGTGCATAAGGAGTAGGACACATTGACTCTATTACATGTTGTAATGAGGGTAATTCTAGGTTAGATTAAGATTGAATTATAATTTTACGGTTGGTCCATAGGGCAATTGCTAAGTTCCACATGACATGTATTAGTAATACGTATGGATTGTACACTTTCATCTATCATTCATTCATCATTACTTATTATTTGATATTTCACTTCTGAAATTCTTTTTCTCTACTTAACAGGGTTTATTGTATATTAGATCTAGGTTTTATATTGTGTATTTGGTTGTATATCCTTCAAGTGGTATCAGAGCCATGTTTTAAAGAATTCTGTTATGCAAAGCAAATATTTTGGATCTAAAATGTAGTCGAAAGTCTGATTTTCATTTGGTATCACAAAATTGGATAAGGAGTTTCGTTGAACACTTAAGATGCTGTAAGAAGTTCTGGTTATGGAAAATTTTGTTGAAGTTTAAAAAAAAAATTGTATTGGAATTCATATATCCCAGTAATGGACATCGCTGCTAATTCATGCCCTAATCCCTGCCCAGTATTTTGCAGTTTTGTTTTTGCTTCTATCAACTAAGCACAGTTCTCTTGCTTGCACCCATCATGTTCATGCCCTACGTTGAAGTCTATCTGTTTGTGGGTCATTTTGGTTGGACCAAACTCACATGGTTTGGGTTCAATAACGATGAAATTTTGTTCAAATCGAATTTTTTGATAAGGTTCGGATAAGGTTGGTCATTAGGTTTTGTTATCCACCAAGTTGCACTAGGATGGACTTGCAGTTGAGCCGCCAAAGATTGAGCAATCAATTTCTCAAAGTTCACAGGAAAAATTTCTGTGAGAGATTTCTGGGAGTTTGTCCCAGTTTTCAAGGAGGTCGTACAGTCATTTAATACCCAGAAAATTACTGTTGCTGTTGGCAAGAATTTTGAGGCATCCGTACAGCAAGCTAGAGGCACAAATATCAAGGAGCCGACCTGTACTTTGGTGCAGAAAATTCTGGCAGGAATTTTGAGGAGTTTGGCTCAGAACTTGTGTGAAGACTTGGCATGGTTTTAGAGATAAGTTTGTCATTAAATTTCTGAAGATGAATGTGCTGTAAAAGAATTTCTCTGAAGCTCACAAATAATAAAAACTTCCTCTCTCACTGGTTTTCCCCTTGTGGGTTTTTCCAGGGTCGTTGTTAGACCAAAAATCACTGTGTTAATTTTCTGAGTTATATGTGCTGCTGATATATTTTATTTCTGCGTTAAACAATGTTCAGAATCCTCATGTTTTAGTTTTGAAAATTTATTTTATGCTGGGTTTAACTGGCTGTCATAAAACTGGGTTTGGGCATTAAACATTGGCTGAAAAATCAGCGAGACTTGAAACTGGGTGGGGTCTGAGATTTTACATATTTGTCTTTTGGTCTATTCTACTTGATGTAATTTCCAGCATTAGCTTCTTTTTGTCATCTTGCTACTTTATTTTCATTGACATGAACACCAAAATCGATTTGACACTACGGCTAATGTTTCCTTGCATATTATGCTTTCAAACATCGAATCATCTCCAGTAGGAAGTGAAGTATAGTCTTATGCATGAAGACACCTCAGTGTAAAAAGAACTACACACTTCTTTATAGCTCAGAAAAAGAAAGTGAAGGCAATAACGTGAATGGATTTGTAAACAGCAACATATCACATCATGGAGACAAACTAGAGAAGCCCCTGACAGTACTCCTCTGCAGAGATATCACTTTTATAATTTATCAAAGACTCGAATTACTGGCATCTCTCAATACACCTCGAGTGAATGAATTTTTGTGTAGTCATATGTAGCTTTTTTTCCTAAACCAGAAGGATGTATCTGTACAAATACAAATACAATCAGCATTAGATTTTATTGCAATATATAGCATTTTCTACCATGTCATCATCATGCATGAAAACCCATATTGAAACTTCAAGCAGTAGATGCTCACAATAATATTTTTTAATTATTTAGCATGTCCTTTTCTTGATGCTTGTATTGACGGTCTTTTCACTAGTACAGTTATTAAAGTAGTAAGGGTCATGCCATATACTACAGAGAGAATCTCACTGAGTACCTGCATATTTTTTCACTTTTCAATAACTTTGCATGACTGGAATTTTTTATGAATACTGTTTGGAATGGACTGGTACAGCCTGCTGCTCTTGCAAATAATGTGAAAGCAGTCTTCACATGCCTGCTGGATCAAGTAAGTACAATATTTGAATTTCTCAAATATTCATGGATTTTCGGATGGAATATCTGAGTAATATTTAATGCTAAGTTATAAGGATGTGGACTGGAGGAAGTGAAGATAGACACAAAAAACAGAGGGAATTACAGTGTGACTTTGCAGGTCAGCCAGTATACCACAGAAGGATTGGAAAGGACTAGAGAAGCTCTGAATGATGCTGCAGCTTTAAGAGAGCGGTTCGTTATTGGTTCAAGTGTCAGCAGAAGAGTGGCTGCAGCTGCTGCTTCTGCGGTATGTGACTAGTTTGGCATCTTAATTGGTCTATTCTGATGCATTGTCTTTACTAGTGCCCTGGAGCTACATGAAATTATGCATTTCTATTGAAGAATTTTGGTAGAAAATAATAGATTATATTTGCAGTTCCTTCTGTAGCTAATTTGAATATGTATGTTCCTACCAAGTCCTATTTGTTGATTTTGCTTATTTTGGATGTTAACATATCTCTTTCTTTCTTGGTGGCGTAATAGCTAGGTACACAATTAAAAGACAGATCGCCTTTTCTCACTTTAGTCAATCATTTACGATAACACTAAAACATAGAGGCATGTCATATTAATAATGATATTGTAAAAGTATAAGTGTATCTTTATAAGTTTCAAGCCTATCTTTATAAAAATGTCCTAGAGAATTGTTTATTATACTTTTATTGCAATTTCAAGTTAATATAATAGAAGAAAAATTCAGAAGTATTCCTGTTATAAAGTTATAGTTGTACTCCATAGACGAAGAAACTCCTTAGTTGAATCATAATGAATTATCTTTTATTAGAAGTATAATATGAATTATTTATGTTAAGTTTTAACCCTCTCTAGGCAGAGGCTGCAGCAGCAGCGGGTGAAACCAGTTTTAGGGCTTTCATGGTTGCAGTTCAACGTGCCACTAGCAATGTTGCTATGGTTCAGCAAGTAGGTTATGCACTTATTTAACTCAAAAATATACTCTCAAAATGTTTAGTAATTTGAGTTGCTTCTTATTCAGTTTGAAAATATTGCCATGATAATTTACTAATTTAATATTTCATGTGTATGAAGCATTTTGGGAACACTATTTCAAGATTGTTATTACCTGTTGATGGTGCTCATGCTGCATGCTGTGAAGAAATGTCATCGGCAATGTCAAGTGCCGAGAGTGCTGCTTTAAGAGGGCTTGAACAGTGCATTGACACTATCATGGCAGAGGTTTGTGCCTATCTTTGTGAATATGTGCATTTGTCACATCTGTGTTATCGTATGACTTTTAGAAGAATGCCTTGTTTGAACTAGGCCATTTAAAGTAACTTTAGCTCTTCCTTCAAGGATTTCTTTTAATATATGAGGTTAAGCTATTAGATTGAATTTTAGATATTTTTGTTTTTGTACTTTTTAGCTGCATTTCTTTGTATGCATGGTTAATGATTGTGGTTTGATGTCTATGTGAGCCAATTTCAAGTGCAGAAGATGAACTACACCTCACATAGAAAGAAATTTTACACACATTAGAAGGTTTCTTGTATTAACAAAGAAATAACTCATACGAGCTCTCAAAAAATGTTGAAATATTGTAACTGCATAGGATATTCTACTTATTATTGAGTTATTATCTTATAGATCAATCCCCTTTTGTGGATTGATCATGTTGGGCTTTGTATAAGACCAAATCTCCTTTTGTGGATTGGTCAAACCTTAATTATATGCTGCTAATTAAGAAGTTGGCCCCTAGGCCTAATTAAAGTGGTTTTAGCCACTAAAGAAGAAGTCGGTCCTGCTTGATGAAGAGACACCACCCTAGCGCCTGCCAGCCAGTATAAATAAGATTGGAAGGCGCCTCATTAGCTCACTCACTAAAGTCACTCATCTAGTGCGCAAGTTTGAAGGAAGCTGTAGTTGCCAATTGTTGGAGGAAGGAAGAGAGAGGTGCATTGCTCAATGTTGGATATTCTCTTGTGTTTGGTTTATTATCTTGGCATTGTATTGGAAATCTTTATTCAGGAAGTTTTTGCTGGGTTTTCTCCCCCATGAGGGTTTCCGAGGATAAATGCCGTGTACCTTGTGATTGTGTATCTTTCAGTGATCCTGCTTATGCCATTATTGTCTAGTAAATTGAAAAGAACTTAATAGTTTCTCTAAATTTAACATTGTATCAGATCTTGACTGAATATGGCACCTTTCACTGGGTTACCAAAAACGACACTGTTGCCGTACAATAAAATTAGGGTTTTTTTTTTGGAAGGGAATTTCAGCCTAAAAACTATCTAGGGAAGTGCGCCCTAGCCTAGCGAACTCATTGGCAGCTTGAGCACACCTTTTTAGTGACCAGAGCCTCTGGAAAGTGAAACCCTAGTTTTCATTGGTACCAGAAAATCGGGAAACCTGAACTTGTACCAAAAGTACCAGTCGAGATTTGCGTAGGCCCAGTTTCAAGGGGTTTTACCAAAAACGACACTGTTGCCGTACAATAAAATTAGGGATTTTTTTGGAAGGGAATTTCAGCCTAAAAACTATCTAGGGAAGTGCGCCCTAGCCTAGCGAACTCATTGGCAGCTTGAGCACACCTTTTTAGTGACCAGAGCCTCTGGAAAGTGAAACCCTAGTTTTCATTGGTACCAGAAAATCGGGAAACCTGAACTTGTACCAAAAGTACCAGTCGAGATTTGCGTAGGACCAGTTTCAAGGGGTTAAATATGGATTTTCATAAAATTGACTGCACTAGGCTACTTGCCTCAGCCAAGCGCACCTCCGGGTAAGTTCAGATTTAATTTTTGAGCACTTTCAATTTTTGATCATTTTCCCAGCTCCAGGTCAAGATATCTGCAAGCACCAAGCTTGTTTACAAGTTAGAAGGTGTGGATAACTTCCGTACCTGGAAGTATAGGATTGCACTCATTGTTGAAGATAATGACCTTGCAAGATTCATCAAGGAAAATGTACCAGAACCCGTAGATGCTACAATTAATGCAAAGTACCAAAAGGACATGGTTAGGGCCAAAAGAATCATTGGAGACTCTATTAAAGATCACTTGATCCCTCAAGTGGCTTCTAAGAATACTCCAAAATAAATGTTTGATGCCCTAACCAGATTGGATGAAGGAAGGAACATTAACTAGAAAATGAACTTGAGAACCCAACTCAAGAAGACAAAGATGTAGAAAGGAGAAACAATTCATGACTATTTCTCTAGGATCTCTCAAATCAAGGAACAACTAGAAGCAATTGGAGATAACCTAGATGAAGATGAACTCATAATGACAGCTCTTAATGGTCTCAGAAGACCTTGGGATGCACTCATCTAAAATATTTGTGCCAGAAAGGAAAAACTACAATTTGACAGTCTTTGGGAAGAATGTGCTCAAGAAGAAGCAAAAGTAGCTAACCGAGAAGCAATACTATTAAGGGATGAAGATCAAACCCTAGCTGCTCATGCTAAAGGAGGAAAGAGAAGGTCTCACTTCAAGAAGGAGACCCACCTACATAAGGAATCTCACTCCCCAAATAGATTCACCCATAAAGAATCTCACCCTCCAAGGAGATTCCAGAAGTTTCAGAAAGGTCAAAGAAGAGAAAAGGATTTCTCCTCTTATCAATGTTACCATTGTGACAAGATGGGACATATTGCTAAGAATTGTCCAGCTAGAAGAGAAGAATACAAGAAGATAAATAACAAAAGACAACACACCCATGCAGTTGAAGATTATGAGCCACCCATGAAGATGATTAAAGAAAAGATTGAAGAGTATGTGTTATTCTCTGCCCTCTTAGGATCAGTGTCACCTGGAGAGGATACTTGGCTCATAGATATTGGTGCTTCTAAGCACATGACAGGTCAGAGAGATATTCTCTCTAGCCTCACAGAAAATAACTTTCTCCAGAAAGTTACACTTGGAGATGATTACCGGTACCCTATCAAAGGAGTGGGAGAGTCCACTTACAAACTTGATTCGGGGACTCCAATAAAGATGCAGGATGTACTATATGTACCAGGTTTGACGGAGAATTTGCTTTCTATCTCAGCTTTAGATAAGAAAGGCTTCATGGTTGCATTCATAAATGGTGAAGTCCTTATGTGGCCTAAAGGAAAAACCATAGAAGATGCAATTGTCACTCAGATGCAGCCTTGACTCACTCCACTGAGAGTCAATGTGAACTTTGGCATAGAAGACTAGCTCACATCAACTACAAGGCCTTACCATATGTGAGAAAAGCAGTTATAGGTCTACCCGATTTCAAGGTTGACCATGAAGGTGTGTGCAAGGGATGTGCACAAGGAAAGAACATAAATAATCCTTTCCCGAAGAGCGACAGTTACGCAGAAGGAGTCTTGTATCTCATCCACTCAGATGTATGTGGCCCAATGCCATCGGTCTCTCTTAGTGGGTATTTATTCTATGTGTCATTTATTGATGACTATTCTCGCAAGACTTGGGTTTACTTCTTGAAATCAAAAGATGAAGTGTTTGGAAAATTCAAGTAATTCAAAGCCCTGATAGAGAATTCCTCTGAAAGAAAAATCAAGATACTCATGGCAGATAATGGAGGAGAATACACCTCAAAAGAGTTTTTTAAGCTTTTGCAGAGATGTCGTGATTAAGAGGGAGCTCAACACTCTCTACAATCCTCAACTGAATGGTGTAGCAGAAAGAAAGAACATAACTATAATGGAAGCAGTGAAGACCATGATCCATGATCAAGATCTTCCAATGCACTTATGGGCAGAAGCAACAAGAACAACAGTGTATGTACAAAACAGATTATCCCATAATGCACTTAGGTTCAAAACCCTTGAAGAAATGTTCTCCAGAAAGAAGCCATAAGTAAGCCATCTCAAGATATTTGGCTGTCCAATGTTTGTACACATTTCAAAAGAGAATAGAACCAAGCTGGACCCTTCAGGAAAGAAGGGAATATTTGTTGGATACTGTGAGGTCTCAAAGGCCTTCAGAATCTATATACCAGGTTATCATCATATTGAGATCAACAAAGATGTAACCTTTGATGAAGATGCAACACTCAAGAAATAAAGGAGATGCCAGCTTGAAGAAGCATATGAAGAAGAACCTGTAGCTCCGAGTGTTACATAACCAGTGAGGAAAGTCACGACTTCCCCTGATGATGATACTTAGGAAGATCATGATATGATAGAATCTCAAGAACCTCCCCAGATGACGATCTCTCACAAGAGAAAGCCAACTTGGGCGAGGGAGCTTATTCAAGATGGAGAGAAGTATGGTGCCCTAGAAGAAACCATGAGACAAGTCAAGAAACCTAAGCCATTCTCCAATTATATGGCTTTGATGTGTGATCTCATAGAAAAAGAGCCTATGACAGATGCCATGACAAAAGAAAACCAATCCATTCTAAATAATGATGTATGGGAAATAGTTCCCCACCCGAAGGCAAACATGTGGTATCTTCCAAATGGTTATACAAGATAAAACATGTTGCTTATGGAAGTATTGAAAAACATAAAGCAAGGTTTGTAGCTCGTGGCTTTTCTCAAACGAAAGGCATTGATTATGAAGAGACGTTTGCTCCTGTAACCAGATACACTTCTATCAAAACCATCATAGCCGTTGCACCTAAGATGAAGTGGAAGTTACACCAGATGGATGTGAAAACAACTTCCTTAAATGGTGTCATTGAAGAAGAAGTGTTTATAGAACAACCCCAAGGGTTTGAAGTTGAAGATAAAAAGACTCATGTCTGCAGGTTGAAGAAGGCTCTGTACAGATTGAAGCAAGCTCCTAGAGCTTGGTATGGAAGATTTGGCAGTTTCCTGGCGAGCTTGGGCTTTACCAAGAGTAAAGATGATTCTAACCTTTACTTCAAGGTTATGAATGATGAGCCATTTATATTGTTGTTGTATGTGGATGACTTATTCTTAACCGGAGAAGAAAAGCTCATCACTGATTGTAAGAAGAAGCTCGCTGCAGAATTTGAGATGAAAGACCTAGGCCTAATGCACTATTTCTTCGGTCTTGAGGTTTGGCAGAGCCCAGAGAAGATCTTTCTTAACAAATCGTGGTTGATACTTCATCATAATTGATTGATGCTACGTTGTACAGACAGATCATTGGATCGTTGATGTATCTGATGAACACCAGGCCAGATATATGTTTTGTTGTGAACACCTTGGCTCAGTATCTTGTAGAGCCTAGACGTGTTCACCTTGTTGCTGCAAAACATGTGATGAGATACCTTAAGGGTACGGTGGACTTTGGTCTCTGTTATAATGGAGATCATGACTTCAGACTGATTGGTTATACCGATTCAGATTGGGTTGGAAGTGTTTTTGACAGAAAGAGCACTTCAGGATGTTGTTTCAGTCTGGGTCAGCCATGACTTTCATGGAAGAGTCAAAGGTTCAGAAAATCGACTCACAAATTCTGAAAGCTGGCTATCTAGGACGTCCTCATAATCTGAAACCTGGGAAAGGATTGACAAGGATCTAAAAGATGACTGACAAACTCTTAAGGGAAGGATTAAAGGCTAAGATGACAGATTTTTTCTCGAGGTATTCAACCTACCCTTGAACTCTAGGGTTTGCCTCAGAGGAAACTCAATACAAAATACTTATTTCCCAACTACACCTTTATTGACACAGCAAGGTAAAGTAATCGGAGGTGGCTGGAGAAAGTTGTCACAAGAATCCTTCGTTAGGCAAACGTTGTCCTTACTCCTATCAAGACCTGAGCACAATGGTGGTTGATTATCTTCTTCATGGAATGAATCTAAGTGCTTAGAGGAGTACTCATCAAAATCCTCAAGGTACGATCGAAAATCATTAGGAAAATATGGGACTAGGTCAACCTTGGGTGTTTGGAAAGTATTTGTAATTATGTCATCTCCTTGTTACCACTGGTCAAAATCAAGAGTAACCTGTTGTGATAACTGTAAATGAAACACTTGGAAATGATTCTCAATGTCGTAAATGGGGTCCATATCATAACCAACTACATCCCACGTACGTCTCCCAACATGTATGAACTCATCAATATCAACTATGTAACTATCTGTATCATAACATGAAGGATTCAAAACGTTCAAGGGCTCCTCCATCTCCTCCTCATTTCCCAAATCATAAAGTAGAGAATCATCAAAATTTTGGAGAGGAGGGTAACTTACTATGTTTGTTTCTTCTTGTGTAGGAGCTTTGAGGACTTGGGTGTCTTCAACATGCATAATTGTTTCATCCTCATGAGTTGCCCCTTCATCTTCAACTGTACAACAAGGGAGATCTACTTCGTTCAAGGATTCCATTTCTTCTTCCTTCTTTGAATCATAACACAAGGCATTGTCAGGATCCTGAAAATGAAAGTGACTAACCTCATTCTCTTCTTGTTGTGTGGGGGGAAAAGGCTCGTGGATGGCTTCATCAGAGAGAGGAGGGTATGTCGACACTTCATCATCTTGTTCGCGTTCCGACTCCTCAACTGTGTCTTCAACGATCATTTGCTCTTTCCTGTGGGGTTGGAAAACCTCATCAAGATCTTTTCCCTTATCATTTTGTTGGTCAAAAATTTGTTCCCCTTCTTCTTGGAAATTATTAGTAAAGGTTTCAAGGGAAACTAATCTTTCCAAACTAAGAGTGACTGGGGTACCTTTAGGGTCATTAATTTTGGTCCCCAGAGAGAAAATGTGTTTTCCCTTGGACAAAGAGATATTTACCTCGATTTGCACGACCATGTTATAAGCTTCGTGGAGTGTTTTGGCCTCTTTTTATTTAGGAGAAACCCTAAATGCGCCAAGAGTCCATTGGTATAGAGATACACGAGATACTTGTCTTTAGGATAATAGCTCCAGGAATCTGATATAACAATCTTTCAAACCTAATCTCTCGAAATCCCTGGCATTCTAGTTCTTAGTTTGTCTTATATATTCGAGTCTTTTTAGTAACGTTTGGATATCTTTCAATTTCATGCCATAGTTCCTGAGAAAGGTCTCTCCAATTGGCACATAGATGTGATGCTAGCGATAGGGAGATTATCATACCATTTCCTAGCATTTCCATGAAGAGTGGCGGAGAAAAGTTTCATTACCAAATCTTCAGCATCATCGCTGATAGGATGGAGTTGAAAGAAAGCCCAAAAATTAATCATGTGATAGTTGGCTTTTTCCCCATCACTACCAGTGAATCTAGGGAGCCACTTTTCATATTTAGGGGGCATTTTGTCGAGGGTATCCTGGGATTTTACTCATGTCTAAAGGTTTGAAGTTTCCCGGGTCCCATTGAGAAGTCATAGTTAGCTTTGTGATTAGTGGAGTCGCCAGATAATTTTCTTGAAATTATCAAAGAAATAAGGGAATCATCCTTAGTGGAGTCGCCAGGTAAGCTTGTAAGATAAAGATTCTTGAGGAAAGGCTTACCGAAAAATTGTCGTCTTTGAGGAGAATTGACTCAATGTTCCCCGACAATGGCGCCAAAATGTTATCGCGCAATTTGTACTTTGATAGGGGGGAAAGGCAAATGAAGACAAATTGGCATAACGGGAGACTATCCTATCATTGTCACCTCAATAGGATGTCTCTTTCTATTTAGGGTGGTAGGCCCAGGGGAGACGTCCTCGGTGACTTGGGGTTTTGAGAAGGTGAAGGATAAAGGCCAAGTAAAAGGTTTCCTCTCACAAGTCACCACCGATCAGAAAGTCCGATTAAACAACCAATAAAGAGATAATAAACCAGAAGTGTACCTGCCCAGAACAAAGCAACCTAAATATATATTTGCAAGAGCACTTGCTGGTTAGTACTTCATATAACCAGAGATTTTCTCAATAAAAACAATTGACTAATATATTGATGAAGTAAACAAAGATGTATAGCAACAATAATGAGAAGACAATACTTCACAATTAATGCTTTAGAAAAGCTTCAAAATGAGCAGGAATGATTAATCATCAATGTCGTAACACCAACATTTATCAGAAGCAAATAAGGCTATGCATTAGTCAATCTTTTCAATTGCTTTGAGAAGCTTTAAATGCTGCAAAGTATGGCTGTAACTTAGATGAATAATAGCAACAATAAAGTTAGCAGATCAATCTAATCTAGGGTTAGAAGGTGTTAGTAGTTTGTTGATCAAAACATCAAGAGGGAGATCTTAGCCCAGTGCTTTCATAGGGCAAAACGGAGTCAACAAGTGGCTGCAAGAATTGAAGGAGCAAGATGATAATAATAGAGCCAAAGACAAGAGGAGTTGATGGATGAAGTGTTGGTAAGCCAAGGCTTCAACCACCAAACCCTAGGGGTAAACGACTACTAAGGTGTAGGTAACCCTAGGCCTTAGTAAATTTTCCTCCTTCTTTAACTCAATGACAGTAAAATCAGCTAGGATGAAGTAGCAAATGCTAGGGTGTTGCAATGGCAAGGCCCTAGCAATGGCTTCAATAAAACGACTCCTTGGCACAATCTAGTAGGTGGATAGCAAATTAGAACAAGGACAATAACATGTGCTTGATTCCTAGGGTTTAGTCTAGCAATTTCATAAATATTAACAAAATGCAAAGTAAAACACCATAACCATTCAAGTAAGAGAAGAATTGCAGAATTTTACTCACATTCACCAAGCATCATTAAGCAAAACCCTAGTTGTAGACTTTCCACCAAGAAAAATGCCAAATTCACCAAAAATAATCCTCCTTCAACAAGTGCGCACTAAATTTCAGTCCAAAACCCTAATGAGGGCCGCAAATTTCAGACCTCACACAAGTGTGAGTGAAAGATGATCCAATAATGAGAGTTTTAACTCTCTATTTATAGAATAGCATTGACCTTTAATTTTACTTTAGGTCAAGAAAATTACTTGTGGCCATGCCAATTTCGTTTTCCTTGGGAGGCTGACTCGTTTTTGGTTTTGGTGTTGAACCTCCTTACATACCATGTTTCTCCCTTGTTGTGCCATGTCAGCATTGTGACCTTGCCATGTAGCAACCTTGGCCCCCTATTTGTACCAAGTCCACCTTGTGAACCTTGAGACATTGGCCTAACTAACTTCCACAATGGTTTTCCTTGTTGGCTTAAACATCCACACTAAATCTCTTTCTTTAGAAAAGTTGAAGCATATGCATAGGAAATATTATGAAAACAAATCTTTTATAGAAATTGAAATCACTTTACATTATGAACGATACACTTCTATTCATAACTTCGGTTATTGGCTTATTGAATATTTATAACCACTAACATAACACTAATGACAAAGTTAGGTCATGATGATGTTTATTAAACACTATCATAATATGCGAACTCTCATACTAGGCTGGCTCACCTGGTCTTTGTTAATGATCCATATTACATTAACATATTTTTCATGTTACTATTTCCACTCACCCTTGAAAATAAAATTAGATTCCCCCTTCCCCCTTAATACAAGTCTCAATTTTTTTTACAAAGTGACAATACCACGTACGTCTCCACCTCCATGAACTGATGAATTTGAGTGGCTAGCTGTGATGCTCATTGGTTCTATAGGTAGGGGAATTGGGTACATGACACATGTTGTGTCTTCAAGCATTTATTGTGCAACAAGCAAAAGACTCTATGTTGTTCTTTTCCTTCAATATATTTGGAACCAACCATTGTTGTAGTATTCACCTAGACAATGTCCATGTTGAACAACCCCTTCTAAAGTTGCTTTTGTCTGAATAGACCATCTAAGAGAATACTTTTAGGTAAAGAATTAAAACAATAAGTAATCACCATTACATGACATATGTTGTGTCTTCAAACATTTCTTGTGCAGCAAAGTTCAAACAAAAGACTCTCTGTTGTTCTTTTCTTTCAATAGATTTGGAACCAACCATTGTTGCAGTATTCAACTAGGCAATGTCCATGTTGAACAACACCTTCTAAATTCCCTTTGTCTGAATGGTGCATCTAAGAGAATACCTTTTTAGGCAAGGTATTCCCTTTTGTCTAAATTCCCTTTGTCTGAATGGTGCATCTAAGTGATCACTCATTTTTATTGGTTGGAAGTGAGTTATGAAGTGATAAAGTGCTTTCATGATGTACATCTAACAGATTTCACATGGTACGGGGATGGTAGTCAAATTCTAAAGAAGGGAGTGTGCCCTAACCAGCAGTTCCCTTGGTAAAAAAACAATTTTATTCGAGGAACAGCACACATGTGTCAGCTAACCGTACTTCAAACAGCCTAATCTTGTAGGGTTCAGTCGTTATTATTGGCACAGTTTAAATCTGGATTGGTTTATTCTTGGAAACGGCAGATATCTTAGGAAGTGTGTGCCTTCATGAAGGTTTCTTCCAGCTTATTGGTGTAGTTATTTGTGGTAAAACACTTGAATAGATTGAAGATCAATGCTTAAACTAGGAGATTCCAGCATGCATACAGTTATTCGGAGTTAGAAGGTGAGTTGAGGAAGCATGTGGACAGTTAGACCAGCAGTTTGACCCTCCTTGCTCTCTCTATTCTATGCTTAGGGCGTACTCCTTGTTTTATCTTTCCTGGGGTTCTATAAAGCAATTTTTGAGATTAGTATTCCTGAGGTTGATTTGATTACACACAGGTTACAGGAGCATTGCCATCATCTTTCTTTCATCTTAGGCTTGGCAACACTTTCCACCACTGCACGCCAGAGATTGACAAGACAGCCCATGATATATTGATGTTTATGTTCATTTCACCACCTCATTAATGCATCATTTCAGATTTGACTATGCCGTGTTATTAGCTCTTCGATTCTTTCGTGGTTGTTTCATATATGCAATCGTGCTGCAGGGTTGTGTTTGTTAGTTCTTTGCACTTAATTTTAATTTGAAATTCACTTAAGACACTTTTTCTTCTTATTTCTTTCATATTATCACTGCTGTAATTCTGTTTATTAATTAATCTTGACATCTACCATTCAACTCTGTAGGTTTTACACTGTGCTTCCAAGCACTTAGTGGCAGACCTAGTTTGCTGATCTGATCTGGTGTGTTACACAGATTTCATTTATTAGATAATGGCATGCAACCCCTAGGGACACCCCTTAGGATTGCAAAAGCACCAATCTGAATGAAGAAGCATCTAACCGTGACAATGGTTAGATTACCTAGAGTTTTCCCATGGTTCTATTCATTTTCCTTAAGTGCAGATTTGCATGATAACAGGACCAAACATTCCTGGCTCTATACATGAGGGAGCCCCTCAGCCTTAGATCTCTCTCTTAGGCCAGCCCAGCCTAGAACGGACACCTATAGGCTGATTATCTCGTCCTTTTCAGTCGCCACGTCAGATAGAGGCACCAAGAGGCAGGCAGACTGTAGCACCTCTTTGGTCATTTAATTTGTGAGGGTCAGGGAGACCCTCTGGGCTCAACCATTGTAGTCCTTACAGGGGTGTTTCCATAGATCCCATTACAATGCACATGGAATAGGCAGACAAGGGACTTCCTTTAGATCTTGGCACATGGTTACCTCATCAGGACAATGAAACATATCTCAGGCCAGATCTTAGACTAGATCTCTTAGCTCTTCCAGATCCTCAAAACGGTCATCTATCATTACCTTCTTCTCTTTGGCCTCAGATGTTAGGAGCGGGGTCACTGGGTGTGGTTGATTAGTACTTTCCTGCTCTTTCCCTTACTGGAGGTGTTGGGTTTGGGTCCGCAATAGTACTTGCATGTTTCTATGTCATCAATCTGCTTTTTTGTCTCATTTTTCTAGACTAGGGATCTTCTCTAGTATATCATAGATTAGATCTGCCTCTACCATGCTTTTATATGCTTTTATAGGAGCAGCCTTTGTTCTCCCACTTTGTATTCTGCATTGTTGTACTTAGCAGCCCCTTTGACCTATATGTGGTCATCTTGTTGGACATCAATAAAATTATCTTATCTCATCTCATCTCGTAGGGGTGCTTTGCTTGCCCAACATGTTCATAGTGGCATAGTACAGATAAATGTTTCTTTGATTTACTTCCAAGAGGGATATTATTGATGAAGAAATTGAATTTCTACTCCATAAATGTTGTGAGAAGGTTCCATCTTTATAGATCGTGGATGAGTAATTTCATGATGAAGTTAGTTGCTTGTAGGATATTAATGCCAAGCATCATGTTGAGATTACATCATTGCAGGACACAATTACTCAACATCATGAGCATGTTGCTTCTTTGTAGGAATCTAAAACCTAACATTGTGATGAACTTACTTCTGTGCAGAATAATAATGTTAACCTTTGTGAGTGAAATCTTTCACTGTAGGAAACTACTATCTAGCTTCATGATGAGGTCAATTCATAGCCGAACACTAATATTGAGCTCATAGGGACACTATTTCAATGCAGAATGACAATGTTAGATTCTTTGACGAGTATCAACACTCGAGGAATGATCATTTTCTCTTGTGTCCACAATTGACCGAAAATGACACATCCATCTAGAATCTGTAGAACCTTAATCATAACCTTGTACAAGAATTAAGTGAATTAAGAGGTAACAAATGTCACTTTGTGGATTGCATCAATGTAATAAAAACTTATTTTGAGAGAGGTTCCATCCTTGTTGCTTCTATTTGTATGGAGTATGATGAACAAGTTGATATTGAACAAATGGGAGGGATTATGACTCTTGTCTTTTGGAAGTTCATAGATGAATCAATGGAAACATAGCAATTACTTGATAAGTTGAAGGAGGGTATTATTTCTTTGACAAAGAGTTCCTTTGCTTCTATTGCAACTTCTTCCCATGCGTTATTGGTTACTTGTGAACATTGTTCTCTTGGGCATTGGTGGTTTTGAGAAGTTGTAATGAATATAAATATATAAATAATAATAACAATAATAAAAAACATATGTTGCACGGGGACCCGTCCCCCCTGAGAAAACCCAAGTACCCTGCGTTCCCACGTACCGGGGACTTTAAAACGGCTAGGAAACGTTTCCAATTGTTTGGGGACTTCATTGGGGACTTGGTGACGTTTAAGCCGTCCCCAATCCGTCCCTGGATCAAGTCAGGGACTGATCGGGTACGGTTCCGATGTCCCGTGGACGTATCTGCAAATTAATTCATAAAAAACAAAAAGAAACACCTAAATCTATGTGCCAACTAACTCGCCTGCGTGTGAAGGAGAACTTAACCCTACTCATTCATTTTTACCTTCAAACCCACGCTCTATTCTCTGCACGCCGCCCTCACAGTCGGGTTTCTCTGTTCGAGTCGCCCACACCTCACTCATAGTCGGCCCTCAAGTTATAATTTCGTATTTAATCTCTGTTTATATCTCCCTCGACCTCACTCACAGTGGAGTCGCGATCGTTTGCAAGGGTTATAGCAAGGCATTTTCTGATTTCGTGGTAAACAACACAAGAGTTCGCGTGGAGTTCGAGAGGGGTTTCGCCCGCGGTCCAACCACCAGTTCGAGAGGGAGAGGGGTTTCACCTGCGTGGTCCAACCACCAGTTCGAGTCTACTTCGAGTTTCGCTGCCGGTTACATGTATGCCCATGCAACCAATAAGTTTTTATTTTTAAAATTAAAAATTTGTTATTTATTATAATTTATATGATATATTCGTATATTAAAATTTATTATATACTTATAGTATACTCTAGAGTAAATTTACTAAATTTTAAATTTATTATTTATTATTTATATAGTGTGCATATTAAATTTTAAATTTAAATTTATCATTTATTAATAATTTAAATTTTAAACTGTAATATTAATAGCTCGTTGATTATGCTCTTAATATTAATTTAAATATTATGTGATCACATAATATTTAAATTAATATTAAGAGCATAACACTTCAAATTGAAATTTTAAATTTATTAATAATTTAAATTTAATATTAATTTTAATTTAAGCTTTCACATAATAATTTAAACTAAAGTGTAATATTAATTTATGTTGAGATTTGGGTACCTTGGAAAGTGGTCCCCATGTGCTTATGAGTCTCTAAGCACAAAGGGGGAAGACTTTTACCTTCATACTTTACTTTATGATTCTAATTTCACTTTGACTTGGGAGTTTTAAGTCAAAAGTGAAATATGTCACTTAAGTCATAAAGTGACAATTAATTCACAATGTGGGTGAATTAAT